>VWZF01005535.1:1593106-1740119 GCA_013396755.1 Sclerurus mexicanus | reverse complement strand
AGAAAAAAAAAAAAAAAGGAAAAACAAAACCAAAAGGACAGGAAAAACCATTCTGAACTAGACAAAAACCAAAAACATGCCTGTGAATGGACATTAATTAGATACTGAGTACAAGATTCAAAAAAAAAAAAGAATATAGAGAAATGCATAATGAATAATAAGATCTATAATAAATAATTGGATTTGACATGTTTGCACATAGATAAGTTTGATTAGCAATGTGATAGATTATAAGCCACTTTTTCCAATCAGAACTGTTTTGTTCTTGTATTCTTAAAATATTAATTTTATTATCTGAATTCTTCACTGACAATGCAATACTGGCTACTTCAGATTACCTCAATACTTCTTCAATTTCTAAACATTAAAAATTGTGAGGGGTGTTGTTTATTTGTATTTTATAATTAGGCATCACTGAGAGAGGTTGTGCTTTCTCAAGGTGGGCCTGATCAGAATCCCATCTCCCATACTCTCCTACCCGTACTGTGAGCACCAACCATTGTGAGCATTTTGTAGTCTAACTTGAATACTTCCTTTACACAGACCCGTCTGTTTGGGCATATCTGGATATGAATGAGGTTGTGTTGAAGACTTTTGGGCTGAAGACACCTTCGGCCTGGGAAGGATGCAGCTGTGAGCATGGGAAAGTGGAGAAAAATAAGTTTATGGCCTTGCAATGGCATGGGAAAGTAGAAGAAAGAATAAAAACAACTGACAGAAACAAGATATGTTTTGAGTCTTGCCAGCATGAGGAGAGATGTGAACTACCTATCAGAAGATGGTCTAAGACTCATGGACAGAAGTGCTTGGCTAATAGAGTGTGACATGTGTGTGCGTAGGCAGATAAGAAAAAGTGAAAAAGAGAAGTCTTCTGTTAATGAAATGGTTCTGGCTGTTGACCTCGGTGTGTGCCTATGTTTGTGTGTGTGTGTTTGCTCCGTTGCCACAATTGGTGCCCTGTGTGTGGCTGCTGCCGAGAGGTTGCCCCATGTCAAGGACTGAATGATGTGTGTGGACATGAGGGTGATTTCAAAACTGCACAGACATAAGGCTACAGACATAAGGTCATGTTCATGACCACACTGTGACTCATTGTCTCTCTCTGGCAACAATTCTTTTAATATTGAGACCAGGCATTCATATAATCACAGAATCATTGAGGTGGGAAAAGACCTCTAAGATCATCGAGTTCAACCTTTGACTGGTCAGCACTTTGTCAACTAGACAAGAACATTGAGTGCAACATCCAGTAGTTTCTTGAACAGCTCCAGGGATGGTGACTCCACCACCTCCCTGGGCAGTCTGTTCCATATATATATATATATACATACACATAGTGATATGACTCCTTATTGTAGCAAAATGTTATGCCAGACCAGGGAACTCAAAGAAAAAAAAGTCATATCCTAATTTTCCAAATCAATATTTTGGTGCTCAGCAGTCAGTGCTTGAGAGAAGATTAAAAAATTTGAATTGAGAAAGATAATAATATGGAAAAGAAAAGCTTCCAAAACAAGTGGAGGAGTATAAAAAAAGGAGGATGGGAAATGCCTCTAAGCCTGAGAAAACATCTAAGATAAATTTTCTAAATACAAGAATAAAGTATTTAACTCCTTCTATAAATGAAAAAAAGAAAACAACAAAAAACCAAAAAAACCAGCAACAACAAAAAAACCCAACAATGAAAACAAATAAGCCTTTGTTTCATTTGTTAACTCCAAATGTGAATGCAAAGATGGACACCAAAAGAAAGTGTGTCGGAAAGACTTCATGATCATGGTAGCTACCATGAAACTATGGTGGAATGAAAATCTGGAAAATCTGACAGTGCCAGAAGTGTGAAACCAAATACTTCACATGACAAAATTAGGTAAATATGGCATGTGGAATAGCAGGCTCATAGAAGAAGACCTTAAGTCTGTGGAAAGTTAGGAAATACTCCAGCTACGTACAACAAAGAGAAAAACATCATCTGTGCATACAAAACCTCTTATTCTTCCACCAGTAGTTTGTAAAATAAACTTTCGGGAAAAGTTTTATCAATGTAGTAGCACATCGTAGATCCGATATGCCATAATAGAAAAGTTTTGAGGAGAAAAGAAGTGTTAATTACTAAGGAAGTGATAATTAGCAATTTGGAAATAAGTGGGAAATAGATAGCCTGCAGTGTGTGTTTATAAAATGCATTAGTCAAATTTTAATTACTGAAATGACAGTTTTTACAGACAAAGGAAAGGGGGATGTGCTTAATCTTAGTTGAAAATAGGTAATAAACTGTTGAAAAGAAGAAGTATTCATGAGTTGTGCTGAATTGGACTGGAAGGGTGTGTTAAAGTGTTCCTCAGGTTGTGGTCTTGGGCTCAGCTAAGAATTTCAGTGATGAGTTCAGTAAAATAGCCAAAACTACTTGTGGATTCACTAAAGGGAATTGAGAAATATTGTTGATACTTAGGAGTCAGATCACAGGTAGGGCTAGAATTTTTTTTTCTTTTACATAATTTAGATATTTCATTGGACATAAGCAGTGGAAGTGGAGTCATATATTACACATTGTGAAGAAACATGACTGTAATGTGACATGAGATATGACAGTAAAGGCATCAGAAAAACAAATAATTGATTTTATGAAGAAAAATTAAAACTATATATCGTGTTCAGTTTAGAAGTGTGGAGCCTGAGAAGAATAGAATTTTCTGTACAATTACATGAAGGAATTGTACAGATGGGTGGAGAAAAGAATCATCTAGTTAAAAGGTAACAACACACAGGAAAAATGTTGATGCCATTTTGATTACCAAAAGCTCTTAACTGGTATAAATGGGAGGTTCTGGAGCTGCCCTCTACCATGCGTATCTAGGGGGAAAAATGTTAAGAATTTCATTGCATCATTGCCTCTGCCTAGAAAATTAATTTGAGAGGTCTTCTCTTTTACTTGTGTGTCCCTAATTCTACTTAATGTTTGTTATTTTGGCAAGAAAAAAACTGTATATAAATATGTAACTACTCAATGTGCATCACTACTTCACTTTCAGGAAACAAGACTTCATGTGGAAAAACCACTTTAGGACATCCGCTGCAGTCACCTGCAACAAGGAGTCAGACATTGACATTGTCAGTATATCTGTAATTCTGTTCTCTAGGATTTTATTTTTTCCCCCTTTTTAGAATCTCCTACCTGCTCCTGAATCTCTACCTGCTCCTGAAACTACCTGGGTTTGCAGCTTTTAGAATGGGCCAGTGGAAATGCAGCCTCATGATGTGCAGCAATCATATTTGGCAATGACAAAGTGAGACATGCAAGACACATGGTCATGATTACACCAAAAATCTTTCCTCAGAAGTGCGGAAAAATTTCCTTCATTTCTCAATTTCCTATTAAATTGACAACATTCTTCCACTCCCAATAAATGGTGTGCTATTAGCTGGGTTCCAGTCACCCTTTCCTGTCCCCAAAAGCTGACTCCTTTGACAAGTATTCCTACATGCTAAAAGAGTCCTTGATTGAAGTGAATTATTTAACACAGAGAGAGTTATTATGGAGTTTCTATTCATTATGTAGGAATGACACAATATGAAGTAAAAATAAAGCAATGTCCAAAACTAATACTTCTGTAATCCATCACAATGAAAGATAAATTAAGAAAACCTTATAATTGCTGCATTTCAGGTCTCAAGCCTGTTTGAGTTTGTGTGCTTCAAGAGAGTTGAACAGAAGCATTTATTTACCTGTGATCTTTCACACAGCCAGGTGCTAGCCCAAGTAACTGTTGGACATGATACACAAGGTGGACTTTTTCCAGATTTTTTTTTTTTGGCTCAGTTTTTCTCTATTTAGTGGTGTGTATGTCTACTTTCACCACTTTGGACAAACTGAAAAAGAAGACAAAGTCATTTTTTTAGTAACTCCTCCACTTGTCTTTGTATTTTCATTCTCCCTTCTTGACAGAATGGTGAACTTTTATTTTCTTTTCTTTAAGAGCCACATATTATTTCCCCTATCTCCACAGAATCAGTGAACAATCAAGTTCACCCTCTAAAATCAGCTTTTCAAAGTATAATTTACTTGTTTTTCAATTGTGTAATTTACTTCTTTTCATTCCAAGCAGAATCTGGAAAAAGTTTGTAACAAGGCAGGAAACTGTAGAAAAGAAATTACTAACTATACCCAACACAAAATCACAGAAGCACAGAAGGGTTGAGTCTGGAAGGGACCTCTGGGGGTCATATGGTTCAGCCCACCTGTTCAAGTAGGGTCAGCTAGACCAGGTTGTCTAGAATGACCTCTGAATNAATGAATAGAGGGGGTAGAATACATAGCTTTGATCACCCCCACACAGTGATAACTGGTCCCACCTGCTGAACTAGGACACAGTTCTATCTGATTATAAATATAATTGGGTTGCAGAGGACTGAAGAAAAACACTATTTATACCAGCCAGAAAGTAGCAAAATGTAACAAGACACACAATCCTGGAAAATGGTTGCTACCTGTTAGACACTGGGTTATTATGTTGGCTTGGAATAACACAGGTGTGTGGGCATGGGAAGAGGCAAAGGTTGAATTTCATAGAGGTGAGGCAGTGTCTTGTCCCACGTGGAGCCACTACAGCCCCACAGGGCAACCCTGGAGCAGCTGTCGGTCCAAGGTAGCCCACGACCACCGCCCTGGAGCCCAGAGTGGCCAGTGGGCCAGAGGTCCCTCTTGGGAGGGGTGGTCACAGGGGGTCAAAGCAATAAAAACAGCAACATGTGCTCTCCATCTCTGCTTGATCCCTATCACCTGGCCACATGGAAGCTGGACTCTCACAGGACTCTGGTGGTAGCTTTTTCTCTCTCTTCCTTTGTCTCCTTCTTATCTTTATCTCCTTTCTTAATGTTTTTGTAACTTGGGACTGGAAGGGCTGGATTTTGCTAAATTGTGTGGGTTACCGTGTACTAAGTCAGTGTTCTGTGGAATGCTGTGTTTTGGTTTGCCAAGGTCTCTTTATTTCCTAAAGTTTATCAGTAAAGGTACCCTCTGAGAAAATGTGTGCAACTTTTTCTCCTTTGTGCTCCCTCTTAAGGTGTTAAAAGGACCAAAGGCTCTTTGAGTAATACGAAGTATGGATATTGTTAGAGCCTTGTATATTTCTTTTAAGTAGAGCTCTTTGGTGAGCTCGTAGCTCCAAGACTTGAAGTCTTACACTACCTTGTTAGAAGTTTTGAGGTTTTCAAATAACATGTGTTAAAAAGTTGTCTTAGGAAAGATAGTGTTAATGCTGAAATAGTCTGGGGAAGATATTTCAGAGGTAGATGGATTTATATTGAATTAGAAGCGGTCTTCACTCAGAACTCATTTGCAATTTAGTCTTCCTGAAAGTGTGTACATAGGTATGTTTGTATATACGTCTAAAGAGGACTCAGATTTTCCTGTTTAATTTCAGTTTGCAAACAGTAACAGGAAGTTTGACAGCAATCAATAATAAAGTCAAGGCCATGGTTCATATTACTTACTATGAAAAAAGTTAACATACAGTAGCTATGACACATGTAAACAAAATATGTTCCATATTGTGAAAAGATTGTGTGGGTGTGGATATGAAATTACATTTGTATGTCACCTTCTCCTTCTGGAACCGCACTTGGCTGGAACAGCCAGGGTTTTCATGCCATGTTCTACAAAGTCTTCCTGTTCCTGTAAATTGACATATTCAAAGTAGTAGATATCAGTTTAAAAACTCTTCCTGCACTGTGTTGATAACACATAAGGACGTGTTAGTTTTTGGGAAATACATAAGTGTGATATTCTTATATTCACAATGTGTATATATATGTGTCTGTATAATGACACAATATCTTAGGACGTTTTGATGAAATCTAGTCCAATTCCTCTGTTCAGGCAAGGTCAGCTAAAGCAGCTTGTCCAGGGCTGTGTCCAGTTGGGTTTTGAATATCTCCAAACATGGAGACCTACAATCCCTCTAAGCAATCTTATTCAGTAGTTGATCATCTTTACAGTGAAAAAAAAAAAAAGATTTCTCATCTTCAAATGGGATTTCATGTGCTTCAATTTATGTCCATTGACTTCTTATTTTGTCACTGGTCGCTACTGAAATAATTCTAACTCACCTCTTTCATTAATGCAAATGTTGAACATGCTTAGCCCCAATATCTCTCTCAGACGCACTGCTGGTGTTTGGCCTCAAATTGGACCCTGTGCCATTCTGGGCATAATGGGATTACAAATCCTCTGGGTCCAGTCATTCTGCTAGTTTTCAATTCACCTCACTGTGTACTTATCTGATGATACTTTTGTCAGCTTGTCCATGATAATGCTACAGAAGACAGTGTCAAAATCATTGCTGAAGCTGAGGTAAATAACACTTGGAGCATGGTTGCTTAATCTTGTGTTTTCCTTTTACAAGGACAGGAGGAGATGATATATTTTTGTATAATATTCTTCAGAGTGAAGCATATGATCAGGAAATGGAAGACCTGAGAATTATATTCTTCTCAGTTTGAGGAGATTAAGTTAAATTTGCAGTTTCTCAAGAGGAAGCAGCTCTTAGTACAGGGGCCTATATATGGCATCTGTGAGGATATTCAGCAGCCCTCTTGTTGAAAAGACTCTATGTCTGTAGCTTTAATGATTAGAGAGAAGGAAGAATGGATTCCATCTCAGTTCAAAATACTATTTATGTATTTTATTCAATCAGAATTTAATTATTTTCTATGAACAAAGCATCTGGAGAATATAATTTTCAGTAAAAAAATGTTATGTCCTTCTTGTCAGCCATTTTTCTGAATCAGAAGTAGTGCTTCAACAGGAGTAATGACTTCTTGTAGGTTCTTCTAGGCATCTCAGAGGAAGTGAAGTTTCTGATAAGTGTTTTAGACTGGACATTTCCTATTTAGCATTTTCATATTCAATATTTAGGTAGTCATCTGCTGAGTAGCAGCTTTCATATTAAGCTGAAGCTTTAGCTTCATGTGGAATTTCAATACTCAAAGAAACACAAGATCTCTGTGTTGGTGCTTGAGAAGCCTTAGAAATCAAGGTTACACCATCTGAAATGCTGTAACCACCTCAAATGATTTAAATGACATGCCAAGTTGGTAGCTATGCCCAATATGCTACAGCTTTAGATAAACAACTCAGAACCTACCACCTTCAGAATCGTATAATATACTGAGCTGGAAGGAAATTATGTGAATTCCACAAGGATAACAGATGCTCTTTTAGAGTAACAGAATACATTGCCCTACATATTTAAGTCCATCATTATTATATTTTTGCAGCAAGACCTTTGTTTAATTCAGGGAGATTACTTTCTGAGCTTACTGGGAAAGAAGAAAGAGTAAATTTATGTGTATTTTGTTTTGCTTGTTTTTTTAGCTATCAGTAAAAATGAGTAAACATTAAATTGTCCTATTTAAAAATGTTCAAGACAAGGAAACAAGACAGAAAGATCTGTGTGTGGTAAGGGTGAACAGTTTCAGAAAAAAAAAATACAGCATTCTAAGAAGGTTTTAGAAAAATACACATGTATTACAGTTGAGAAATGCTTTTTTTCCCTATCTCATGCCTTAAATGGTGTATCCTGTTTAAATTATCAGGAGAATGAGCATTTTAATGTTTATTACACTGATCATTGTTTTGATGTGTGTTACAATTTAATGCAATAACTTCTAAGTTTCTTTAGCCAGAAATATAATAAATAAGTTTCAATCGTAATGTGCATTTTGAGGAGGTATTTATTTTACATAAAGTGGAAATGAAAATGAAGAATAGGTACAAGATAACTCATTTTTAATTTGTATCTAGTACTGATTTGCTTTTAAATAAAACTCATATCCAGTTTGTTTAACTTATGGATAAGTACATTTCCTTTTCATTTAAAACAGTAAAGTCTATTTAATCTCACTGAGGAGAACAGAGCCATTGTATTAGATCTAGTCTCAAAAAAGCACATTAAAAAATTCCAAATGCTGCAATATAAAACTAATTCAATATATCTGAACATGTAATTCTGTTGCAGAAAATAATAAATTAATGTTGAAAAAGTCAAACATTAGACAGTTAGAACATTAAGGCTTCCCTCCTTCCCTTTGATGGAGATGAGAGTAAGGTTAACAATATTATGTAATAACTTATAACTTTGTATTTTAAAAAAAATAAAAAAAAAATTGCAGGTACCAGATTTTATATTGCAAGTAATGTAAATTTAAAATCTTGTGATATTTCTTAACAAGCTTTTGTTATTTTGCCAAGGTATTGTTTTTATATCAGTAATGCATGGAAGAAATAGTACTAATGCACAAGTACAGGAACCAATAGTGAAACAGCTTGCATTTTAGTGAGTTCTCTGGTTAGTAAGCAGACATGGAACAGAAGGACATTAGCAGGTGCTTCTGTATGTAGACCATTAAGGGTGGGAAAACTAGGGCTGAGGAGCCTGGGAAGAAGGGCATATGACAGAAGAAAACCCTGTTCCTGAAAGGAAGTAGCTTTGGGAAGAAGGGTACCAGGGCCCTGAGGGCCCAAATGTACTGGACTCCTTTCTGGTCCAGGACTGGCAGGCAGAATGTGGTATACCTCCAATCAATTAATTAATAAGTAAATAACCTAAAACAACAAATGTAAACCAAGTCTCGCCTATTGCTTTTTTTTTTCCCCCCCTTTCTTTCATGTGAGCAGGACCCAAAAATTAGGAACTGGCTCAGCCTTGCGGGTAGAATGTATTGTTTCTCCAAATACTTCAGTTGGGCTAACCTGCTGACAGATTTCATTATACCTTTCCCTGTCCTTAAGCCTTAAGAACAGAAGTGAGTTTCAGTCTTGCAAGGTCCACACTGAACATTTTGTCTGTGTTCCCAGTTTCGTGTGCCGCTGGTGAAAAGCCAGACTTTGCCGTTCGGTGAGCTCATCCATCAGGGTGAAAGGGCAGCTCCTCTGGTCAGATGTGCTCCTGTGACTGCCTCCAGAGGTTGTCTGGGTGTGACCAAGAGCAACAGCTGGACCTAGGAATTAAGCAAAGAGCATTCTCCTCTGGACTGACACTAGTAATTGTCCTTTCCTCATAGCAAAAATATTCACATTGCAGCCCAGCATGCATTAAGAAAATCTGGAGTCCAATGTGCATTGAAAAATCCTCACTGCTAAGCCAAACTTCTAATTTCATAACATGTAAATGCATTTAAATGCAATTCAACATCTAAGTTGGGTTAAGTTTTTGGCACTTTAAAATGTTCACTAGAAACATTAATTTTTTAATACAGGAAGATAACACATTCCCCTACCTGCACCTGAAGTTTTTCTGCAAGAAGAATCATTAAATTTAAATCTAGACCCGTAAAGTACTGTACTTCATGATGATAAATATGATGGGATTAATTGCCAGGGACCACTAGAAACCTTCAAAGCTTGGAGCAGCCAAAAAATCTGATTCTGTTATGATCTCCCAAATCTTTTAAACACCAGACCTTGTGTGGTCCTCCAGATGATCTTTTGATAGTTCAAGGAGCATTTGCAAAGTAAAACTCCATAATGATTTAAGGGTGTGTCCTGTCTTTCTGTCCATACTGCAGCCATGCCTACTGTAACTAATGGAGATCTCATATAGAATAATTGCATAATAAAAATATGTGTTTCTATATATATATGGCTAAGTTTTGTCAGCACAGGTAATAACACAATTTCTGCATAATAACACTACAGCTCAGAAACCTGTAGTAATTTTTATAGATATATCACTGTGAAAAAAAAGACAAATATTTTATAATTTAGATACTTGTAAGTATAATTTCGATACTACATGTAGATACTTAGATACTTATAATTTGGAAAACACAAGCTCATCCTGTTGAGGAAAAAAGCTTCTCCCACTAAATTTCATAAATTAATTGATAAATAAATTACAATGTTAAAAATATTCCATTTTCAAATTCCCTGCAGTAAGATTTAGACTGATTGCAAATCGCAATCTAATGTCAAAATTAAAATGTATTAAAATGTTGTTCTAATTACCACACTTTTAGTGTCTCAGAAATGCTAGAAAAATTAAAAAGATCTGTAAATTCCATGGTTAAAATGAGTATTCTTTGTGATATAGCAATTAAATAAACTAAAGTGAAATTTTGAGCCCTATCTCCCTGGCGTATTCCTTATATGATATTTTTCAAATTACTAAAAGCAGAGCAGTTAATTTTCATGAAAGAAATAATTTGAAATAACTTTTGGGGTGATACTCATTGTCTTACATAACCCAATACATCTACAGATCATTAACTTCCAAAGCTGGTTCTTGTTTTCTATAGCTGCTGTACAGAAATCAGCAGTTGCATGTAAAAATTAATTTATTTAACTCTAACGACTGTCAACAGTAGTAGTTATTGAATGTCACCATAGAAATGCTGTAGGACACCACACTCAGGTGCCTCCCTCTGGTCACATGATTTCATGTGATATCTGTGAAAAAGGTTTCCAGAAGCACAGAAAGTGTAGGATTGGGGATCCTGGTCCATGGTACAAAGTGAACTCCCATTGGGTGCAAAGTAAGCCAGACAGGGCAAGAATATTTTAAGATATGCTTTACACTTTAAGAACTTTTAATTTTCAAATCTTTTATTCAAATTGATGGGAAGCAACCTCTTTCTCCCACCGCTGTGCACTTAGGTCCTCCCAGTATCCAAATATCTTCCCCTTTCTCTTACTCTTTGGGACATGTGAATGTAGGTTCATGCTAATGGATATTAATAATCTCAGTCAAAATGCTGGATTCAAACTTTTTTCCCTCTCCTCCTGCCTGCCAGCCCATGACTTTCTGTAAGATTCAGTGTCCCACCCTGAGGTCCAGGCCATCTTTAGTTTTAAAAAGGAACGGGTGATGTTTTCATAGCTGAGCTGTATTAGAATTCAAAATAACCATGCTAGATAAAATGAAGACTTCTGATTTCTGAAGTTCCCTAATACACAGGAAAAAAAATCTTTTGGATTAATATTTTTATGGCTTGCTCCAAAACAGCTGGCTGTGATCAGCTGTGTATCAGGTCAGAGACTTTCAATTCTGGCTCTCTCCCATCTTTACTCTCTATTCTCAATCTGTTTCTAATGACTTGTTCTTTTTGTTTTTAAGTTTAAATCACAGCAAGTGTTTAAAAGAACATCTCTTTGGACTAATGCAGTCAATAAAATTCAAACTGATTTTCAAGAATGCATGGCATTATGAGCTTAAATATGGAAAAATAAAAGTCTGAGGGCTCATAAATCGTAATGTTTGCCACGTAAAGAAGGGACAGGATGTTGTTCTTCTTGAAACTCACTACCAAAGGATATTAACATAATCTCTAATACATGTTCCTCAGATTTTTTTTAATAGTTATAACACTACAATAAAACTGAAATAAAATTACAAGAAAGACATGAGGTGCTGGTGTGTGTCGAAAGAAGAACAACAAAGCCGGTGATGGGTCTGGAGCACAAGTCTTGTGAGAAGTGGCTGAGGGAGCTGAGGGTGTTTAACGTGGAGAAAAGGAGTATTGGGGGGACCTTAATTGCTCTCAACAATCCCCTGCAAGGAGGTTGTAGACCCGTGGGAGTCAGTCTCCTCTTCCAAGTAACAGGCAATGGGACAAGTAAATGGTTTCAAGTTGTACCAGGAAGGTTTAGATTGGATATTTGAAATTTCTTCATGGAAAGGGTTATCAAGCCGTGGAACACAGGCTTCCCAGGGACACGATTTAGTGCCGGATCTGGCATTGCGAGGTTGATGGTGGACTCAATGACCTTAAAGATCTTTTTCAACGTAAATGATTCACCAATTCTATGAAATTGTTGTGGAATTTTTTCCTTTTTTATTTTTATTTTGTTTAATAAAATCATGCAGTTAAATTGACAAGTAAAATGTAAATGCTTGAATAATATTGGAAGGAACAGAAAATTAAATAGTTCAGATTGAAACAAGCAGTTTCTTTATCAAGCCAAAAATCTACTTTTTGATTTTGTTAAATAACATATAGCAGGAAGGAGCTGTGCATGGTGCAAGAGCTAGCACTGACCACACCATCCTTAGACAGCATCTTCTTATGTGGCCTCAGACATCTCTTTTCTGCAAGGCAAATTAAGGCTTTTATTAATTCATTAGCATGAGCATACAGACTACAAAATAATTAAGGACTTGCACCAAATTCTGGATGCTCAGGTAGTTATGTTAAAACATTAAAATACAATGTTCACTAGGCATTAAAATGATGTATAGCATCCTAGAATAATGTAAAAGTCTCTGAAAGCTTTATGGGCAAAATCACATAAAGGGATAAAGTCATAACTAATTGCCTTTGAAACCATATATTAACACCAGAAAGAATAGACAAAACTCTGAACGAACACTGCTGTCTGTACAATGGTTCTGCTTTACGAAATTTAATTTTAATTAAGAACTGTCAGTTTTCCAGAAACCTTTCCATCAATATAATGTAACTCTCAGGACCTTGTTCATCTTAGACTTTCCAGACTTTCAATGCTGATCAAGTTCACTGTTAAAGGCTCTTCAACTCTGTAATGTAAGATAGCCTTCAAGGATGAGAGAGATGCAGAAAGCACCTTTCCTGGCTCTTGTTATTTTATTGCTATCTCTAAGTTAACACAAAGGAAAATATTTTAAGGGGATAAAAGAGAATCAAGGTCTCCCAACTGTGTTTTTTCACAGTTCCAACTTTCTCTGGTTTGATTTGCTTCTTCATACTGGTTTAAACACTCAAACCTTCCTACCTATTCCTCCTAGAATGATGCTGTTTCACCATTAAACAATACAAAACAAATCAGATTCAAGTCACTGTAGTGAGCTGCTCACAACATGCTATGCACTTGCTCTCAGCATTTCATACACTAAAATCCTGCTGGTAATAGATTTATTCCAGGACAACAGAACTCAACTTTTCTTGTTATTGTGGACTTGTAGAATAATGAAGGCTAGAAGGGACATTGGAAGGTGATACTGTGTGTATTGGGGTGGGTTAGTGTGAAAGACAGCCCATAAATTGAGCGGAAAGTGAGAAAAATGGCCCTGGTGCAACTAAAAGTGGTGGCAGAAACAGACTGGAGAGAACTGCTAGAGCCTAAAAGAGACTATTTGAGGGTAATTAACTCTTTTCCAAAGGCAGGGATAAGCAGTCAAGATGAGTAAGGCAAGAATGGGTTCTAAAGCCATTAGAAAGATAAGATTTTAAAGCTGTTACGTTATATGAGATGGTTCTTTTTTATTACTTGTAGAAACCTAGAAGATAAGGAGCCAATGAGTATGTTTCAAACATGATAGCTGGATAGCTGTGGAGCCAGTAACAACCAAGGATTTCTGGTATGCCGTGAGAAAGAAGAGTATATGCCTGGAAAAGGGTGCCATATGTGGAGGTAGAATAGCATTTTTCAGGGACAAACATCTTTGTTCTGGCTTCTGGACATAAGCACAGCACAGTCCAGCACAAGTGCAGGAATGAGATTAAGAAACAGACATGAACTGTAGGGTGGGATCAAGACCATTAAAGAGCCTGAAAGCATCTCTCTTTCTTCCCTTCCATCTTACCCTTTTATCCAAAACCAACTGCCATTTGCTTATAGAGGAGATCAGAGACTAATGTACCAATTTCCTCACCAAGTGTATTTACTAATAAAACTTTTTAAGCTCTTGCAGACTTTGTGATTTCTATCACGAGCATCTATGAATCTTGGGTGCTTCCTCCTATCACATTACTCTTCAGATATCAATGTGCTAATAGTTTTTCCTCTCTGCTGAGTTGCAGTAAGCACTTGAATGTCTCATAGACTGCTTTTTACAGTGAAGAAGAAAACCCCACAGCTATGAAGTCTGGGTTTGTTTGAAAGAGAAGCCATTTTTATCTTCATTCACACCTGCTATGGAAAAGGAGAAGAAAAAAAAAGCATACCAGTCACACTCTCCTTTATGCTGCTTACTTTTCCAGACACTCAGTAACAACTTCTAAGGCAGTAGCTCTACCACAAGGTCTGAATTTCAACAAAACTCAAACTGAAATATCTCCTTGTACTTACACATCTCCCCTTATATGATACTTTGCTTAATGTCATATCTTTCCAAGGCTGAACATTTTTTGAATAGAATTTTAAAAAAAAAATAAAGTAAAATAAATCCAGATGAAAATACTAACTGAACATTAACTCAAGCATATGAACTGCTTCAAAACTCTGAAATATTAATTTAGGACTGAATTACTACCTAAGTAAATGTACAGTTACTGAAATATAACAATTGCTACTAGCTCCCTCCACTTCTTTCTCACATACTGGATTTATCTATTTTTGCCTTTATGCATCAATAGTGACTGTATTTACTATGTTATTTTTCTCCTCTGCCCATTAATAAGTTAGGGAATAAAGCAAGAAAATACAACAGAAGAAAGAAGGTATGCACTATGGGTTAAATTGTGCAAACCGATCACTAATTTTGGGAAGGTACACTTCAGAATGAATAAAGGTCTTGATAATGCAAGAATGTGTGGTACTGTTCAGTGTTCAAGCAGCAGTGCTACAGCCTTATATCAGGTACAGCTGATTTGCTTCTGAACTTTGATGTTTTTCTGTGCTGCCATCTGTTCCCAGTGTTCTCAGGGAGGACAGCAGGCAGATCTCATCCTTCTTCTTAGCTTGTAGGGAATATAACACATCAGTGTCTTCATAATTTTTCATTTTATTAAAGTTAATAACATCTCCAACAAAATACACTCATAGGAAAAATAGTGAACAGCCCTTAGAGGAAACTTATAACCAGTTCTAGTTTACATTCTCAATTTATTTCACTTTGAGGATTTCCTTTTTTTTTTTTTTTCCCTCCTAACTGTTGCAGAATTGTAATCCCTTTCATGGATCTTCATATATTAGAAAATGATAAATAGATCACTGTTATCTCAAGGATAATGATATTCAATAAGTGTTAACAGTTGGACAGCTCTGCTGGAAATAAACTTGGTCTAAATCTATCCCAGATGTATTCAATCTGACACAACTGTACAGAACCTTAGAAAACAGTTCTTGTGAAGGTCTGCAGGGTTCAGCAGTGCTACCTCTTGGGAGTTCACTGTGTTACTGTAACTTTGTTTGACGTGGGCTCTACACAGAGTTCATAAATCAGTGCAGAAGAGCATGGTGAAAGGAGATCGTGGTTACTTCGTTGACATAGATAACCTTATTCCTGTCATTTCATCACCAAATTCTGTCTTTTTTTTTTATTTCTTTATAAGGACTGGTTTTACCCGTGGGGGTGTGGCTGGGCAAGGTGTCTTGGGCTGCGGTGTGCGTGCCTGATACCTGCTCCTGTTATCTGTTGTAAGAAATTAAGGGCATTTACACTGGGATGCGGATACTTGCATGTATATATCTAGCAAGAACTAACTATAAGGTTAGGACTAAGTCTTTTGTCCCTGGGGTGCATTTGGCAGGCATCTTGACATCTTCAGTGTCATGCTTTGATAATAAGCTACGAGGACTTTCAGTTTTTGTTTGTGGAGTGCTTTTGCTTATTTGTTATTCGTTGGTTGATTATGGTGATTGAAGCAAATAGAATGGTTGGGTGGAGGATGTTGGAAAAGTAATTGTTTAGTTCTCATAGTTGAATAAACAACAATGGTTTTTCAGACCATAGATCCTGGATATAGGCTGGGTGAGAACTTGTATGACATATCTTGTATTCTTTTTAAGTATCTGTTTTGTGCTAGGAGGGTTGGCGGTTGCGTCTAATCCTTCTCCTTATTATGGGGTAGTAGGTTTGGTATTGGCATCTTTTGTGGGGTGTGGATGGTTGGTGAGTTTAGGCATGTCTTTCGTATCTTTGGTGTTGTTTCTGGTTTATTTGGGAGGGATGTTGGTAGTTTTTGTTTATTCAGTGTCATTGGCAGCTGATCCTTTTCCTGAAGCTTGAGGTGATTGGGGGGTTGTAGGGTATGGTGTGGGGTTAATGTTGGTGTTAATTGTGCAAGATGCTGGCATATGTGGTAATGATGACAGAACAAATAATGAGTTCTGTAAGAGAGTCTCATTATTAATTTTCTGGCTTAGGAGAGATCACATGGAAAAGCTGTTTTAAAGTATTTCAGGGAAAAATATCTAAATATAGGTAGATACATATTTACATACGTTGATATGTGAATATTGCAAACTGAAGATTAATTTGTGTTCTTTCTATCAAAACTAAGGAATGTCATTTTAAGGATGGGCTGCTAAAAGACAGTTTATAGTTATGTAAATTATAAGGAAAAAAACCCCATTTTAATATTTCAGTCTTCCAAGTACTGTTAAACTTGAAGCTGTACACATTGACTCATCTTTCAAATGTATGTTTTATGGCATTGTGTATAGCTTTGTACCTACAAGGCAGAGCTACAGTCTGTTCCTGAGTAACACTGTGTGATAGCTCAGATGGTCATAGTTTTCCTTAGTGCCAGCTCATTCTTCCTCAACTCTGTATACACTAGCAATATCATGGTGGCTTAAAATGCTATCTATTGTTGGACAATTTGTCTCTCATGATCTGATTAAGTAAATTCAGAAAGTTGATGTTGCTATAGCGACTTTAATTCTTGAGACAATCCCACTTCCTTTAATTAATATCACAGTATCTTTTTGGGTTAGGAGCAGATAATAGAATTTCCACTACTCCCCTATACTTACAGAGTCTGTTTCCAACCAGTTGGAATTTCAGTATGTTCATTTATGAAACCACAAATTCATTCTCCATAAGGGTTCTAAAACTCATTTAACTGGGGATTCGTGACACTCAGTGCAAATGTGATGTGGTTCTCTGGATTATTTATTGAGTTTTTTAAAACAATCAGGACTGAGAGAAGTGAATATTTTTTTCATCTATCTGTGTCTTCAGTAAGAGCCAGTACTCGTTGCTGTTAAATGTAGACAGTGGAGAATGGAATACTGCTGTGTTTTAAGACAGAAAGATGAAGAACTGGCACATCTTTTAGTACATCTAGATACATATTTAAATACATCATTTTGAGGGAGGTTAAAAGTCTTGGTTTGGTTTCATTTTGTTTTTTGACTTACACTTTTGATATCCTTATGCCTCTTATCCAGGGTGATGGATAGCAAGTATAATTAATTGAATAAGATTGAAAGACTAGTAGCAGGAGCTGATTTGTAATTATGACATTCTGTGTTTTAAAACTCTGTAAGTAGGTTCTTGATTCTTGGTAAAGCCTATTAGGAAAAATTACATTGGCCTGTGTGCCAACAGTGTTGTGTCAGAACAAAAAATGCAAATTTTTTTGTGTAAGTACTTTCTTCTGATATTTTTTATTTATTTCTATTATTGTAACTAGTATTGTATCTGAATTCAGTAGCACTGGGTGTTTACTGTATTAATAGTGGGCTATTAATTCACCTTGCTAAAGGACATAAAAAACAGAGAAATTAAAGACATCTTTTCTCAATTTGCAACTCAACCAACATTTGATTTTTTTTTCTGATCCTGCAGGTGAATTTTAGTTCTATTGATGGTGTTCATTCCAGTGCCTTTTGAGTTAATGTTTCAAACGCATAAAAAGATAGAATATGAAACATACTGCATTTCATTTAAACTCATGATGGAGACCAAACAACAATTATTTTGCAAAGTGTTATGTTTGAAAAATATGCTAACTTGTTAAATCTAGGGTGGGGGTGCTTCACATCTTTTTACTTCTTTTACTGTAACATAATCTTTATATGTATCATGAAATCTGCAATATTGCAAATGGAACAAATCAAAACAAGGCATTTAACATTTATTCAATAATAAAAAGAAAAAGAATAGTGTGTTTGCATTACAATTAACCATATGTTCTTACAATCAAAATGGTAATAAAGTGGTATTGGGTCTACCAGGTCTTTGCATGTTCAGTATGAAAAACTGTCCACATATAATACCGTGCAGATGAGGCTGCTGTGCCTAAGTGTGTCTGGTCCTAAATGCTATGATTTAAATATCTTTTAAAGTAAATTTTTTGTCTCCTACAAAATGAAAACCAACCAGGAAGTGATCCTGCCTCTCTGCTCAGCGCTGGGGAGACACATCTGGAGTACTGCCTCCATTTCTGGGTTCCCCAGCACATAAAAAACAGGGACATATAGGAGAGAGTCCAACAAAGGCCACAATGATGATGGACTGGAGCATCTCTCCTATGAGGAAAGCCTGAGAGAACTGGGACCGTATAGCCTAGAGACAAGAAGGGCCAGGGGGAGGGTGATGCCCTGGGACAGTACTAAATAGGCACAAACTGAAACACAGGGGGTTCTGTCTGAACATCAGGGAACACCTCTATGCTGGGAGGGTGACTGAGCACTGGCACAGATTGCCCAGGGAAGTTGTGCAGCCTCCATGCCTGGAGATATTCTGCAGCTGCTTGCACACGGTCCTGGGCAACCTGGCCTAGGTGGCCCTGATTAGGCAGAGGGACTGAAACAGATGAACCCGTTTCAACCTCAACAATCCCGTGGTTTTATGATTCTCACTTGGCCAATACTTTATCATTGTCTAAAACCTACTTGTAGATGACACTGACTTGTAGATGACACTGATGCCCACTCAATTGCTTAATGGGATACAGAGGTAAAAGAAAAACACTTGAAAAACAGTAATCATGAACACTGTTTCTTGAATGCCAATAACACTCCTATTGTCCTGGACAATTTTCTAGCCTTGAAATTTTCTTTCTATATATCTGAGATATCTGACCATGGTACAGAGAATAGGGAAATCACCAGCCCACTAACTCAGTGAGCCAGATCCCTACCAAGAACAATATCTTGTTCAAAAGACAGGAGAAATAACATATTCCCAGATTTTTATCCTTAGGGACATCACCCAGAAGAATGAACTCTTTGTTTCAACATTATTGTTATAATACAGTAATTTTTCTCCTCCAGTGTAATTATTTCTTTAGTGCAGTGTAAATATAATAAATAAATGAGGGAATAAATGAATGAATAAATAAATAGAATTTAGTAACCCATGAGAACCAGCATCAGCATGTTCTTTGTTCCTAACATATCCCACAGAAAAGCTCAGAAAAGCTCTCAGTTGTGGTAGAAAACTGTCACTTAAAAATAAACCAACAGATTACTCTGCAGTGAAATTCCATTCAAACTATTCTTTTGAATTCTGATGCCCTTTGAGAAATTAGATGGCATGTAGACTTGTCTGCAGGTATCTCAGTGTACTGACTGAAAAAGATTCCTATTACACCTCATTCAGGTTTTCCTATATCTTCATAAAATTGAACTTAAAAGAAAAACCTTAGAATTTAGAAACCTAGAAAACCTGAAATGCAGAAAACCAGAAATCCAGTTCTAACTACATTTCAAACCACAGTTCAGTGATTTTCAGGGGTGTCTCCCTGTTTACTAAATAACCCAGTGAAAAAAACTCAATAATTTGCCATTGACTGTGGATTATTATCTGATCAGTCTTTCTGACAAAAAGCTCATTATATCAATTTGCATTACAATAACATTTGAGCTTGGCATCACAAATGCAACCACAAACTTGATTTATTTTGAGGACTGTGGTTTTCCTTCTCTGACATGAGAGCAAGAAAAAATTGTAGCAACAGTCTCAGAGTGATATTTGAAAGAAAAATAAAAGACAAGATATTTTCTTCCCTGTCACCTTTATATTCCATACGTTTTGCAAAATATGCTTACTAGAGATCTTGTGGACAAAGGGCCACATGTACATGTGCTCCATATATCCCTGTGTACCACTGCTTAAATGCTCAGCTAAAAAATAATATCCTGAATTATAGCTACAAATTAATAGATTAGCAAAAAGCTTTAATAAACTTTAGGAAGATTTTGTGACTCTCTGTCATCAGAACCTAAGCCAAAAGTGAGTGAAGGGAGTTATCATGTAAGGCTTGTTGACACTTTCATTTAGTTCTGTGTTTTTCCATAGAAGATTATAAAAAAATATCTCCTTGTATTCATCTAAAAGATGCACTTTCTTCATTAAAGATACATGTAGAGAACAAGTACTTGGAACAGTTAAAGTAACAATGCTATTTTTGGAAGGTGAATACTGACAGTTATAGAAGTTACTCTGCCTGTATCTAGTAAATTACTTTTCTGCCTTCAAGCAGCCAGCATGGCAATTGAGGGAACGCTGCAGTCCACTGTCCATGTTTCAAAATTCATTTAATTGTTTCATTATTTCATTTATCTACACATGTGGTTTTTCAAAAAAGAAAAAACAAATCAAACATGTGGCACTTCATCTTCAAAGGATCCTATGCTATGTACAATGGAATAAACTCACAACACTTGCTGTTTCTTAGAGTAGCATGACTAATCCATCATTCACATACCAATAGAGGCTTAAATTCAAATGTTTTAATGGTTTCGGGAAAACCAGCTTTTGGGTTTTATGAGAACATTCACTGCTGACAAGAAATGAGGCACAAAATTCCATTTATT
The DNA here is from genome assembly GCA_013396755.1 of Sclerurus mexicanus. Classification (NCBI taxonomy): domain Eukaryota; kingdom Metazoa; phylum Chordata; class Aves; order Passeriformes; family Furnariidae; genus Sclerurus; species Sclerurus mexicanus. The sequence goes on along the minus strand of VWZF01005535.1, from coordinate 1,719,652 downwards.
AGAATAAATGTTTCTCAGATTCAAGAATAACAAGATAACGAAGCTAAGACTTAACAATGCCTCCTTCTTGCTTTGTAAGGCTCTTCTCACACTTTATGTTTCAGAAAAATACAGATTTTACAGATATCTTTGTATATTTTTTTCTGAAATCTTGAAGGAAGAAATTAATAGTAACAATATAAATGCCCAAAGAATTCAGCAAAACTCTCTCAGAATGCTCAGAAAAGTTAAATAAAAGAGAATGTGAGAGTGTGAAGTCCACCTTATCTGTTAATTGAAAGGTACTGCAAATATTTCAACTATTGTGCAGACAGGGACAGGTAAAGTTTTTGCTAACTAATAATTAACATTTATCTTAGAAGGAATTTCATGACCTTCCTTCAAACTAGGCACCGAAACGTTGGGAGGAGGAGGTAAACAGAAAGTGAACATACCTTAACTGATGTTTAACAAAGAACTGATTGTTGGTGAGGTGTTAGACCTTTTCTTTCTTTAATCACTCTGGTACAGGAGCTGGTTCAAAGCAAACTGAACACAGGAAGATTCCTGCTTATGTTCATGGACTTCAGATTTGGTCCAACGTAATGAGGAATGTTTAAACAAGTGTAGATACTCTACTGTTAAACCGACAGCAATCACATGAGAACTGAGCTCATTTTCCCATAACATTCTCAAGTTCAATGTGCAACTGGAGACAATTTTAATAGCCCATTTGAGCAGAAGGGTCTTTTTATTCTTTTGCTCATAGTAGCTTTTATTTTTCCTTCTTCTTTTTGCTGTTGCTGTTTTGTTGGTTTTGTTTGGTTTGGGTGATTTTTTTTTTTTTTTAATCTTTGAACTTGTATTAGAAGAAGATGCCGCTTTAACTGGATATGGAATTTGTTTTACTGGAATCCATATTATGGTCTTAGAAAACACTGCTGACTCTTACAATTAATTGCAGATTTTTTAATTATTCTCTGGGAAAACAAGGTCACATGTACATTGGGGATAGAGATTCTGAATGCATATGCTTAGAAATAATGTTAAAAACAACAACAAAAAAGGAAATTAAGGCATTTAATAATAAGCAGGAATATTTATGTTAACAGACCTTTCAAATAGATGGTGAAGGCAATGTTCCAGGATTCATTAAAAGAGAGAAGAAAAATCCAATTATTAGTTTCAAGAATGTTTATGGCCTTGTTGTCTTTAATGGATTAAAACTGAAGATGAAAAACTTGGATATGGTACAGATTTTCTGACTTTAAAGGAAGGATGTACTGATCCAGTCTTGATCTGCAACCAATGAAAATGCTCCCAATTTTATGTCCTACTTTTAACTAAAGAGTTTAAATAGTTCATCATTTGAACACTGTTTTAGCTGTTCTTTTAATTGTCTTCTTACTTTTTTCATCACATTTGTAAGTCAGGGGTTGCATTTTTTAATTTTAAGGGATTTTTCTGAAAGGATAAAACAAACAAACATACATCACTGACAACTGACTCCCTGATGCCAGCTGTAAAAAAAAGTTCTGTAAACATTTTTTCAAGTCTCTTTTCTTTCCTAAAGTTCCTCTGACTGAATGGACTACTGAAAGCCCGTCATTCAGCAAGGTAGTAACCTGGAAAAAAAGTCAGGATCTAGATCTGGCTGTGAAATATAATTGCCCAAAACCAGGGAACCTGCTGTTTGCGTGTGAGTTTAGCCATTAAAAAGTTATTACACTCATAGTGGTTGTCATCAGATAACACAATGTTCTCAGTGTGCTAGGGTATCATATTAGTAACCCATAGGGCTTCCATTATCAATAGTCTAAAAAAAAAGAGATCAGGGGTAGGGCAGGAAGCACAGTTCCTTTGTGGAAGAGCAGGCAAGAAGAGGTAGCCACAATTTACAAGCACCAACATAAAAAAAAGTCTCATTTTTTGTTAGGGTTTTATAGATACAGATTTTATGAGCTTATACATACAGTCATAATGCCTGAAATGCACTCTTTGCATATATATTACCTTATTGTGTTTGTTCCTCTTTGATTATTCTTTGGATTTCTTTCTAACTTATTCAGCCAAATTAAACATTAAGGAAACCCCCTTCTTCCCAAAGAAAACAATTTCACCCAACTTTGTCTGACATGAGGAATTCTCAGGAAGGTACTAATCTTTGGAGTACTCCTGTATTTAATTAGGTTTATGAAAAATATTCCTGAACTTATTGTGACAACTTGCACATACAAAGGAAAATGTACAGACAACCAGTTACAGAGTTGGGAATGGATTTATTTGAGTCTGCATTGTACATTTTTTAAAAAAATCTTACAATACAGTAATGGAAACTATAACCACTTGTAAAGTTAGAAATGCACAATATTACATATAATATATATATTATCCTGCTGAGGGCAGGATAAAGAAAAAAAAGGAAACAAGAAGCCAAACAAAAACAATTATTGTTAATTAAGTACTCTCAAGGGAGAAGATTATTTTACAACCTCTTCAGTACAGGCATAGGCTGAACAATCTGCAGAGGCATCAATAAATGCAACTAAAATTAAAATATGCATTAGAAAATAATATAAGTATTTCTGCACTTTAGTTAAAGAAAGCCCACGTTTAAAGTCAATGGCAATTTATAATGCCTCATTTTTTTTCCTACAACAGTATCCCCATTCCATTTCTGAATGATATATTCAGTATTTTTTAAATTACATGAAATAAAATAATTTATGTGCATCTGATTATTCATAAAGTTTGTAGTTGTGATCTTCCACACATTTTTTGTGTGCAAATGCAATACTGATGTCATATTTTTTTCTCAGCCTGCTTTAGACACTTCCAGGAACAAGACAGAATGAAGAGCATGACTCAGACAATGAAAATACCAGGTATTAATTTTCCTCTGTGAAAAACCCTTTCCATTCCAAATATTTGTTAAAAAATGAACACCACACTGTTAAAAGGTATCACATTCTAAGGTAAACAATAGATTGTTAGCTTGAAATTAGTGGCACGCTGTAGAAAAGATGGTGTTTAGAAAAGACTGTGTTCATGCTATTTGGCCAGAATAAAAAAATAATATTTAAAAAAAAATAGAATTGCAACAAATTAGTTGGCTGTAACCTTTGCTAAAATACCAGTTGAACAAATGTGTAGAAGACTTTCCAAACTGAGTGAAACTTCTGTTGTAAAAAGAAAGCAAAGACACTTTACATACAAGGTTTATTTTCTAGAAGTACAACTCTGAGACCAAAGCTATTCATTCACCTCGTGTTGTACCTGGCACCCAGTTCTTTTGTTTGATAACTTTTTCTGCCAGACGTATCCACTTCCTTGGCATATTGCTAAATATTGCATTAAAGCATAGCTAAAGCCCTGCCTATCAGTTAATTTCCCATGGGGCAAGCTACTACAGACTCGTCTCCAGGGCACAAGTCCACGTGCAGGAATTAAAAGACGTTCCACAGCATGAGTAACCAAGTGACCTGTAACAACACATATGTTGTTCCCATATGTTTCCGAAATACTTCGTCCAGCTGCCTCAATGCGTACATTATGCTGGGAGACAGCTGGCCGGCCTTGTGAGAAGCAAGCCAAAGCACATAGCTGCTCTCTCCTGACCCCTTACATACATAGTGCTACCCTGAAAAACACACCTTGACACTCAGCTTGTCATTAAGTGAACTCCTGGATGGATAGGCTTTTCCTCCTGTGCAGCGGGAAAAATGGAGGGAATTCTTGAGTTAAAGCACCATTAGCTGTATGGCAGAACAAACAGGAAAACATCCAGAAAGGGATGAACTCTCTTCCCACTGGGATTGTCAGCAAGAATTTGAGTAACTAAGGTTTGCCTTGTGATATAACTTAGTAATGTGCTCTGAAACTTGTGAATCAAAACCCCTAAATTCAATTTTCGCCTCTAGCACTCTTTTACAATAGGCCAAGGCATGTAATTTAAGTGACCGTCGTTTGAAACAACAATTAAGCTGTGAAAACTGTTCTTACTCACATTTGTGGTATGTTGTAAGAACTCTTTATTTGCACTTCCCACTAGGTAAGAATCATTCCAGAATATTAATTCTGAGCATGTCTGTTTCTGAGGAGGGCAAGGCATCACTGACCCCCTTTTCAGAACAAAATGATTAGAGGTTTTCCTGAATTCATCATCAGTTTGGTATTGAGTAGCTCAGTGTGTAATTGCTTTTATTAAGTGTTGAACCAGGTCCTCTCAGCTTTTAATCCTTCCTCTTCTCTACAGCATGGAGTGCCTTTAGTGCCACTGCCTCACACACGTGACTATTTCACTTATCCTTTCCCAGTTGTTTAAACACAATATTTTAAACCCATTTATTCTGTCCACTGATGGCAGTATTGAATACATTTTTCATTGGCTTCATTTTGTATCTTGCCATTTTTGTCATGTGGCATAGCTTGCCTGAGTAATGTACAAACCACACACTCTAAGAAGTGTATTTGCATTCCCCTATGAATGCTCTGGAGAGAATATAAAGTATGGTGCCAGAGATTCAAATTTCAAGGGTCATAACATACAATATTCAGTGTTACTGCCCTGTAATTTACTCCAGATAGGCAGGAAAATATACTGTTATACCTGACTTACCTGCCAACATTATATATCTCATATATACAGCTCATGAAATCATGGATAGCTAAAACAAGACATTATGCAAATAAATAGCATCATAGTCACAAACAAGATCTGCCTGTAGCAGAATCAAAATACCATTGACTATTCCTCTGTTTGTATATGGGGTAGTTTACTATAGTAGTCTTTCAAATTAGGAAGTATTCAAACACAAAATAAAAAATTTTCTCTGCAAAATATTGAAACAGTACAGAGGAAAAGCAATTCATTAAGGTGAAGCAGCTCAGAATTTTGCTGAAGGTGCAACACTAAGCCTCTCTAAATAGTATTTAATATTCAGCCACATGCTGTGATTTCAAGTGTCTGATTGAAACAAGCTACTGACTTGTTTCATAAAAAGATACACATTTGTATATTCTCATTACAGCCCAGTACAAAGCTTACTGAAATCAGTGGGAGTCTTCCAACTGATTTCTATGGCTGCTGAATCAGGCCCATCTGTGACTGGATTAATTTCCAAGACGGTTGTTAAAAATGTACTAAATATATAAAACCCAACATTTCCTTTGGTACAAATTACTGGAATTACATTTTGAGAATGGTAACAATCTACTGTGTATCTCCCACAGGACCTGAAGTGTAATATCTCCTGTAGGCTGCAGGTGATGCCTGTTCTGAAAAAAAGGCTGATCAATATCCCGTCTGTTTCTACAACATGAAAATCCAGATGCTCGTAACATTTTAAAACTCACTTTGAGCAGTCTTCCTTTTACTTTGAAGTTTGTTTCTAAGCCTTTGTGAGGTTATATTTCTAAATTTGGTTAACAGAACATGAAAACTAAAATGGATCAGAGAGGAGAAACAGAATAGCTGTGCTGATCTAATGAACATATGTCTCTAAAAGAAATCTAAGTGCTACATTAAACATCTAGTGAAGATAATTTTTTATTTTTATATTTTTATAAACATAATTATAACTTCTGACTATAGAAATTTAAACCAGAAACACTTTGGAATATAGTTATGGGGTATAAGATGATAGATGATGACTTTGAAATATTTCCTTGGTCAAGTGATTTCCATTAAGACGTTTTATAACACACACACACATTGACAGAAAGTTGATAACAACACACCTGGATAACTAAAATTCTGAAGTAAATCTCAAATTCAAAATCAGGGAGGCAAAAAAAGGGGCAGATGAGGCAGCCTGAAATATATTTATTTCACATATATTGTTGTATTGTGAGAGGCCAGTTCTGTTATCGCAATGGTCATATAATAAAACAGAGCATTTTTACACTGGAATAACATATGGAGTTTAAATCACATAACTGCAGTGGCCTGAGTGGTGGCCAACATGAACTGAACAATAGTTTTTAGCATTGATATGAAAAAAAAATAAGGAAAAAAGAAAGTACAAGTGGCAGATGACTTTGGTTTAGAGATTTCTACAGACAGAGAATAGGAAAGGCTGTTAGTTTCTCATAAATTGAAGGTAATTTCATTAACTGAAGAGTGTTGGCTACATTTTTACTAAGAATTGAAGGAACAAAACCAGTTAGCAAGGTTAAAATAGCTGGTGAGGGCAGGCCCCAGCACTGTCAGCAGGGAGCGGAGTGATAAGGAGTGGTTAACAGGGGCAGAGCAGCTTAAATTGGGTCTCCTATCTGCGAAGGTTTGACAGGTCCAAAGTGTGAGTGAGGTATTATCATAGGACGGGGAAGGAACCAGCTGTCTCAGCAGTGGCCTCATTAAAAAAGGCTGCAAGATAGGTAGTTGTTCATGAGAATCAGGTATGTACAGTGCTTTGTTTTGTGGCTTATTTAGGGCTTTTTTTTCCTTATCTTTCTTTCTATGCTATTAAACACTGTCTGTTATGCCTATAGATTAAAACAGAGAAAACTAGTGAATGTATATTACAATTTTTTCTAGGTTTCTGGGAATTCCAGGCAATGCTTTTTTAGAACAAGCTTTGCATTTAAGCCAGTACCTGATTGTACCAGTCAGGAATGGTTTTTTCTAGCCAAACAAACAGTAAACTGGTGATAAGGAATATACATCATCTACTTCATAGCCAAAGGGTATCTTTCAAAACAACAAGTTATTAATGAGGCATGAAAATTTTATTTCTTGCTCATATCAATGAAATATAGGAATTACCAGTAAGGAAAAAACCCAGAAGTCCATTCCAAAATCTTATCTTTAACTTAGACTACCTGCTGCCAGGGGAAAGGGCATATTTGGTTTAATTTGACAGTATGTTTTATATATGTTTATAGCTATAGATTGGCATAACTGTTTCTCTCAGCCATTTTCTTAACTTTTCTCATATTTTTTTCCTTAGCCTCTTTTAAGGGTTAAAAAAATAAGACTGTTAAATTACATTCTTCAGAGCAGTCTACCATATACTTGACCAGCCTTGAGCTAGTCGTTGTTGAACAATACCCTCCTCCAGCCTCTTGTTCTCGTGGGTGACCCTGAATGACATACGTTGATGTAAATACATCCATTTGCATAGAGACAATATAGTTCTCTCTGCAGTCTTGACCTTCATCTTTCTAAAACAACACTACAACTTGTTTGCTTTTTAACCATAGCTCACACTAAGCAGAGGGCCACAGAAATAAAATTGCATCCTTTTACCTTTCAAATGGTACGGTGTGATGTAAAGAGACATAAGACACATAGATAATGGGTAAAATACTATAGATATTAGATAATGCTCTAAAGGTCTTACATCTCTACAGTTGCCAATATCTGAATACACTATAAAAAGTAAAATCCAGATCACAGGAAGTTTTGCTGCTGTCTTAAAATGGGAGATATCCTTTACTATTACTTTATTGCAGTATTGCACCAGCAGTATGAAGAGACAGACAATCTATGTTTTCAAATGAAACACAAATCTAGCAAATAGACTTAAAGAAATGCTTCCAAAGGAAAGAATAAATGCAATAAATTGAGTTTTGTTTTCTCTTTGAAGATTTTTCACAAGCCTATTATCACTTTCTCAAAAGTAAAAAAGAATTCCTTTCATTCTCATTTTAACACGTTGAATAATGCTGTAAGATTTTCATGCAAAGATATTTCTAAAGAAACCAAAAGATTTTGCCTTAAAAAATCCCCCATAGAATATTCCTTGTTCGAAACACTAAACCAAACCTAAAACCAGTGCATTTAACTGAGTATTAATTCTGAATTGCTGTGAAAGAAATGTATTTTAGTATATATATCTATATATGTAATTACTGGATTCTGAATATCTTCAGTATAAAGGTAGTACTTAATTGCAATGAAAGATGATTTCTGAGAAAAAAGTATCTTAACTCCAACAATTGTATTCAAAGATATATAATTCAAGACTCATCTCTGCCATGAAGTACTATTTCTAATGACAATTTTCCTTACATTATTTTCTCTGATTTTAGTGATGAACAACTGAAACACCCAAGGCACTAATACTTGCCTAGGAAATATTTTACACAGCCCAAAGTACTCTCTAAAATTTCACCTTTTATTTTATATTTTCAGTTCATACTTTTAATATTTTAGTCCAAGCCACCAACTGGGACATTATTCTTAGTGTTTCTTTAGTTCACATTTCTCATGTCCACTTGCCAGTCATGTTCTAGCTCTGTCTTCTTTCTCTATCATTACAGCTGTAGCCATTCAGAATTTGTTATCAGTGTCAGTCACATCAAAGCTTCATACTCTCTGTATTAAGTAAAAAAAAAAAAAAAAAAAGAATGTCCTAGTATTCCTTCTGGCAAGTCTACTCTGTTGCTCAGAACAATGAAATTAGGGAATGAAATTGTTGCAGTGTTGCTAAGCATGGCTATTTTATAATTGCACTAGTTCCATCAATTTGACAAATATTATGTATGTTCTTTTATCAAGAAAAACTCATTTTTTCATTAAAGCATTATCATAATGCTCTTCATGTCTAACAGTTATGCTTATTGCATTAAAGAAATAAAGCCAAGTATGGATTACAAAACTAAAACTACAGTTACACCTAAAATTAATATTCAAAGATTAGAAAGTCCTGTCTTGGTGAGTGATTGGAGAGTAGCTTCCTGCAGTGAAATTTAACAAAGAGTTGATTGAGTTCAAAATGGAAAAGTGTAATATTTCACTGGCCTGGACAACAAGATACAATATTCATAGTTCTAAAACTCAATATGGTTCTCTAATTAAATACAGATGCTCGTAACAAGTCATTCAGTGTCTGAGTGACACAATTAACATTTTGCTGGTTAGCTAAAAATCTTAATAATTGCTTCACTTATTCATCATGGGCTGATGAATACTGAAATAGTTCCTGATTTAAACTTGACCTTTCCTTTCAGTCATCAGTCATTTGTATTAATGACCAAGTGTATCACAAAAATGCCTTTCATTGTGCAAAGTTAAGCCATAGGATTCTCAGTAAGAATGTTTATTTCTTTAAATACAAATTAACTGATGAAGTGTCCCATGCATTACTTTTGTAGCATATGACAAAATGAATGAGAAAACACTTAAGTCTATTACTTAGAAAATCAGAAACAGAAAGATTCAGACCCCTTTGATTCCATGTTGGGTTTTATACAGAAAAGAAGTGTCGAAAATATACAAGGTACCTTTTGCACTTCTAGTGGTACCTAAGGGCTAATATTCTCATTTTGACATATGATTCTGTTTCCCCTTCACAGAGGTGCAACCACTGTGTGGGACAAGCTTTAGGTGTGGTTCCAGTTACTGGTGCTTTGACAGACTGGGTTCCTGAAAGAGGAAACAAGACCTCAACCGCCCTCTTTGCAATGGGGTAACCCATTTCACTGAGACACAGAACTGGTCTTTTCTCTGTTTTTCCAGGATGAAAATGTTGGTAGTTTCATCTTCAGCTGTTTGGAAAGAGATACCTCTAAGAAATGACCTTAGAGTCATTTTGAATTATGAAGGAAGGGTTTGACTACAAAGGTTTTATCCAGGTACTTAAAGTCCTAAAGAGAACAAGCTACATCTGCAATCATGTATTTTTTATTTTGTAGTTTTCTAATTATAATTGAGTCAGTATTCTTCTGAAATCTCCTTATGGAGAACCTTAAACTCAGAAAGCAGTCAAAAAGAAATATAAGTATCTTGAATCACTCTACACAACCAGGAAACAGAAGAGAGATCCACACTGAATAAATTTTCTCCCCAGATTAATCCTGCTGAGATGAGGTATTATTGTGGACCTCTAAAATAGGCCATCTGAATTTTATTTTTAATTAAACAGTTGTTTTCAATGCATGTAACTAATGTCCTTATAAAGTTAATACATAAATTTTATGTAGTACATTAAAAAGGACTTTAATCTCATATCAAAGTCCTTCCTTATAAATTGAGTCCAAGTATGTGTGTTTTTAATGTATTGTGGGAATATGGGAGAAAATTTCTAGTTCTTGCCAGCAATTGTACACATTGCAGTTCAAAAGAGAAGTGAAGAAAAATTTCTTTTAACGAGCTTGTGGATACAGAAATAGCAAGGCATATTGCCCCATCTGAACTACCCAAACAGTTCTAAATTGCCTAATTTAAAGCTTGTCCAGAAGCCAAATTTAACATCTCATGTACTTCTGCAAGCAGTGCTATGTGATTTTTTTAATGATCAAAAGTGCTTGATTTCATTTTGATGACTTATAGTATGTCATGCCCCAACATCATTGCAGGTCAGAGATGCAACATGGGTTCACAAAGGCTTCATCTACTAAATTGCTTGTTCTACTCCCTCATCATTTAGATCTTCTTTTCACAAATACACCCAACAGTCTAAGAATTATTAAGCTTGAGATTGTATGACTTTGATAAATGATCTGCTTAGAAACCTCATGTCTCATCCTCTGATAGTTCACAATACCTTCTCCATTCCATACAGTGGTGCAGTTAGAACTGATTACATATGGCACAAATATATGTGTGTGTAAATATATATATGCACATTTGTATCAGGAGTTTTCCTCCACCCTTCAACTATTCTCCCATACTTTCATATCATGTGCTTCTGTCTTATTGTAAAGTTATGACTTGCAATTCTGGAACTATGCAGAATAAGGAAACCAAACTTAGGTTTAGACAGAACTCTATCAAACATGTTACTGCTTATGTTTGAATGGTAACCTAAATTTTTCTTTTAAAGAAGTCAGGTAACACGTATGATTGGGTAGACCTACAGGTTTTTGACAATATAGTTAATAGTTTCCAGTGTGAGTTGTCAGCAAAAGCATTTGTGTTATAATTGAATGTGAATATATATTTAGCAACTTTTAGTTGGTAAAGTGTTAATGGTTTGTGTAATGCCAGTTCTTTTCAATCAGGTCTCACTGTTTCATCTATTTCCTGTCATTAATATAACTTAATATCGAAGCAATATAATTTGCAGCAGAGAATGCATATGAGATTGCAAAAGACTGAAAATAATATTTTGATTTCCTTTAGAGAATGCTGTTTCATACAGTGACATTGGGAAGAATCTATATTGATTTTAACACAAATTAGACTGATTTCTTTTGGTTTTAATCTGGAGTGTGCAGTGGAGACAGTATTTTCACGATCCCTGTCAATTCAACAAATGCAGTTGACCTGGCGGCAATTGAAATAGCGCGTGTGTGTGTGGAGAGTTAACAAGCCATAGGGGACCTGGAACATGAGCAAAGGCATAACCATCACAACAAGCCTATGTTTTCTTACAGCCTGCTTGCTGTTGAAGGGTCATAGGCTGTAAAGCTGTGGTTAGTAAGAGAAATTAGTCATGAAAACAGCAGAACCCGGTGGGGATTCATAATACATGAATCAAGCACAATTTTTGTTTATTTAAAAGACGCTGGCTTGGAAAAAAAAGTCCTCTTAATAGTATCCTAGTGGCATAAGCCCATGTTTCTATAAAGTGCATCATGTTAACTGATTTCACTTAGAGGACATGAAAATCCAAAATTAAGAATAAGTTTCAGTGCTTCAGACACTCCAATTCAGTCAGGGAATCAACAACAGCTAGTACAAGAAACTATGTTGGCTTCCTCTGAAAGCCACTAGACTTTCTGAATGCAATTTTTTCAAGGGGTAGTGTCCACTGCAAAAGGAAACACAGAATTCTACAAAATTTTACAGCTGTCAAAGACCTCAATCAGAATATAAAACCAGTAACAATTTGGGATATCTGTGTAAGTGTGCTGCTAATGGAGTATTACTGAAATGCCTACCCCATGATGATTCACTGCCATTAACACCTACAGTAAACATGACTAAATCGAGGCCTCAACTGCTTATATTTTAAGATGAGAAATGAGAACTTGGGAAACAAAACCAAGCATCACCAAGAAGGAACATGACACTAGTTCTATCAGTTGTGTCTTCTTTGGGTGGAAATAATGCAAACGCATCAATAGAACAATTGCCAATGCCATCAATACAACATCTAGGAAACAATAGCTGGGCTGAAAATACCACTGAAAAACCTGACAAGCAGGTCTTGCTTAAAATTCAGATATTGCAAGACAGTAGAGAAAATGCCTGGACAGTTTATTTGGTGGGATACCAAAGCAAGATATTTCCTTCATCTTTGTGCTCTGTAGCAGTTTCACATGTTCAAGTCAACTCAGTTGAGGCACAACCACATTTTATTGAACAAAGATACACCTTTGAGTTACTTCTGAAAGAACTGTTTATTGTAATGAAAAGGTGGATTGAATGAGACACCACAAATAAATGAGTATTAGTCAGCAAAAGACTAAAAATTGGCTATTATCCACACTCATTGAGAATAGGACAAAGGTGTAAGGACATATGCAAGGAGACTGAGATCAAAGAAATGAATAAACTGTTTTCTAATATAAAAATAGTTAAGTATTGGAATAATTTACTTAGAAAAGTTGCTGAACTTCTTTTACTGAAGTTACTGGACTAGAAAAATGCCTTTTGGAATAACCTTGCTAAAATCAGACTAGATAACCTATCAAGATATCTCCTAGCTGTCTTCTACTTACTTAAGGTTAAATAAGACAAGATCAGGATAAGTTATAAATGTGCACAGGGCTTGTAAACATTTTAATTCTGTGTTGAAGATACAATATTACATGCCAACTAATTATTTTATTTTCCTGGATCAGAAGATGATTGTGATAATTTCAAATATTTCTTTAAGAATTTTAAATTACTAGCATATTCACAATATAAAGAGTGTATTGATAAATAAAAGTCAAAGGTTTCCCTTTTGAAGGCCATACAATTATTGTTTTCTTTTTAAATTTTGATCTCTAGGAAACATGTTAAAGAAATGGGAAAACCACAGAGGTCAATGATCAAGGTTCTTAGGAGCATGAAACAAAGGAAATGAGAATAAATAATTTTGGTATCTTCAACAAACAAACAAACAAACAACAACAACAACAACAACAAAACAAAAAAAGAAAACAACCAAAAAGCTCAGACTTTTGGTTGTTTGTTTTCCAAACTCTAAATAATGCTACATCAAATTATTTGAAAAAGGCATTTAAAATTCTATTCTGATTACTATAAAATCAGAAGTCCAGCAGTCCATATTATGTATTCTGAGCTTCTCTTATTGTTGCAAAAATATTCACCGTGTGGCTTTGCAGTAGTGCTGGAGGTTTCCCCATCACCACATATCCATAGAATTTTTTTTCTCTTCCAAATATGACTAATAATACCAATTTCCTTCATTAACTCTAGGAAACATTGTAAATGTAAAGCAATTACCATGTGCTTAGTAATATTAATTCATTCTTATAGAGTCATAGAAGCTGTAGTGGTTAAATGTTATTAATTTTGATCTCTCTTGAATATGACGGCCTCATGGGTATATCTAAGTTCATGATGTAAATTGAATAACTATAACAAATGATCTTAAATGCTTCAGATAAAGTACATTAGACTTGTAGAGATTTATTCATCAGTATTCATAATTCAGGGGAATAGATTGTTAGAAAGCTAATGAAAAGCTTCTTATCTTTATGTTGCATGGATTTACTAAAAGCCTGACAGAGATTAAATATGACTAACTGCCAGCAATTTATTCAAGAAGATTACTATTCCTATTAAGCAACATATTACAACAAGTAGCTGTGGGATATTAATATCTTTAAGCTGTTCAACAGAAGAGATGTTATGAGAAATAAAACTCTTTTGAAATGTAGTGGAGTAAACAGAGTTGAAATTCCGAAGGACTGAAGAAAGAAGTAAGCGATAGTAAGCTTAGACAAGTGATAATGACACTACCACAGTCTCCAATTTCCTTAAAAAGCATTCTATGAATAAAGGGGAGATTTCCGTAAAGCTTCAGTGAATGTTTATGACTGTAATTCATTTTCCAGGGCTGTACTTAGGGGTGCCACTATTTGCACTATAAACTTCAATTTTAAAGGAGGTATAACAAAATAAATAAAACTGTGAGGTTCTGCCCAAAACTTTGTCATATAAAAGCTCATCTTCAGAATCTATCATATAATTTATTTTTGGAAAATATTAGATCTTCACAATAAATCAAAATAAACATGGTAATTATTGCTTTTAAGGGTATGACTAATTTTCAATATATTGTTTTTTCTAGTAAGGAAACATCACAAAAAGAAGCTTGATAGTGGGATAAGCCTTAACATCCATTGTTTGGAAATCAGCCTTTACAGGAATGCTGACACTGAGAACCTAAAACTAGATAAACTCTAAGCCTTTCAGCCAGCAATTTTTATTATAGATGGCCTCTTTGCCAAAGCAAAGAAGATGTGTTATGTATGCATTTCTTATCGGTGCATGACCCCAAACAAAAGATGTAGCAATGAAATTACTAAGAACTAAGAGCAGAGTGATTACATTGGTTAATTTTGTGTCAGCAGCCTGAACTCAAGTATGCAGTAAGGTTGAGCAAGAGGATATAAAATTGTTAGGTTCATTGGATGAAAGATGTATTATCCAAAAGAATAATCTTGTTTATCTATCATCTTTTACAGAAAAGGATTTATCATGTATTACAACCAGATTAAAATAATCAGGAAAGAATGTGTTGATGAGTAGGAGGCCTCAGTCTTTCCCCATTGAAGCTAAGTTTTGCTGTCACAATGGAAATTTCTTGTACTCTGAGATGTTCTGCAAACCTGCCTGCTAGGGAGTTATCCAGCATAAAAGAAGTGGTCCATGGACACATCATTTCACCACATAACCCAGTGTAGAGTAAATATTCCCTTATTAGTTTCCAAATGTATGACTCACGCTCTTCTACTGAAATTGAGACTGCTTTTGTCTCTGTCAGTATTATGATTCTTCTGTCCTGTTTTTATGGTTCTAGTTATATTTGTGACAAATGCTGGGATTGTATAATCAGTTTCTTTTCTCTACGATCTTTGATACTCATTGCCCTTCAAGTTGATGGCAAACTTCAAGCTCATTGTTAGATACACTATTAATTCACTTACATACTCTGCAATGTGCTGATAGTTCTTTCTGAGTTCTTTCTGTCTGACGAAATAACACCTTGAATACCTTCTTTTGTTAAAGCTGATAGAGACATATGAAACTAATACAAACAATGCAAGGTCATAGAAACATAGAATCATAAAATGGTTTGGATTGAAAGGGAATTTAAAGATCATCTAATTCCAAAACCCTGTCATGGACAGGGGCATCTTCCACTAGAGCAGGTTGTTCAAAGCCCCATCTAACCTGTTCTTGAAGGCTTTGAGGGATGAGACAGCTATACCGTCTCTGGGCAACCGCTTCCAGTGTGTCATCATCCTCACAAAAAGAATTTTTTCCTAATATCTAACCTAAACGGACCATCTTTCCGTTTAAAGCCATTCCCCCTTGTCCAATCACAATATGCCCTTGTAAAACAAGTGCTACAAGCACACATTGCTGATTCACATTTTGCTTCTCGTCAATAAACACCTCCAGGTCTTTCTCCTTAGGGCTGCTCTCAATCCATTCCCATCTGGTATTTGTGCATGGCATTGCCCATGTGTAGGACCTTGCACTTTCAGTTACACTTGAGGTTAATACAGGCTCACCTTTCAAGCCTGTTGTGGTCCCTCTGAATGGCATCCCTCCTCCCCTCTAGCATGTCAACTGCACCACACAGCTTTGTGTCATCAGCAAACTTGCTGAGGATGAACTCAATCCCACTGACTGTGTTGCCAACAAAGATACTAAACAGCACTGGTCTCAATACCAACACCTCCACTTCAACACTGAGCTCTTCATCACAATTTTTTTTTGTGTGTGACTATCCAGCCAATTTCTTATCCACTGTATGGGTTCATTCATCAAATCCATGCCTCTCCAGTTTAGAGACAAGCACGCTGTATGGGACATCTTCAAGTGCTTTACACAATTCCAGGTAGATAATGCTCTTCAGGGAGATGATCCTTGAATAATCACCTGCTTTCTTGGGCCCCTCTTTCCTCCAGGGATTTATCTCATGGTACTCTACCAAGTAGATGCCCGAAGAGGCCAAAGTCTACTGTCCTGAAGTTCAGGGCAGTGAGATTGCTGTGTCCCGCTCTCCGCCCTAAGCATCTCCACCATTTCTAGGTCACAGCTGCCCTTGAGTTTCACATTCCCCACCAGCCCCTCCTTCTTGATGAGAACAAAGTCTGGCATAGCACCTCTACTCATTAGCTTCTCTATCAATTAAATAATGAAGTTATCAATATATTCCAGAAACTTCCTGTATTGCTTGTTCTATGCTTGCTGTCCCTCCAACAGTTATCAGGATGGTTGAAGTTCCCCATGAGGGTTTTTGAAGGTGAGGCTGATTCTGCTTGTCTATAGAGCGCCTCATTCACTCAGTCTTTCTGGTCAGGCAGCTATGCAGACCCCCCACTACAATGTCACATGTCCCTGCCCTCTCTTTATTCCTGATCCATGAGCTCTCAGTCCACCCCTCAATCCACCCCTGGGAGGAATTCCAGCTGGTCATTGACATAAAGGACAACACTGTCTCCTTGTCTCCCCTACCTGTCCTTCCTACGGAGCTTGTATCCTTCCATTTCAACACTAGTCATAGGAGAGATCTCCCCATGTCTCAGTCATGCCAATAAGATCACCCTAGGTGTGTACAAGTCTCTAACGCCTGTGGTTTATATCCCATGCTGTGTGCATTTGTATAGATGCATTTAAGTTGGGCTCCAGATGAAGCTGATTTACTGGTTAGAGTGGTTGGGATTTCTTTGTACAGTTCTTCAGGTGCTCTCCTGCTGGCCTGCAATTCTTTTTTAGGCTCTGGGCATCTTTTGCCTGCCCTGGCAATGAATTGATAGGAGTGGGATGGATCGAAGTTCCCCTACTTCTATCCTGTTGTTATCCTTGCAGATTATTCTTCCAGAATAATTTCTTAAATTACCTTCTAGCTTGGCAATGCCACATGGCCTGAAAATTTGCTGGAACAGCAAGTAGACATGTTCCACAGACACCTGCAGGGTGCACACCTCAGTTTACTGATCATTCATAATAATTTGCTATGCAACTTGTTAATTACATACCCAGAAAATACTAAACTACTTTAAGACAGAATGTTTAATGACAGTGTGGTAGAAACAGATATCTTTATGAAGGCTAGAAATATGAGGGAAATAAATATGATCTATATAGAAACAAAATTGCCTGGCAAAAACAAGTGTGAAAATTTAGTGCTTAATTCTCAGAGTAGTCAAATCAGCAAGCATCCTCAGCAGTGGGATTGTTCAGTTGTAGTTTAGCGAATGCTAAGTATCTTGCCACATGGACATTTTTAACAGGTAAGGGCTTAGTGAAAAATATGCCGATGATGGCATCAGTGAGACAATAAACAACTTGAAATTACTATAAAGATGCATTGAGTGGGATCTAGAGACAGGTGCAAATGACACAACTTTCAGAACTGAGCAGTCAGATTGACTAGCTGTGACATACATTCAATGTAATGGAACAGGTCATTCCATGTTTCCTTTAAAGTAAAGATAACCTTTATCTTCACAGAGGGACGCATATGGATGTGAACTTGAAATGTATATTGATCAAAAGAAAAGTGAAAAACTAGTAAGGAAGGGTATTAAACAGATATCAAAGCTCACTTTGATATAAAATAATATTTTTCATGGAACATTATAAATAATAATCACCTAACTCTCCTTCAGAGATTTAGGCCAGCTCTCACATAGTATTGTTAAGGTGGAGGAAAGCATTAGTTTATATTTGTAGCTGAGGTGGAGTGATGACAGAAGTACATTCCAGTCCATTCTGAATTGCTAATAGAATTACACACTGAGTCAAAGCACAGCGAGTGATTTTTTCCTTATGTAGCATTATTGATACTACACTCAGAATGTTATATGAAACATGCAAAAAGTTGTTGATTATGTGGTGCAAAACACGAGATAGTAAGTATCCTGTCATAGAAACAGGATTATAATTCCATTAGAGGTTTAGAAGAAGTGGATGCAATAAGTATATTCAAGACAAAATATATAAGAATGTAAATATACAAAGCTTAGCCAAGCCATAATGAATAGATACAATATTTGGTTATGTATTTAATGAACTATGTGTGCAATAGGGTTATTTTTACACTTAAGCAATACGAAAAGATTGAAAAATTGCATTAAATGAGCATTGTATGTTTACTTTTAAGCTGAGACCATTACACTCCTGGAAAAAAGATCTGCAAATATTATTGCTAAATATTATTCATCACTCGCTTAATTTTAGAGTATGGACTCTGGGAGAAGCACAAAGAATACAAGTTAACTGGACAAACAGAGGATCTTTGAGCTCCTCAGGTGTGCCTGGGATCTGAATCAGGCCCAATGAGGGGAACTACACCCAGGCTGGGATGGCTGGGCAGGGCTGTGGGGACAGGGAGCAGGATGATGGGCAGCACCATGGTGACATGGCCAGGGCTACAGCCCAGGTGAGGCTCAAGAGTCTCCACTGGAAACATTTTTCCCTGAGCAGGGCTTACTCCTCGCTGAGGGCTGTGGCTTTCTTCAAGATCAGATCCAGCTGTGTGCTCCTCTTCATTTGTTCAGGCACCCCATTAGTCACAGATCTCCCCAGACCCTGAGGGGACCCAGGGCAGGAAGGTTACACTGGGGCCTTCCCTATACATGCCTTGCTTCACATGGTAACTTCACAAGGGTCCACAGCCTTTTTGTACACATTGCTAACCAAATGCTTGGTCTTGGTCTTGCAGATGTTCTCTACATAAGGCATGGCCAAAGAAGGATATTTAGGCCTGAATTTTCACATCTCCTTTGGATCCTGCTCTCTCTCACATGGATTGACTGGGCCACACACAGAAAGACCAACAGACTTTTAAACTCCAACTCAGCTACAGGGGAAACCTTCTGTTTTCATCTTCATTTTAGTACAAATTTATATTTCTGTAGAGGGAACAGTTTTTGGATTAAGCATTTATCTAGACATTGGATTAGTAGGTCAAATCCATGCTGTCCACCGCGGGGAGAAGAGTCCTAGCCTGGCAGGATTGTAATTGCTCTCACTCTGATGCACACCTATTTTTTTTTTTTATCCTCAGTTCTTCCATTCACAGAGACATTTTTAATAGACATGGTATGCCCAAGGTTTTCTACATACTCTATGGTCATGCTCCCAAGGTATTCCCATGAACTGGAGAGATTAATAGAAAAACTTCCAGAGCTGAAGCCTTTTCTTCTGCATCTTCTCCCAGCAAACCTGTTGCTTTTCATTGCTGTGGTCCTGGGAACCCTATATTTGATCTTGCCTTCAACATAAAAGATGAATAGCATCCACAATAACCTTCCAATGGGCTCTGATTGCAAAGATGTAACACTTTTCTGTGATTTAGAGTGCCAATGGGCTTCATTTTGAACTATTATTAATCAAGTGTGCTGTATGTTACATGGCCTTATATCAGACTCTAATGAAACCTCTGTGGAATCCTTTTGTGCCCCAACTGTGAATAAAGCAGAAGCTTGACAGAAATGCATTATCTACTTCAGGTTCATATGTGGCCCAGAGGAAAGAACTAGGTGATGTTTTCTGTGGTCTCTGACACTTCAGTTCCTATATTCTGACTTAAAACTAGGCAAAATATTAAAATATATTTGCCCTGAGTGTCCTTTGAAGACATGAAACCTGAACTTAAACAATTTTACTATTTCTTTATTTCAATTTTCTAATTAAAATGCTCATTTAGAAAGGATAAAATTATAAATCCTGACAAACATCTATTGTTTTTTATATAACCAAGCTCACTGACTTTTTGTATCAGTACAAAATGAGACAAAGCAAATGATGCATAACAAGATATCTTTTTAATCTTTTTGTATACTTGTGCCATTTTCTGTGGAAATTACTCTAGATGTGCAACAGAAACTCAGAAAGCTCAGAATCCTCTTCTAGTTCAGCATGTTGGTGCCTATGCTTATTATTCTTCCTTTTAATGGAAACGGCTTCACATTTGTCAGTATTACATTTCCTTTGCCACCTTTCATTATCCCGTTTATGAAGCAGGTCTTTAGTCCTTTGAAGCTTGCTTTTTAAAAGCTCAGTAACCATCTAATTCAGTCCCCCTCCTCCTCCCTACATACTTGGACATGAAAGCTAAATAATTAATCAAGATTAAAAGCTGTAGAGAGCCAAAAAACCTATGATATACTCAACAGGACAGCACTTCACTATTTTTGACACCTAATAATAGTACCTTCTGAATAGATCCTTGTGTATGCTTTTTTTACAAAACTTTCTCATTTCTTCTTGGTGAAGGCAGAGGTGTGTGATTTGCATCTTCTACATGGATTAGTGACAGAGTATCTGAAAGTTTGAATTAATTGTCCAGTTAAGCACAGCTGGTATTACTGATTTTCTGTAACCTAATTGAAAAGTGGCTACAAATGATTCTGGTCTGGGTTACGGTGGGGTTTCTATGGGCACACAGGTGGGGAGGGGCAAGTTTTGCCTCCTGTGTGCTGGTCTGCAGCAACTGCTGACAAATTCTCTACTTGGAATAAGCTTAGGGACAGGGGAAATGTGACAAAAGAACCAAACCAAACTGCTGAGTCTGGTACTTCTGAGCTTATCCTGACAATAGACAAATTTATGAGATTGTAACTCTGTTGAATGCATCTCTCATTGCTGCTTCTATTTCAACTATGTCTTCAGAGTAAAGATAAGCAAACTGACAAAATACACCTTTTTCTGAGCAAACAAAAAAGTCAAGTTGGCATTTCTGAAAAAAAAACCCTACTTTGAAACAAATGAAAAAATCTTTCTTAGACTTCCAAATGATGGACCATAACCAACTTGTTTTCATCCAGAAGGAAAAAAATGTAAATTTACAATATTTCTTACCTTCAAGTTTATCAGCCTTCCTTAAAATGCAATCAACTTATAATATACACTAATTAGTACATTAATATTATTAAAAGATATTAATTCAGCGTGAACATGACCTTCATCAGAACCCTACTCCTGTACATCAAAGGATATCTTGAAGTGCCTAGTTGCATAACCAAGTTAGCACACTTTGTCCACATGTTGCATTCCTCTGATATTTTGGCTGAGTTTCTGTTTCTAAAATGCCTTCCAGATGTCATCATTGCTATTACAGATCTAATCCGAGTTTAGAATACCCAACCTGAAAAAAAAAAAAAAAAGCAGCTGTAGAATCAATTCTTCAGGGACTAGGGTAATCATCTGGGAACCAGGTCTAAGATGTCTTGCATTTATACTTACTGAGATATAAAACCCAAGAAGCAAAAGACCTGCTTTATCAAGGTTTTATGACGGTTTGATATGTGTTTATACTCTTTTATGACTATATTTTCCTCCTCACTGAAAAACAGAGAGTCTATAATTTGGATTTATTCAAATAATGACACTAAATAGAGTTTAAAAGTGTGTTTCCTTACAATTGGAATGAAATAAGGAACTGGAAATTTTTATTTGTTTCCCTAGATGATAAAATAAATGCAATGTTACTTAGATACAATGTTGTTTTCAGTCTTATGAACTGCATTTACAACCGAGCTTTGCCAACATGTTAGGTTGATAATGCAGTCATATATCAAAGTGGTGTTGTCAGATGACTATAAGAATTATGGTGACTCTTGGAAACAGATGAAAACCTCAGATTTATTTATCTTCAAATGAACTTAAAGCAAATAAATTATAATATCAGACTTCTTAAAGGAACAATAGAAACACTTAATTCATGTACATCATACCATGAAAGTATGCTACAATATTTGTATGCATTAATTAAGGATATACTTCTTGTGCAAAATAGTAATATTTTTATGAGTAGGAGTTGTTCAAAACATTCTCCTGAAGAAAAAAAAAAAAAATTGAAAATTACCTGTATTGTACTGATGAGATAAATTTCCATAGCAAGGTGCTATATAAAAGAAGGAAAATTGTTTTGTATAATTTATTGTAATATTAAATTTTAGAGCATAGGAATGTTTTAAGAAATTAACTCTTCTATTTCATTGTAGCAATATGACATAATTATTCTTCCTATATGTGACTATAATGATTACATGAAAGGCTACATTCCCTTTTATTGAACAGATAGGAAATTACTGCTTTCTGTCCACATAGTAAAAGATTGCAGACCACACAGATTCAACTCACACAGTATAAACAAGCAGAATCTGTACGGAAATCTTAATATTTGAGCTGCTGTAAGTAAAGCAATGGATCAGATGGCGCCACTTAGTAATTTACATCAGACCAGGCAAACAAAGGGAGATATATAGTTTCAGTATTCTTGTCAAAGGAAGACTAGAGCTACAAGAGCTGCAGAAAAACCAAACTGATGATATGTGTCAGTTTGTTTAATGAAAAGTACTTGAAATGTTTAGTACAGAAAGGGACTGGAAGCCTACCATTTTGCTGCAGTTTGATTCACCTCAGCATGAATGATCATCTGTCTAGGACATACGTTCTCCTTGTCTCCTATATGTCTATGATAACACTGGGTAAATCATCACTCAGTAATGCACTCTGCCTCAGAGTTTAAATGATACCTTTTTTGAATGGTGAATCAACTGAAAACTAAGTGTGATTGTGCAAGTGTCTTAAAATTTCTTTGGTGAATTTAATGCTGAGACTGAGTTGTAGGTCAGGGTTTAAGCAGAGTCATTGCTGACTAGAAACCTATATAAGGGCAGATGTGTGATGATGCATGCATTCCAGAAGTCTTCCGTTTCTCACTCACATTTTCTGAAAAACTACTATTTCATAATGAATCAGGAAAATAAGCGGTCATTATCCAGATGAAGATATTAAGCTCAACTCCATCAGAGGAACAAAACAGTTTTCAGCAAGGAAACTTGCTGTCAGTTTGCTTCTCAAATGCGGTGATTTCCAAACTATAAGGTGAGGGCAAAAAAGCCCAAACCAAACAGCAAAACAAAAAGCAAGGTGCATGACTTTTGTTGTTTTGCTCTCTGCAGAAGCTGCTTTTTATTATCAATTTTAATAGAAAACTTGTGTTTCACCCAGAGCTAGGCATTATTAAACAGCTCTGTATCCTTAGTTCACCCTTCAAAATCTGAACTCCTTGAACCGGAGTTCTCATCAGGCCTCTTGTCATCTTGTCACAATATGAAGCTTATATTTCCTGGCACAGAACTAAACAATTCCTCTAAGTGAGAATTCAAAAATACTTCAATTTCCACATTAAATGAGTCATTTGTTAACACTAAAAATCAGTATCTGGAATTCTTTTGCCATTTTGAATTTGCCAGCACTTGCTGACTTTATTATCTTGTGGAGGTAAAAATAACTCCTCTTTCCATTTTTTAAACTTCTAGTTGAAACTTTTGAATAGGCTTGCTTACATTTCTGTTGTTACTGGTCAGCATTGCCATGGGAAGCCTGGATTTTGTAGGTACTGAGCTCCGATAGCCTTCACAGTTGTCAGAAGATGCTGAAGTTCATCTGGTTTTGAAATACATCTGGAAACCAGCCTTAAAGTTATTGTGTCCAACTGTTGTCATCTATCTTCAAAGTGCAACTGAGGACAATTAAAACTGGACACTAAAAACGTATGTAAAGAAGATAAGAGAGACAAGAAAATTTAATATAGCAATCACAATGCTATAGGCAGAAGGCATAAAAACTAGGAAAGCAACTTTTGGACTGAGGTATAAACAGTAACCAAATACGTGTCACTGTGAAAGTCACGCATGTACAAAGACTGGGCTGAGTGAATAGTGGCAGTGAAGAGCATGCTGACAGGTTTCAGTCTGTAATTTAATTATTCCAAGATGTCCTTATGTTATATAATGGGGTTAGAATGGGAGGAGGAGGAGAAAGTGATTTTTTAGGTTTTTTTTCTGAAGTGGCAATTGTTGCAGGTATTTTGCTTCTGTCCATAAGTGAACTGTTTCTAATCTTATGCTGTGTTCATGATATAATATCCTAATACAAATTACCTTTATTATGCATCTATAGTAACTTCATTATGCAAATGGATAAACTCTGCTCTCCTTTTCAATAGAGTTTGGGACTTGACCAGAGTTGGAATGCTACCAGTTCCTGTTCTTTCTCTTCTGTCACATACACACACAGAGCCACATGAGAAGTGTCTCTTCTCAGAGTAGCAGAGAACGTGTGCACTGTATCTGTTTGATGCTTCAAAAATACGACAGAGGAGCAAGCCCAAAACAGCAAACCTCACGCCTGAATTTATGTTCTTATTTGTATCTTGAGAATACTAACATGTAAATATTCTCGACCAAAGTGAAAGCTACTAAGTATTAAAACCCTTGAGGTGTCTCTTCACTCCATTTTTAATAAACTTTAATAAAAAAACCTTTACTAGGTAATTGAAGCATACATTGTTGTTATGAGTGATGTAACATAAGAATATGGATACCTTTTCATATATTAGAAGCTTCACGGAAGATTTATTAATGGAGCTCAATGAAATTAAAGGATTATTTCTTAATAGTGATGATTATTTAAGACTACAATGAAATCTTACCAGTTTGTGCTGCTTTCCAGAGTGACTGAACCTAATTACTTCATTTTTTAGCTTTTAATGTACAACAACAGTATACGAGAGACTGAATGGTAGTTCAGGGACCCTTTATAAAAGAGTGGGGTTTAGGTCACTGCAACACCTTACTGTCAGCTATGAGAGGATTGCTGTTCTGGGGACAGGTGAATCTCCTTCCAGGGTGGAGAAAATACATCTGTTGGAAGGTGCTGGTGAGCAAACAAAAAGGTGGGAACGACTGAAATGGAGAAAAATTCTAAATGGGTGTTTATGGACTTAGATTCAAGGACCACTAAAGCTAATACCAACTTTTCAATTTAATTCCTGTTTAAAACACGTAAGGCAAATGAAATGTAGTAATCTCCCTTCCCCTTAGAAATTTCTATGGAAAAAAATTTAAGAATACACTTCAATTTTGCCCTTCCTCCAGGCTTTGAAGTTCAATGCAATGAAAGATAGAAGGATCATGGTTATATATAGATGTCAAAATTGGGAGGAGAAACCTTAACAGTAAGGTGTCTGTAAATCCTTGCTCATCAGTTGAACTGTTCACTGAGTATTTTTAAAGGTGTATTTAAATAATGAAGTATATCCTGCTGGCTATAAAATCATCTGTACTGTCCTGCTGTATTTATGCCTTCTGTTAATGGATGCTGTAGTATAAAAGCAAAAGGCAAAAGCTCCGAAAGCAATCAGTCTGAAAGTAGTTCATAAAAAGATGAGACTTGTGTCAATATTCTCACCAAGATGAAGAATAGAAACCCACAAGCAATAAGTGCATTCTTTCTACTTCACTACATTCTACTTCCTCTCTGTTAGAGTTCTGGATTCGTGACAAAGCTAATGTAAAAAGGGAAAAGAGAAAGAAAAGGCCAATTGCCTTTCAAAAAACCTATATTACACACTGCAGCCAACATTTGTCAAAATGTATAGGCACAGGCAATGTGATTCTTTTGGTTTCTTAATTTCTTCTTTTTTTTTCTAAAACATGGGATGAATCAAGCATGCAACAGAGGTAAAATCCCATTCTTGATATTATTTTTAAGATGTATACATCACTTAGTATAGTAAGGCGATGGAGCAGGATTTACTAGATATTTGGACAAAATCTTTAGCTGAAAAGAATAAAAGCAAAATAAAGACATACTTGAGTCATTTCCTTTGGACTGGTTTTAAGAGATTATTTTTGCACTGTTCAAATTAGTAGAAGCACAGACAATAACATTAGTGGTTTTAAGATCAGAGCCTAGTAACATTAACATTTTTGTCCTGATCATTTGTGCCTTTGACTGGCAAAGGCATTTGATGTATAAAGGTTGAGCTAAAACAAAAAGAAAAGGAGAGAGCAAACAAAACCTTTTGTCATCTTACAGTACCATTGAAATAGATTTGATTTTGTTTAATGGACCACAAACTTTTTTTCATTATCTCTGTTTTACAGTTGAGGAACAAAAAGGTGCAGTAGTGTAAAAGATCAACAATATTGGGGACAAATAGAAGCTTGCTCTCCTGTGGCCTGTATAAAAATGTTGATTTGATATTTATAATTTTACAGAAACACATTTTGGAAATTTTCTTGGTTGTATAATGAGATGTCCTATAGAAGTAGCTTTGGTGTATCACAGTCCCTGAGAAGAAGGATTTAAAATTCTGATTTGAACAAGGAGAATGGGTGTGCTCTATAATTAGGGATATTCTTCTCAGATATTCTGAAGTCCTATATTTTAAACAAGGCAATGCTCAATTTATTTGGGAGATTAAACTATTTCTTAGCGCAACAAGCTGAGGAGCAGTTTACCCTGTGCTGCAAACAAGGTGCTATAAGAAATGATTTCTCAGACAAGAGATCAAACACTGTGGTGCCCTAAGTATACTACAGATCATTAATCTGGCAGACCAAGGTTACTTTAGATAAACATCCCTGCTTAAAATGAGATTTGTTCCTGTCTTACAAAAGAGTTTTATTTACTGCTGGAACAGTTGTTACTGGAAAAAAAGAATGGCTGAGGCTAGATCATTAATCTACAGAGACAGCTCTTTTATGGTCCAAAGTTACAGCATTTTTTATTTGGAGAGAAAAAAACCCAAAACCCAAAACTATTAAAAAGCAGAAAACTGAGCTGAATGTTCAAATCAAGCCTATTCCTGGGCAGGCTTATTCTGCTTATACCATTTTGGCATTGTCAGAAGCATCAAGACCAAACTCAGACCAGCTCTGTTGTGTAGTTCTTGCTGTGATTGATAGGCGAAAGGAAACCGAAGGGCAAAACTTAGGAGCCTTTCTGTCACCGAGCCCATACACGATGTCATTCGTGCTACAAACATCCTTGAACATCCTTGCCTCCAGCAACCTGAGTCAGCTCACTTGTATTGCATGACTTACCTGTGGGTTTTAACCAGGTAAAGAAGAAATTACAGAGGAAGGAAATCTGCTTTTCTGTGTGAAATCTACAGATTGAAAAGGCCACCAAAGTTGTACCGCTGTGAAGATGAATAACCAGCTGGATCAACAGGTCCATGATAGAATAGAACTGTCGAGATGATACTGAGTCAATTTCAGGAATAAGAAGGGAAGGAAGGGGGTAGATCTTCCCCTAAGCATGCAGAGTCCATAAGGTCTTTGACTCAGTTCTTACCATGTATGTTCATACTCTCAGGAGTAGAAAAAAAAAGTTTCAGGGTGTCAAGATATAGAGAAAATTATGATGAAATATTTGATGTATCCCCATGGCTGTGAGACTTTCTGCCAGAGCACAAGCTTGTAACCATGTCAAGATATGAACCGATATGATGTATGCTCTTCCCCAAATCAGGTAGCAACATTTGATTACTAACTTGGACACTTCCCAGGGCTGATCAAAGAGCCCCTTACAGTATTGTTACCAATGTCAGCTGAGAAGAAAATAAAGAGTATTGATAAGCTTGTTTTGGCATCATCTCTATCTTGAGACAATTGAAAAAAGGATTCCCAGGAAGAACTGGACACAGCTTTTGAACACTGAAGAAGAGACAAGGGAAGGTACAGTCTCAAATTTCACTCTAACACCATGACCCTCATGCAAGATTTTTGCATAGATTCATGGTGTAATCATGTTACAAAGTCACTGACATAAGGCTTGAGATGAAGGATCTTTTCCACCTTTCAGGACCCCACCAGAAAGGAGTTGGCATGTGAGAACTTCAGCATGGTGAAAGTCTGGGACAGTTTTCATGAACAAGAGGATTTTATGTGAAAGAAGAAAGAATCAAGGGAGCAATATACCAAAGAAATCCAGCAATTCACCCAGCTTGCTTAAATATTTGTGCTAGGACAAAAAGAAGGAAAAAAGACTTGTCAGCACTGTAAATTTTAGGAAGCAGCCACTCAGCTACCAGCATCAGAGGAAAGTCCAAGTTTTCTTTGCCACAGGTAACTCTTCATGTTCTAGAGGTTTTCCACAGGCAAGCCACATGAGGTAGTTGTCTCTGCAGCCACAAATCCAGGTAATCAGCTGCTCAGGGGAGTCACCAGCTCAGCAAGAATTCTAGCAGCTATAAGGATGAGGAAGGTTATGGCCTTCATTTTGAAAATTGTATTTCCTGTGCTAAATAGAACAGTATTTCTCAGGTGCCTTGATGGACCAAGACAGACTTTCTCTGGCCTTGTTTTCATGATCTGCCTTATCCCGAAGACAGCTTCTGGGTGCATTTTTCTGAATCAACTGGAGGGAGATTTACATAGGTATAGCAGGGAAGGACACTAAAATTTGGTTACCTACCACAGCCTTGTTCCTGACTTGATCTGGCTCAATAAAATTTGACTTTCCTGATATATTTGAATCACATTTGATGTATGTTATGTACAGAAATAAGGACTAATCTACACAAGAATCTTGTTTCTCTTTTCAAAAATATTTGAAGGTATCAAGAACTTCCTGCCTGGTTTGCAAAGTTTACTTTTTGTCAGTGGCCTCACTACAGGAGACCGATGTAAAAAGGTTTTCATACTTGATGACAATAAAGTATTAGAGCAAATTATAACACATCTGATCTTTTAACTCAATGTTTTCTGGGCAATCTCTTCGTTCTGTAATGGCCCTAACAGGGGACCGAAAAATAAGTAATCATATAAAATGAATTAGTTTATTAGTTGAACAAGAAATCTATGTCCTAGTTAGAACAAGGAAAGCAAAAAGATGCTTTAGGAAAGAAAGGCACAATACCTAAGTAGAAGGGATAAGATGGCAGCATGATTTAGGAACAGAGCAAAGGGAAATTTCACTGGATTATAAAAATAGATTCCTTGAGGATAGCTGGTGACCCAGTAAGGTGTTACCAAAGGAAATTACATACTTTCTGGAGTACATGTGCTCATACCCCAAAACCCTGCCCCCCGCCGAACTTCACAGTGCATTAACTGCTTTCCTGGTTGACCTGTCATGGCAAAGGGTCAAAGCTAAAAGTAAAATTTTCAGTTCTCTGGAACTAAAGCTACAGTTTTAGAATTACTCTTTGCTGTCCAGGCTAAAGACGCACTTTCACTATCTCTACTTTTAAAGTAGATGATTTGTGCTACACAGGAAAATAACTTCAGCTCATAGGGCTACCATACAGGTTCCTACTGCAAGTGTTAAGTTCACTGACAAACATTTAATTTGCTGCTCTCTAAAGATTATTTTGACACTTTTCAAATTTGTGTATTTATAAATTTGTAGAAGTATACTTCATCACTTACTTCATCTGCCCCTTTATACTCTCACTGACAGATTTTGGTCATTTTACCTTTAATGATGTCAAAGCAATAACCAGTGTGTTAACCAATTACTGTTGGGCAGGGGAACTGAAAAATAATTTGATTTCAAGGGAATATTTGGTTAACTAACATGTATACTAACATGTGCAACATTCATATTGATTGATGTTCTCTTTATCAGAAACTATTAACTGAATCTGAGTCTTTCCCAGATAATGGTCCTCTTTTCTTGGATCCATATTACTGTTGTGCTGGCTAGCTTAATGTATTTATTTAATATATGTTTTCTGTTATGACATATTATTGGACTTGGTCCCTCCAAGATGGAATATAAGTCTGCTGCTCTTTTGGTCCACGTTCTTTAATCAGTCCAAGTCAGTAGTTTAAATATCTTCCAACACCGATCTCAGGGCACTGGAACATAAAAGCCTTGTAAATTCATAGAGATTTGGCTCCCAGGGAAGGAACACAAATACAGTTAACATTTGGAAAAGTTGGTGGTTTCTCTACATAAATCAGATACAAAAGCTGAAGGTCCCAAACTTTTCCAAGCACAAGCAACAATGGGAGCATTGAGAATCTCTAACACTTCTGAATAAGACAGCTACCAAGGTTCCATTACTCTTTAATAACCTTATAGGTTGTTACACTGTTGTGCAATATGGCATTCTTTGTAAATTTGCTCATTCACTTTGAAAAAATGTCCTAAGGATGAATCTCATGGAAAGAAGTGCTTAAAACACAGTTACTGGAGTGGCCTGTAGTTTTTCCCACTTCTTGCAGTCTCTCAAGTAGTCAGAGAGCATTTTGATTAAGCTTTGCTGTGTACTGAAAAATGTCAGTGTACAGAAAAGTCCTGCTAAGCTCTTGTCCATTTCCTTGTCTGATTCAGAAAGAATAAAGGTAAATAATTAACAACCATAGTTAACCATAATTTAAAATTCATGTGCTGTGTGCACATAATAGATCTTACTGTTGTGAATACAAAGCACATTCACCTAAAAAGTGAAGTAAAGCAAACAGTACTACATTTTTTTTAAAAGAAAATAGATTTCAGAGAAAAGTGAACCAACCAACCAACCAACCAACGAAACAAACAAGCAAAGCTTAGTTTAGAAATCACTAGAGATGCTTTGGGGTCTTTAGAATTGGAGATTATAAAGATATCAATAAATCACCTCCATACATTCTCAGCAAAAAGTATATACTTCAAATCTGCAGGTTGTTACAAGAATGTTATTTATCTTGCCGTAAAATCTTTGGGGCTGAAATTCATAGCTTCTTCATCTAGTTTTTTGGAATGTTTTCCTATAATTAACACTCACTCAGAAACATAGCTAACAGAAGGAAACACTCCCCCTATTAACGAATGTTAAGAAACAGTTAAATTCTCAGGATTTATTTAAAATATTGAGAACAAATGTGTATTTTAACAAAGTATAAGATTAGCTGCAACATCAAAAGCTCTGTAGATTAATATGCAATAATTCATTGACAACCAGAGCCTTACTGTCTCTGGCACAGATGGAATTAAAGGCATAGACACATCTGGATTAGTTTAATCATTTCTCAGTTATAACAGGGAATAAAGGAGATAACTAACTAAATTCATTTTTGTTGTTAATGAACATATGGAGTTTCTGAACATTCTAACTGTAAATAATATCTGATCCAAAATATTTCACATTCTGTATATTGAAATAATATATCCAAAGATCTAAAGAGAATAACTAAGGAGTGATAGCAATAAAACAGTGACATTAGGAAAGAATTAACTGTTAAACAAGAAATGAGCCTGGCTTCCTGCCACATTCAACATGTAGTAAAAGGGCATTTATGATAACAGTGATGTTAATAAGACTGGTTAAAATTGTTCACCCAGCAGATTTGTACTGTTTGTTAGTAGAAATCTCACTTTTTGACAGTGAGCATTTCTGTGGTATTCCCCATAAACAGGAAACTTCATTTCCCTTTTTTGTTCTTCAGAGAAAAGCTGAACTTTTCTAATGAAGCAAATGTCAATTAGCTATAATAATATCTGAACTGTATGAAAATTTAGAATATTAACATTTAAACTCCAAAATGATTTGGATGATCAGTGATTTGCTGCTAGGACATTTTTAATTGTAAAACTATTTAGCATTCCTTCTATCTGTGTTTGCTGCCATTCATCTCCCTATGAACAGGATCTCAACCCATCTCCAAGCACAAGTGTGAAGAGCTCCAAGATTTCCTCTTCCTCTTAAGTCTTTATTCTCTTCATTCTGGATTAGTGAAGTTTTGGCATCTTC
Source organism: Sclerurus mexicanus (assembly GCA_013396755.1). NCBI lineage: Eukaryota > Metazoa > Chordata > Aves > Passeriformes > Furnariidae > Sclerurus > Sclerurus mexicanus. The sequence goes on along the minus strand of VWZF01005535.1, from coordinate 1,688,045 downwards.
TTTTTTCCCTAAGACATCTCCTTGAAAATAGATAAACCTCCTGCTGTTAGTTTTGAACTTGTCATGTTCTGTCCTCCTTGACAACAAATCAAAGAATATTTAAAATGTTCCAGTTTGTGGCATGTGAACACCTTGTTAGTGGCAAGGATGTGTTCCATATTGTCCCACTCTTTGGTAGGAAATTTTCTGTGAGGGAAAATACTATCACCTAGGTATAGTGGTTCCCTCTAAAAATATATGTGCAAAGAAATCTTTAGGTTTGCAGTCTTCTTGGGTTTGTTTGTTCATTTGTTTGCTTGTTATTGTGGGTTTTTTTAGTAGGAAAAAAAAAATCAAATCCTGGACGTTTTTACTTCAGGGAAGAATATAAAAAAAGGGAACATAAGCACAAGCTGGAATAAGAGAAATTCTGGCTAGATATTAGGAAAATTTCACAATGAAGCTTCTAAAACATGCAAACAGGTTGCCCAGAGCAGCCATGAAAATTTGTATCCTTGTGGGTAGGATATAATTCTAAACTGGTTTGGATAGAACCCTGAGTAAGATGATCTTGAAGCTGGTACTGCTTTGAGGAGAGGAAGTGGGTTTGGACCAGACACTCTACAGAAATATGTTCCAAGCTGGATTTCTTCTTAGTTATGATTCAGTTCAATTTATCTTTAAGGCCCAGTTGGATGGAGCTCTGAGTAACCTGGCTGAGTGAAAGTTGTTCCTGTCCATGGCAGGGGAGTTGAAACTAGATAATTTGTAAGGTTCCTTCCAGCCCAGGCCATTCTATGACTCTATATTCCGTGATCTTTAATGTGTCACTGATCAAATCCATTTATTGTAAATGGATGTCATTACAATAATATTTTGCAATTTGCTAGAAGAATTAAAGTTCTTTCTTATGATAAAGTCTTATATTTTCTATTTTATCTCCCACATCTTCAATAGATAGCTTGAACATGATCTTTTCCATAAGAAAGCCTGGCCTAGGTAGTTTTTGTTACGTGAATAACTGAATTTACAAATTATGTCAGTAGACTCTTTCTAAGGGTGAGTTATAAAGAGAATGCAGTAAACACTCTGCCATCATATCACTGTTCAACTTTTTAAAAATTGTTTAGATTTTGTTCTCATGCAGATGGAAAATTCATAAATATAACATGAAATTATTTCAAAATAAAAAGTATGTCCTACATACTTATGAAATAGAAATGAAAATTCTTGGACAAGCAATTCCATTATTAATTTTTGATGGAATTTACAAAAGTGCCTTGAAAAATTGAAGGATTATTTTAGCCAAAATATCTCACTGAATTTACTGTCACATAATTAATTCCTATCAGTACCTGCTGGTTAACCAAAAATCCTATTTTCCTTTTATTTTTAACAGTGTGAATAAAAGATAATAAATTCAGTAACCATCTGAGCATCTCAGTTTTAGAGAGTTTCTACACAAGGTCACATTATTTTATTTTATAAATAAATTCTGCTCTCCTGTTCACAATATACTTATATGAATGAATGTGAATGAAGTCTCTCTAATCGCCGTTGTGATTTCCAGCCTACGGCTGGATCCAGTAATCTCACTTTTTTTTTTTTTCCCTCTTTGTTTCTTTATGCAGGCTTCCCCCTACTCCTGTATAAAGTTTAGATATATTTAAGATATATTTCTTCTCCTTTACTAAGCCTGCTTTTAAAGGCTTTTACTTATTCCAGCCTCCATTTGAACCATATGTTAGTTTAACATGTGTTGTGCAATTACTCTACAAGGACAATCCCAAATCCGTCTTCTGCGTCCTTGATAACTGCCTGGTATTTAGTGCTCCCTCTCGTATTGTGTTTCAGTAAACCTAACATATTTGCAGCTGGTTTCCCTGTCTGTATAGTTTATGCAGATGAGAAACATCAAAAGATTTGGAGTCATAGCACCTGTTGGATTTCCCCCTGTATTTATTTGCAGATTGGCATATTTCTGTTTGGCATGTAATCTGCTTTCTGTTTCAAAATAGTTTCCTATCCATTGATACATTTGATCCTGAATAATTCCTTCCCCATATCTATTTTCTGTATCAGAAAGCACCACCACCAACAAAGACACAAAAAGGACATGAATAAAAATTGATGACAGGAGTATGAGAGATTTATAACCTTCAGAGGATTTTGCAAAAGAAGTCCTAGTGATAGTACTCACAGTACCTATCCCAAATTTTGTTTACATTTTTACTATGCTGAAAACCAAGACAATTATTACTACAATTAGAATCAGTGTTGAGATTATTATAATTATTACTGTCAATAATATTCCTATCCTTTCCTGTTACATAGCTCACTAAGGTTTATATAGACCATCAAGTTTGACTAATTTTCTTTTGACAACAAAAAATATTTCATTCCTTGATGCATAAAAGGATTTTATATAAATGTGAGTTGCAAGATAGTATGCCTTTGTCGACAGTTTGGGGCAGAAGAAGCATCAGGAAACTTTAAAGAAACCTTAAATTTTCTACCAATCCATGTTATTTAACTGTTGGGTGGCCTTGGACTTGGACTCATTCCTAAAGACAATGCATGTCACGTAATATATTTTCTCCTATTCTATTTAGAATGTGCTTAAGCCTTTGCTTTACTTGGTGTTGAACTTTGGCACTGCTTGGTCACCCTTAAATGTTTCAGTTTTGTGCCCTTAAAAAACTTAAAACATAAGCCTGGGCAAAAATCTTTCCTACCTGATTTTTAATGTCACATCCTGCAAAGACTAATGGACTTTGTGGGCCTTCTTTGCTCACATGGGAAATTTGAATGTGAGATGATGGTTTTGGGAAGTGCCTTGGGCTTCAGAGATAAATGTATCCATAGAATCCATGCCACCTCAGCAGTATTTCTGCTTAGAATTAAGAAAATTCAAGGAATTTGGATGAGAAACATGCTTTCTCAGTTTCTCTTATCCTTCAAAAACACTCTTCTTACTTATTGAGCAAGATCTTACCAAAAGCACGATGGATCTGGTTAGCATGGTGATGGTAAGTGAAGTGGCAATCAGTGCCTAAATTTTGAACATTTTGTGACATCTATAAAAGATCAGAATTACCTCATCGTGTCTCAAAACAGTATTCATGCTCAGAACAGGATTTATTTCTTCCCATATCCTCCTTTCCGTCTTTCCCTTTTGCTAGGATCCTCCACAGTAGTTTCCTAGGTTTCTATCTTGAGATCTGGACACTGCTGTGTAGAGATGAGTCTCTCCATATTTTGTACTGTTGCAGAGAACTGTTTACTTTTGAGTGCTACCACAATACAAGCACACAAAAAAGCCAGGAATTATGAGAGCTTTCCATTTCAGAGAAAATATTTCAAAAATATTTCTGAACGAGATGTTATTCTAGTTATGATTGACATTTATGAACATATAGAACTTGTAGGTTATGCTGGTAACAGGCTAACTCTCAAATGAGTTTAAACAGTTTACTGGATGTACTTTCTTTGCCTTTTATATTTGTATGTCTTGGTATATTTCAGGAAATCTTTTCTCAAATCTCTTTACAACTATCAGGGGAGATTTCCATAAAAGGATTTAATTTATATCTGTTTGTATTAACTCCGTGAAGAAGAAATGTTAATCATGTGAAGTTCCTATTCTGGTTTCGGCACCTTTTGGATGAGAATTATTTCAAGAAATGTTATAAATGCCACTAAATTTTATATTATAATTTGGTTGGTTATATTAGCTCTGAAAATGCAGGAAAATAGTCAAGCAAATAAATATAAAAAGAAGCCTCAAGAGCACATTTTATTTAATATAGCAATAAATAATGTCTACTTAGTAATTTGTTGTCTTAAAAGAGTCATATTGAGTGCATATATGTGCATATAATTCAACAAAATGTGGGCCTAAGTAGCCACAAGACAGGAGAGAATTTCATCCACTCTAATCTGCCTCAGCTTTTTCTTATCCTTGTTTGCTTTATATTAGGAATTAATTTCAGATGCAATGAGCTGTTTACCCTGACAAACTCAGTGCCAAAGAGTCTTAATCTAAAAATACATCTGAATCTCTTGTGCCTATTAATAGGATACAAGTGTGATATGCAATGTAAAACATTTAGAGTCTTCCTAATGCAACCCAGATTTTAAACCGCCTTGTCGGTACATTTGGGATGTAGATATGCCTCATCATGATAAGCAAATATTTCTTAAATGTCCATCATGGGTTCTTGACATCCATGAGGCTGCATGGGGTATAAATCAGAACAGTACAGGCCCCGGGAGTTTTAAGAGGCATGGAACTTTTTTTATATTATTCTACTGTTTGTTGATTAAGTGAAATAAAAAAGAGTTAGCTTCAGAAAAGCCAATTCCTGTTTTCAAGCAAAGATCTACAGCCAGAAATAAAATATCAAGCTACGTGTTTTACATGCTCATTTACCACGATTGATTTCTTCTGTATAAAATGAAGTCTGAAACACATTTTAGCCATTACAAAAGACATGAAGACTTAAAAGAATTTGTCATAAAATCATCCAATTCCATATAGCAATTGCAAAGGCATTTTTTCCATGAAATAACATACTTTTGGCAAATACAAAAATATATTCATGCTCTTTTTTTTTTTTAATTGCACTTATTTATAGAAAGTGGATTGGTATATTTTGTTTATTTCAAATAAGCTTAGTTGAATTGCTAGGAAAGTTATAGAATTGAGAGAAACTTTCTACTCAAGCAAAAATGGTCTTGGCTAACAGGGTTTTGCACTGAAACCAGTGTAGTTATGTTGATTAACATCAGCCAGGGATCCTGGTCTTATAAACAATTTGAGTCTTGTTTTTATTAATAGTATATATGTTCAGTTTCAAAAGGGACACTTATACACTTGACATGAAACATGTGGAAATATTTGAGATATAAAAATAGAAATAGATAAAATCACTTTAGAATGTGATATAAATGGTCAGATTCTGGAAATGTGTTGAGTTTCTTTGCACCTAATAAACAGGCAATAGACACTCTATGCTGTCACATCGGCCATTTCATTCTCTTAACCTCCAAAGCAAGCAGCTGTTAGTCTTTCTGATGAAGTAGAAGAAGAATATCTCTGATGGGATTGAAAAACTGTTGTAAAGGAAAGAATTGCCATATAAAAAGTGATGACTTGGGTGGAGCTGTGCTCTGAGATTCTACTCCAAATAAACAAATTAATGTTTCTTTTGAAGAATTATATGCCACTCTGTGTCGAGTAACTGATAGTCCTTAAAGATGAAACAGTGTTACAAACTTGTATTTAGGTACACAGAAACTGGGAATTTGGGTTCTCAATACTGATCTTATTGAAAATATCATATAATTGTTATTTATAAACTGATGAAAAACTTCAGTTTAAACTCATGTTAACATTAATTAGCTTATTTTGTCCCCTGTAAAAAGACTGTTCCTGGGGGACATTCTTTTGACACATAGGCCTTGTCTTCTGCTGTCTGACTAAGTTTATTTACAAGACAGGTTTTACTGAATTATACTCTTCATCCTTTCATAAATCATGTGTTCACTCAGCTTTTGATTTTAGAGCAATCTAAATGCCACCCATGGCATGCCTCTCCTAGAATTGAGTTGGAGGTCTTAAGACCCTTACTTCATCCTTTATCATCTTCTTTATGCCACTTTCCCTTATTGGAGCTTCTCCAAGATTGCTGGGCTTTGCTTTCTTGTTTTGACTAACATGATATCTAATTGTCTTAGCTCTGGTACATGTCTCCCAGGCATGGTGTTCCAGCTATTATCTGACCCTTAAGACAGCTAGCACAGGGTTAGAGGTTGTTAGCTACTTGAAATGTAAGAAACTACATAGAAGTATAAAAATCCACAAATTCATGAAAACTCTAAGGCATCAATGCTTTGAGGCCAGTCTCTACTGCCAACCACAACGCTACAATTAAGGCAGCCAGAATATTTCCTTCAAAATTTGTTGCTGATTTTGATTAGAATGAGAATACTAGATCCACTCTTCATGTCCCTTTTTTTACACTAAACTGTTGCAGTTCTATTGAGTCTTGGTAACATCAGAATTTGCTTGTTACGCGATGGGACAATTCAAGAGAATAAAAAGTCATGATGCTGAACCACGAAGGTATTGCTGATGGTTTGAATGAAGATGAAAAATGAATACAGTTTGAAGTCAAAATATGAGAGCATCACTTTTTTTTTTCCTTTCTTACTTTTTCTGACTTTTTTGGTTTGCTTTTAAAAATAGAGTTCAACTTTGAAATTTTTGTTTATTTCTCTCTTAATACCATCAACATCTATTGGTCAGGATGGTAGGAATAGAAGAATAGATGATGGAATGTTCTGATACAAATGACATATGCAACTCCTTAAGAAGTATATTTGGGCCTACACTGTAGTATTTAGACACAACCCATATGTAGGGTGTGGTATGGATCTGGATAAGACTGAAGTTTCTTGGCACCTAATGTACTTGGTTTACATTGGCCCTCTACAGTTTCCAGATTTCTTGGAAATTCTCCTGCATTTCATACTGATATGAATGAGGAAGAACATATGGAGATATTAATCCGTGCACTCGTGAGCTTCATGACTGAAAACATAGCTACGTGCCTACTTCCTCAGGGAAAAGCTGGTATATTTTTATGATTACTGGAAAGGCCAGAAAACCAATTCTTGTTCTTTAATCATAAACTGTGCTGCTGGTCCTTTACAAAGCTGCTGTGCAAGCATTGCTCTTCAAAGTTTCTTCTGTCAGGGGACCATTGAGGTGTGTCTGTGTCCATCCACCAGCTCAGCAAGATCATCCTCACTCAGGAGATGCCTCCAATGTAAAACAGTGAAGCAAATAATACTGTGGGGCCCTAAAACATTTTGTATATTTATTTTCTGAGAATTACATTTCTCTTGTATCTTTAAGGTAGTTTTTAACATGCAGTAACTACATCCAGCAAAATATCTTTATGTGATACCTATGTACACTTTGTCTCACATAGTTTAAGCTTTTCAGCCTCTACTTCCAGCATGATAGTGGAAATATTCCTACAACTTGGGCCATAGCATGTGCCAATGTTTTACGCATTCTGCACTGGCCTGCAATTGGCAGAGAGGGGACAGGCACAGAGAACTCCTGCCAAATATTTAGGAATACCCAAATTTGACTTCAATATTTTATATCACTAATGAGGCCCTAAAACCAGCAATCAATAAATCAGATTCTTCCCTCAGTTGCACTTATAATTAGGAGTAGCTTTTTTAGGATTGTAACTGATTATTTGAGCTGAACTCTCTGATCAACAGCCGGAATTCCCTGTATAAATCAAGTACATTTGTCTCTAAATTTTTTATTTATATTTGTACACATGCATCTGTCATATATTATAACTGAATATTAACCTTATATATTCTATGACAGCAAAGACTGTAAATCCTATTGTAGTTCCAGCAAATAATAATATTTTTTGCATTTTTGGGTGCTGTTGATTTACAAGTCCTCTGACTTTGGTCTTGTGAGACCAATTGACATTGCCTCAGAAGTAAAATGGAAGAGCCATCCTATTCCAATTGAGGGGAGACTGATTTGTGTGAAGATCTGCACCTATTTTCAAAAGTGAAACATTGAGAATTGCAGCATCCTCATTGATGAAGGGTCATTGTTAACCATTTGGGCAATGATTATGCCTAAATAAATGTGTAATTAACCACAGAACTCAGTGAAACTAGATAATGTATGAAGTAGTACAGTAGGTTTACTTATGCTCAGAGATTACCAGAAAAAACAGTGAAGTTTGTTAATACAAGACTATAAATGACTCAAGTCATCTTTCTTTATAAGAAATGGGAGCTAGCTGTCATGCCTAAGACACATTTTTCTGCCAACAGTGCTTTTATTTGGCAAGGAATTATGTATTGACCAATGTGCTAAATAGCTGAAACTTTAATTGATTCTTCTTTTTTTTTTAATTACACTACCTTCCAGTCAGCTATGACTCCACGTCAACAAAATCAGCTCTTGTAATTTTCATACCCTGGTGGATAAAAAAAAGAGTTTTAGAGAGAAAACCTATGACATACATCAGCCAGCTACCTTTTTTATATATCAGCCTTACTGCAAGAGTTTGTTCAATTAATTTTTAAGCAAATCTATACATCAGTATTAAACCAGCTCTATTTAAAAGATTCATGGAGCTTAAAGACAGGAGGTCTCTTCATATCATCAAGTCTGGAAAACCTAATAATTTTGTATATGATCTATAAGTGCCGTCTGAGCTATCTATTAGAAAGACATCCAGTTTTAATACTAAATGTGAAAGTGAAGGAGAGTCTTCAAATCACAGAATACACAGTATCAGTGGGAAATTGCCTTCATTGTTCAAAAATATTATCTTTGATTTTAGTTCAGAATAGACTTTTTTAATAAAAAAGAGCTCCAGACATAATTTTCTGAATTAAAAAAACAAACAAAAAAAAACCCTAAAAAAACCACACAAAAAAGAAACAAAAAACTCAACCAATATAAACACTTCTTTTTCATTACATAATACAGTTTTAGATGCTTAATTTCCACCCTCTATGACAAAATAAAAAGTATATGATGCTGTCACATCTCTCAGAGCAGAATTTAACACAAAAAGTTCATGTTTTCACCTCTGCTCAGTGCTTGAGTTCAGAGGTACCAGTAAGTTGGACCTATGACCTTTTTTACTTCCCTCAGTGCACGCCTCTTGGGTTTCTGGCTGTTAGGTATCCCTTAGCTTTGTACAGATTCACACAATTCTTTGCTAAATATAGGTGATGGTACATTCATTTTCTGAACAAATCTGGCTTAACTTCAAACCCTTCAGTTTGGCCATTCCTTCAAGTCAAATATCATATTTTTGGAAGAAAACCCTAACCCAATACCCCTGAAGCAGACTGTGCATGTTTTCAGACTGTAAGATACTCACCTGCCTTCCAAGCTGGTACCCAGTAAATCAGTTCCCTATAAGCTCTTCCAGTTTGTGTATCCCTTTGACCTCGTATGCCAGCCTTTGAGAACAGATGTTTTCAGCTACATAGAGAGAAAATAGAGAATCTAATTTGCTGCTTTATCTTATAGGCATGTTTTTGACAGGTCTTAAGCAGTTGGTGTTATACCTTTTTTCCTGATGCTTTTGTGTACCATATCTGTAAAATACATATTCCTCAAAAATCATTATAATCTAGTCTGTGAACTCACAGAGAGAAAAAAAACAAAACTAACAAGGATTCATATAATTATGTTACTGCTCTGGCACACCTCATGGACTCTGTTCATAGAACTGTGCTTATCAAAACTCAGAATATTCCTCTAGAGAAGCTCCCATCTGTTTGACAGCAAGATCCCTGTTGTTACCATCATTAAAAGCTCATCTATGTGATCATATTCTATGAAAAAGTTACCTTACTAGAACTCAGACTGATACAACAGTCTGTTGATGCCTCAACTGCTTACAGCAGGAATCTTTAGAAATTATAGTTTAAAGAGTACTTCCAACATGCAAAGCTTTTTATTTTCCTAAGGGAGATTTAAGATCTTTCTGTTGAACATAAAGGTATTCCACTATACATAAGCTTTGTGCAGTGGTCATAGCCTGAAAGTCTGATCTTATTCAGTCACTCACAAAAACAATTTATTCTGGAAAATGTGAAGAAAATAAGTCTCATTTAAAAAGGAAAAAAAAAAGGCAACACAAAACCAACAACCCTGTTTTAACTATGGAAAGAAGTAAGTAACAGAGTGTACATACAGGTTATACTGTAAGATTCACAGAAACATGAAGGGACAGAAGACCTAATTTAAAATATGTACATGTGAACTGTGATAAAAGGCAACTCTGTAGGCTGGAAGGAAATCAGGATATTCACTGACATTAATCTAGACAGAAACAATCAGGAACCAGACCAGCCTAGGAGAATACCTTCAGAAATAATGAAAGATAATTTTTGGAGGCTGAATGCAATGGACATGGTTATCTTAAAGACCTGAAGTTTCCTCTTAGCTCCTGGATTGTAGGCAGAGAAAGAAACACTCATAAAAGATGCATCAAGTTTCTCAGTCATAAGAAAAATAATTTGTCATTTTTACCTGAAGTAAATATATGTATAATGAATCATAACAGGAGTAATGGCTTGTGTTATTTGAAAATGGTCTCTGTAACATGCCATAAATATTCTTTGGCCTATTTGAATGTTACAGGTTGGGATTTTGGCTGGTTTGTGAGTACTGCACGTTTAGACTGTCCTATTCAGACTTGCCAAAATATGTTTCCTTACTGGCAACGTATTTTTCTTTCTGTTAAAACATGATCTCCTATAGAGGAAAGAAAGCACTTTCCTATGTGTCAAAAGTCTCTCGAAGATAATTAGAACTCCTAAGCCTGATTTCCCTTTTGTAAACAATGGAGTAGAACAGGCAGAAGTCCATGGCAATGCCTGAAGGAGAGGCTCCATCTGTAGATGTGGAAACATGGATGCGATTATAACACCAGCGCAAAACTGCTGGATTAACCAATGTCCAAAGGAAAATGGTGCCAATAACTCCCCAAAATTGATGACTCTCCATTACCACTTTTCCTCTTCATATTTAGTCATTGCTATCCCTCTGCCTGGAAAGGCTTTAAAGAGCACAAAATATTCAGATAATTCTATGGCCAACAGTTCTTGTTCTATGTATGTCTTGTTCTATGTTCATAGAATGAAAAACAGACAGATATATAACAAAATCCACCTCTGCAATCATCTGACACCCACACCATTATGGTTTTATTGCATCTAGTGACTTGTTAATGATATATCTGACATGACAAAAACACCTATCTATAATTTGGGAGTCACTGTGTGAGGTTGACAGAATGGCCTAAGAGGCAATGTCAGATGGGACTGAACATCTTCAAGATCCACATTTTTGAGCTTCCAGTCAAATGCAGGTTATAAAAGGCAAGTTTAATATCTGGAAATGCATGTGCTGATCTGAACGGGTATAAAAACTGCAAACAAGACACTCTCAGAGTCTGTACTTTCATACAGACAGAACACACAAACATACACTGGAACATACAGCATTTTCTGTCTAAATGCAGCTACTGCATTCCTAAGCTTCTTTGGCTGTTATTAGAGGTATCCTTTCACAGCTTCCACAAAATTTCTTCTAGATGGTTTCTATGCAAGTTAGGAATTGTGAAACTAGTCTGGTCTTTTTACTGCTTGTATCTCTTCAACTAATTATAAGAAAGCTCATTTATGTTTGAGAATCAACATGCAACTGAAAATAGCATTTCACTGCACACTTTCAATTGTGACAGATACTGAAATTCATCAAAATGAAAATACTTCAGGTTCCACTGGGTGTCTCCTTCTTTCAAAAGTTTTGTATCCATAAATTAAAATCCTGGACTAATAAAATAAATAAAGAAATAAAATGGTGATCTAATGCTCCTTTTTATCTCCTGCTTCCATTCTTTTCTTATTCTATAAAGCATTGTAGTATTTCTTGTTAAAACACTTTAGACTACAAAAAGGAAATTCTCTTATTCTATACCTAAAATGGTGAAAAGAGAAAATTTTGTCCTTAGGAAACAGTGTGCCAAAGAAATATTTGGTGTTTTAACTCTTTTGTGTTCTGCACAATTTTTGAGGAATAGGAGGCTTTTAAGTGGAAAGCTGGCTGTATCACTGAAGTGGTTGCTCATTAGCTGATTGTTAAGGTAACTATTTGATTTTTTAAGGTAATTTGTGAATTCATTAAATTCAATAGGTTTATTAAGTTAGTGGTAAAAGTATGAGGGGTATGAAATATGAGGGGTATGAAGTATGAGGGTATGAGAAGTGAGAAAGCAGAGGTTTAAAAACGTGTCTTGAAAATTCATCATCACCATTGCATGAGAAAAGACAGGCATCTGGAAATTGCTTTCACGTAAGTTTTATGTAAGTTTGAGTAATTCCTTCATCTAGTCTTGTTTATGCTATTCACATTGGAAGATGGAGAAAAATAGTAGTGGTTAATCTGTCTAGCAGCACATTCTCCTGTAATAGGATTGCTGCTGTTTCTTTCCAAATTAATCCCCTTGAACATTCTCCGCTTTCTGCCTAGCATATTAAAGGAGCTAGAAATGTCATTTAATCCAGCTATGGATTAAAGTTGTTAATCCTGTTATTACATGACAGTTTGGGCTCAACTGGGATGTAAAGCTAATTTGAATACATTTATCTGATAGTTAATTAGTTGAATTAGAGCATGTTATTTTTTTACAAATGCATAGACTTAGGTCAGAGTACTGAATTTCAGGTTTTACCATGTTACAGCTCACAGACCCCACCGGAGTGCTGCATTCAGTTCTTGGGCACCAGAAAGACATGGACCTGTTAGACCAGGTCCAGAGGAGGGGCACAAAAATGATCAGACGGGTGGAGCCTCTCTGCTGTGGAGACTGGCTGAGAGAATTGAGATTCTTCAGCCTGGAAAAGAGAAGGCTCCAGGGAGACCTTATTGTCACTTTTCAGTACTTAGAGGGGGTTTAAAAGAGAAGTGGAAACAAACTCTTTAACAGAGTCTGTTGCTTTAGGACAAGGGTTAATGGTTTTAAACTAAAAGACCATTCATTTAGACTACAGATAAGGAAGAAATTTTTTACAATGAGGTGTTGAAGCACTGGAACAGGTTGCCCATGGAAGTTGTAGATGTCCCATTCCTGGAAACATTCAAATTCAGGTTTTATGGGGCTCTAAGAAACCTGGTCTAGTGAAAATGGCCCTGCTCAAGGGGGTTGAAACTGGATGATCTTTAAGGTCCCTTCCAAACCAAGCTAAGTGCATGTGCATATACATGCAAAATCAATGTGCTGCACTGCTAGCTCTATGCCTGATCTGCATATAAGTATATTGCAAAGCCTGTTAACAAGGCTTATTTTAAACCATAATTGCTCAGTGTCCACCTGGGAAGCAACATGATTTAATGCCAGGTGTCATCTCAGGTGGTGTTTATATTTGCATGCCATTCATCTTTAGAAGTAACTTTTTATTTCCAACATCTGCATTCACAGAATGTTTTGATAAAACTTGACCTTATGCTAGCAAATATTTTGTTCTCATCCTACACAAGGTGACTTGGAAAACATGTAATTGTAAGCAAGTTACGGAATACACATAATATTTATTCTGTAAGTGGATCTTGCAGTCCTCTGATGGAATTTAGGTATGGAAAATCTACTAGACTTGATTTCATGAGGGGACAAAAAATGTTTCTGAGGCACATACTATAATTCTGCTTTCTGTTTTCCTGCAGATGCCTTTGCAGATAAATAAAAACACATGGTACAACTATGTGATACACTCTTGATTCACTAAATAAATCTAGATTCCTTTACTTAATTATGAAGTATAGGTTTAATATAGGAAATATAGGATTGGTTATATAATGAATGGACACCTAAATCATAAAGAATGCTTCACACTGAATGAATTTCTAAACTAACTTTTTGGGGCAGATGATTGGTCTACTCCCCACCCTGTGGCCCTCTGATGATTTTAATTCACCTTATCTTAGTTCCTTGTCCTCTTTAAACCAGATTCCAACCACTGAGCTGAAAAATGAATCAAAAAAAAAAAATCAGGAAATTAAATCACAAAACGAAGTATTTGATTTGTTTTCATTTAGTTAAATGCTTCTTTCCTCCAGGAAAAAGAAAATGGAAAAAAATAGAAAAAATTAGCAAGCATCTTTTCAAAGAGGAACAGTAAAAATGAAAATAGATAATTTCATATTATTCACAAAACCAGACGGATTGTGGTTGTCTTATTTCTGTTTCCTGAGCAGCTCACTTGCAGAGAGTATGGAAAACTAGAATTGGAAGAAGACATTTCACAGACCTGTTGCAGACACTGAAAATGCAATGAATCTTTCTTGCCAATGTTACATCACATACTTGAACAGCTATTGACAGTTTGATTCAGACCCTTGTTCTGAATACAACAGAGTACATTCCATTTGCATGTGAAAATAGTACTGCATGTCAGGACCAATAAGGTATAACATCTCCTTCTTTAATGTATACATGTAAATTAACTGCTTTGATATTTTAAGCCAGGATCAGAAAGTAGGGCTGATTCCCTCGCTTGATCTTTAAGATACTCATGTGCAAATTAGTAACATCCTGTCTTTTTCTGAGATAGCCTATCATGTGGAGGCTGAAGTTTTTTTCTTGCGTAGTGGAAGATAAATGGATAAAACTTTCCTTAAACTAAGGAAAGACTATGCACCTCCAACATTATAGCTGTGACATATTGCTTTAATATAATAGTATTAGAACTCTTATTCAGGAAGAGGTAAAGGCTTCAGTTTTTTTGCTCCTCTTGACAAAAAAAACCCCAAACAAAAATAAACCAACAAAATATCCAACAAAAAGAAAAAAAAAGTCCAAATGCATGTGGTTTTTTTGTTGTTTTTGGTTGTTGGTGTTTTTTTTTTTTTTGAATCATGAATGGTTGAACTGTGTTGCTGGCAAGTAAACTACTGACAAATAAAATGATCCCTGCCCTGCTATAAAGGCAAAGCCAAGCCCCAGCATGCTTCTACTCAGAAAATGGCTCTGTAAAATCTCCATTATGAGGTTCTGTATTTATTGTCTTGGGAACTGCAGAGAAAGTTTTCTTAGGTATTTCCTAAGTGTCAGTTCTGGAAGCCATGAGAGCTGCTTTGATTTCTTTCTGACATACATTAACAAAAGTATTAAGGACTCTGTCAAACTAAGTCTACTGGGAACACCTTCCTGTCTTTGATTTCTACCTCTGCCTTAAAGATCTTGAAGCAGGAAAGTATAAAACTGAGGGCAGAATATGGTGCTGCAGCTGCAACTTTGTTCAGATCCACTGATGATGTAGGAGGTAAAACAAAACAACTCATTTCTTCCATAGACATTTATTCGTTAGTGTTTCACTGCACACAAAAAGCTAATTTTTTTTTTCAGTAATATATTCATCTCTAAATGATTATAAACAGATATATTAAGTTTTAAAAGAAACATTTTCTGATGCTTTATTATGTGAATTCATACATCAAATACTAACCTGAAAAGAATTTACCTATAAGCCTAGTGGCTACAAGAAGTAGAATATCATCACAAATATTTGTATTATTTTTTTATATATCATAAATACATCACATTTTTGTGTGATGCGTGTGTACTATGATTTCATATAGAAATTTTTCCATAAAACTCAGGGGTTTTTAAAGCTTATTAGATAATCAAAATATAATCTTAATCACAGTAGTGTTAAACAAAACTTAGAAGCCACACAAGAGCCCAGAC
This sequence comes from Sclerurus mexicanus, assembly GCA_013396755.1. Lineage (NCBI taxonomy): Eukaryota > Metazoa > Chordata > Aves > Passeriformes > Furnariidae > Sclerurus > Sclerurus mexicanus. The sequence goes on along the minus strand of VWZF01005535.1, from coordinate 1,672,740 downwards.
ACAACTAATGATGAACATCTCATGTATTGAAACTGAGGCAGAAAAAACTCCCAACAGGTGTATATTTTCAAAATTTGCTTTCACAACTGGAATATTTACATATCTCTATGCAATGAGTAGTCAGAAACAGTCAGGCTTGAGTTTTAGTCAGGTTTGAATTTTAGTCTGACTGAAAAGCTCTGACATAAGTGGCTAATCTGAAATTAATTATCACCATTTCTTCTTAGAGGCGATACCTTGATACTTTCAGGTCAACTGAACTGTGATTTCCTTCTACATGTGTCACTAGAACTTGCAGTGGGAAGAATGCTGATTCACAATAATCCTGCAGTCTAAGTCTCATGTCATCCTACTGTTTTGTTTTGGGTTTTTTTTGTTTGTTTGTTTGGGTTTTTTTTAATATACTTTAGGTCAATTCAATAGGATGCATCATTAACCCACAATCCACCAAAACATATGCTTAAGTTGGAAAGTAGATTAACTTCTTTGAAGGGAATGTAAATGCACTCATTTTTTAATAAAAGCACCTGCTAAAACACTCTGAGAAAAATCTATTTTGCTTTTCTTTCTTTTGCCTCTCCATTTTCTAGTTTCCCAAAGTTATGACATTGGTTATCTACATTATCAACAGTTGTTAAAACAGACACATAGAAATGGAATTTATCATGCTCTCAATTCCCCGCAAGAAGTAAACATTGCGTAATACTTTTTTCCAGGGCTTTTATCATTCTGATATCAACACTATCATCTGAACTAATAGATATGCAAGCTGAAATGAATTTGTATGATAAACACATCATCTATCAAAGTTAAAAATTTGTATTAGGAACTCCTATATGTAAATGATAATTCTTTTCTGTGTGTTGGAAGTCAAAAGTGTAAACTTCATCTGTGTTTTTAAGGCAAACTTGTGCTTTATCAAGGTCAACAGTGGAGAGTATTGGACATAGAAGATACTGATATTTCTGATCTCTTCCATCTATTTTTATACAAATATAAACTCAGTAATAATAAACAATCTTATAATTCTTTTCTCATTTATTCCAGCTTCATGAAAATCTGCTTCCATGGAACTTAGCAAAGCAAATTAATTATCTTGACATAAAGTCCTAGAACCATGGCAAGCCATTTTGCTCTTTCTTGAATCTGATGCACCTAGGCATCCACATTGGTCTAATTTCTTAAACACTTTCTATTGCAGGGATTCCATATCTTCCTCAAGAATGTATTGCTATGCTTACCTATCCCTCTACCAGAAAATAAGTATTATTAAGATACAGAGTAATCCTTCCATGCTAAAGAGTAAGCTATTACTTCTTGCTCTACTCAAAATGGGCATAGGAAATTACTACTGATGAGTGTCTTATTTGCTACTCTGGTCTAAAAAAATGTCTCTGTTCCTTCAGCTTTTTCTTGTGAGCCAAGTTTTCATCCTTACTACTCTTCTCATGAATCGCTACTGGATTTTCTCCATCTATTGTAGACTAAGCATGGTCTCTGCTGGGCTAAGGTTGGATGGTCCTGTGTAAACTCGACAGGGTAAACCAAGAGGAGAGAAGCGTGGGAATTAAGAGGTGTTCAAAGAATGGCTCAGCAGGGCAATAACTGGGGGTGACAAGGCTAAAAGAAGGATAAAGATGTAGAGTCTTTAGAGCTGAGCATGCTCTTGAAAGTTTGACCCAGAACTATGATCTGAATTTTTCAAGTGTAGTTTTGGGCTAATTTGCAGACTTTTTCTTCAAATTCCATGCTTTCAACATTCAAGAAAGGCAGGGTGTCTAGTGTGGGAGATGGCTGAATCTATTTGAGGGCATGTATAAACTCAGGTCATTACCTGATCAGGTTAATACTTACCTGTGATTATAAGAAACTTACTGATATTGATTCTGATATGATTATAAAAACACAAAAACCAACAAACAAAAGCCCAAACAAAATCTGGTGCATTTTTTTCTATTGTTATCTCTGCCAAAGTTATATAGCTGAAACCTTGTCACATAGTTGTAAATCACTTTCACAGTCGATCAAACAAAGGGTTACAGTGCCTGGACACATCAAATAACTCTGTGACAGCTGGGATAAGTGGAGAAAAGAAAAACCACATAAAGTCCTTCAAAGGAGCTGGAAGTCAGGTTGCTCTCCATATGTAATGTTTATTTTGGCTTTGAAAAACTTTTCAAGTGAGGTTTTGAATAAAAACCAAACTAAATAAAAAAGATAAAGCAGTTCTTCCCAACTAACCATGCCTGGGTTATGACTGAAATAATTTTTGCTGCTCAGGTTTCAATTTTAGAAAATTTGAATGATAACAAACCTCCTCAAATACCTGGTACATCTCAGAAGTATTATGAAAGAATACAGTGTGGCCTTACACATCATCAGAGAGTACCTGAAGTTTGCATGTGTTATAAAGTAGCATAAAAAATAATTAAACGTTAATTAAGATTTTCAAAAGCATTTTTTTCTGTGGGATTTTCTCAGAAACAGAATTTTAAAATTGGCAGATAATGTTCCACAGATATCTAAACCTTTTTTTGATCTTTTTGTACCAAAGACAGCCATAATCGTGAAACATCTGGGTTTTTTTTCTGAAATATGACAGAATAATTCACTTCTGCACAGTTTTTACGGAAACTGGATTATAATAATTATTGATTATATTATATATATTATTGATATATATTATATATAATTATTGATAATAATTATTGATTCTAACGAAATCTAAGTTTGGAACTTATGATTGGGCCAGACAGTAGCGTACGCAATTATTCACATCACAGTGAATAGAAAGTATAAGTTTGAATATACAAGCACTAATAGATATGATGTTTTTCTTAGCAACAAAAAACTTAGATAACTTTGGCATTTCTTATCATCCCTTACATAGCTTATCCCTAAGAAAAAGAAGTGTATGCCATATGAACCTTTAAAGCAGAAAAGTATATTGAAATTGCACAATTTCTTGAAATTGTGCAATTCTTATCTGCTGTATTACTCCTTTTCAGTACTAAAGCATAGTTTCCCCTTGTCATATTTTCTAATGCTTTTTTTTTTTTCATGTTTTCAGAATCAAGTCATCCTTGAGGCATACAGAAATTTCATTTAGTAAAAGTGGTTTACTTTAACATGTGACTCTTTCAATGTTTAACCATTTCAAGGCAAATGTGTTACCTTGAATCTCAATGAACTATCCTTTATGTTCTAATTTTTTTTCTTCTCCAGGAAGGAGTCAATTAGAATTGCAGAATGTAATTTTACTGAAACTTAGAAAAAATAATGAGGATTGCATTTTGCATTATTATCCACTGAAGAAAAATTTATATGAACTTTATAAAGGAAACCTTCTTTATCTCTTTCTGCAGTTCTCGGCTTTATATACAACCTGTAGGTGCTGGACTTAGTGAATCCTTGTAGTATAACCTTATGTATTGACAGTTTATGCTAATAGGCTTTCCAAATTGCAAAGTAAAACACATTAAGTTGAGTTAGAGCTAGTAATGAGAATAATTTAGATTAAAAACACCTTACTTCAAGCCTCAGGTGAGGGAAGAATATGCACAGTCAGCTTCTATTGCACAGCTGATGAGTGGTAGCTCATTAAGATGCAATTACTTTCGACTGTGTGGCAAGACCTGAGGGAATTCTTTCAAGTGGTGCCTGGCAGTACTCTTCTGCATAACTCTTTAATTTCATAATTAGTTTGAAAGAAACTCAAAAGGTTACGCAACAAAATTGTGCATAAGGACGATTGTAGAAACAACTCGGGAGTGGAAATGGAATAGGGCTATTTTTTCCAAAGAAAACGTATTTAGAGATTGACAGAGTAGAGCTGATCTTTTCCCCTTTCCAGGCAGCTCTCTGTGAAAAGAGGCACTTGTGGCATCATACCACAGAGCTCCACTAAGAGATCCACAGAGATCCACTAAGGCTTTCTACTTGGAAACAACAGGACACACCACTTGTGTTTTATGTAGTAATCTTTGAAGAAAATACCTTATAAAGTTAAATCTTTATAATTTCATTATAAGGTCTTTTACAATCAATTTCTGTGGAAGGTGTAGTGTGAGTGGTACATTTGACTTTCCTACCAAGAGCTCAGATTGACAGATTTTTCCAGTGACTTTAAAGATTTTCATTCATGGTAAATGTGAGTGGTTTGGGGGTGTGTGTGTGTGTGTAGGGGTGTGTTGTATCCTTACAAACTTAATCTAATACTCTTTTTCTTATCAAGGTAACTCCCAATTGTTAAATGTTGTTTCTCTATGTGTTTTGGTGGGGTTTTTTTCCCATAAAAGTATTCAGGTTTGCTATGACAAAGGGGTATAAATTCAGAAGATTTTAATTTGGATTTGGTATGTGGAAATAATCAGAACTTTTTCTTCCTGAGCAGGGCTTATTTTTAATTTCTTTGGCTTTTTTTTTTTTTAACCCTTGACTTCGTTCGTCTCTTGCTCTTGAATCTCGGTCCTCCAGTAACATTCTCCCAAGTTCTGTGGCTTAATTTATCTTCCATGTAGACCCTGCTGTAGAGCAGACTTCAGTCATTAATGTTTTGAGTTTTTTTCCCGATCTTTTTTTAAGAGGGGTGCTGGAAATAAGCAGCTTCTAAACTTCATACAGTCACATCCCATTTGGCTCTTACATTCTTACTGAGTTTCCTGGCCTACTTCATACCAGACTGAAACTGCAGAGCCAGATAAACGGAGCAGGTCCTGCTGGGAATGTGAGATGAGTAAGAAGATACTGGTATGTCTGCCAGATTTATGGCTGGGATTCACTTCAGGGAGATGATTATACTCCACCAGGATAATCCATCTAGACTTCTAACACACTGTGGTTGTGTCAACAACCCACATGAAGCCATCTCCCAGTGTTTTGCAGTGGACAAATCCTGTCATATCATTTGCATGCAATGCCACTAACAATAATTGTTACAATAAAGTTTCATATCAAGTAAGACTGGAACACTTCAGTGCTCAGCATACAACATAAAGAGGACAAATTTAATAAATTCAAAGCAGCATTACTGGACTGATAAACTTTTGAAATATCATAAACATATTCCTTGTAATGCAAAATGAGATAGCTTATCGTCCCCTTAATAATAAGGAATGTCTTGCTCTGGAAAAAGAAATGCCTGGAAATTTTCCAGGATTTTTTACTTAAGAATACACTAATTTGATAGTCTTCTCTCATTAAGACACGTCTGTATGCTAAAAATATTTTCAACAGCAAGAACAACAAAAAGGATTAATAATAATGTTGTTTATATTGTAATTTATTTTCACAATTATTTAAAAATTACTGATGCTTGCTTTATAATTTATTGTATAGCTATTTGCTTTAAATTCACAATAAGAATGAAATCTTTCTGATTATAAAATTATTGTAACTGAATGTAAAATACATTGGTTTTCAGTGTATGTATTTCAGAGATGGACTGGTAGTTATTTTCACGTAAAGAATTTTCTTTTCCCACAAAAATTTAATGTATTTTGTGACTACTCTACAAAATTAGATTAGCAATGATTAGCAATGATTTCTTGACTGTAGGAGTTAGGAATCTAAGCTCTGGGCACACATTTGCTTCTGAACTTATTACTTCAGTATCCTTTTCTAGTCAGTGGAGCACAATGGGCAGTTTGTGGAAACTGCTGAATACTAAGATGGCTCAACTGAAACACCCTAAAATTATTGATCACCGTGGGCTACTGTAGGGAAACTATGGTCAAAAGAAGACATTTACATTCAACTGCAAATGTCTATACTTTATACATAAACTTGTATAGTCTATAAGGAAAGATTTTATGCTGAGTTTCTAATGTAGCAATCTGGGTGTGAAATCTATTAAAGGTGTTATGCCTTAAAAGTGAATTAAATCTGGATTTTAAAGGCAAATTAATGCAGCAACTTTATTTTAAAAGGATGTACTTTGCATGGTCTAAATGTATGCATGTATAAGAAAGGAAACATATATAAAAAGATGAAAACATGAAAGCATGGAGGAAATATTCAGCCTATATATATATTATGTATGAATACATAAAGGAATTATAGCTATATAAATATGAATTCATCTATATACATAGTATACATATGCCCTTCATAAACATTGATCTTTGACGAATCTGTTTATACTGACCATTTGGTTTAGTCTGTATGAACTATGCAGCAACTGTTCTTAAATATAACTAACTTTAATAGGATACTTATTGTAGAATAATTACATTCCAAAGATTTATTGAAAACATATATAGTTTACAGAATTGTGATGATTCTTTTGGAAAACTGTATCTGTTAAGTTTCAACGAATGCTTGTTTAAAATCAGCCATTGGATTTTCATATACATTACTGCCAAGCTTCATATTAGACGTATTCAGGCTGTGACTGATCCATCTCTTTTATTTTTTACACATGTAGGGTACTGCTTATTCTCATGTGAGGAGGATGTCTTAAAATGAAAGACAATAATTCCTACATTAAAGGACGATAATTTAGAGTAATTAAATAAATTTTTTTGGCAAGTATACTAGAAAATCTATTTAATATATTCAGTATCTTCTATTAATTCTACTGCAGGTTGAATTAATAGGTTGAATTTACCGCACTGAATATAGACTATATCACAACTGTCCTACTTGCTGTTCAATGCTACACTGCACTGAGCTACACTGGGCAGATATAAAAAAATCAGACAGTTGAATTCTATTGCTATCCAAAACTAGATAGAAAAGTACATCTGATATGAATTCAACTGATTAGATGAAGAACTACAATGCAGGTTTGTTGCTCTTTACCACTATAATAACTTCCTGAATAAAACAAAGAACAATTCCTGGAAAGACAACTTTTCTCGTCACTTTATCAGAAGAAAATACTCGATCAATTGTTTTAAGCGTATGAAGAGGTAGAAGAAAGATAAATAAAAAAACCCCAAACAACATACGTAAAATTCCACGTTGTTGAACAGGCTATTTGGATCACTGCATTTTAATCCCTATATTAAGTAGATTATATATAGAGAGAATACTGCTCTGACTGCTTGTGTGGCCTGAGTAGTGAAACACTCTTCAATACCATTTATAATTAGTAATACAGGGAATTGCTTATTTACAGAAGACTTTAATTCAAGAAATGTATGGGGAAGAAACTATTACTGGTATAGTATTCCTTGGTATTCTTTAATTTTGCCATTGAAATTCCTTCATCAAATAATTATTTGCGGGGTTTTCTTTCTCCATAATGCATGAAATTCTTTCAAAATAAAGAAAAACAAAATGTATAAAATAAACTGGTTTCACATGATAATAGATTATAATCAGTCACTTACTAATGAGGTATTTCAGATGAAATTCAAAAGTAAGCGTAAGAGAAAAATTAAAAAAAAATCAGGTAAGATTATCAGGTAAGGTTTAAAGATTAATAAACTAGGAAGGCAGTAAGATAAGTAACCTGGGAAAAGACACTCAAAGATTTAAGTATGGAAAAGGCTTGCAATTTCTCTAAAGCAAACATGCTTAAACCATCTGGAGTTACCACTGCAAGCAGGGCGAACAGAATGGAGAGGAGGTCTCCAGGCGTAACTCCATGAATCATCTGAAGGAGGATATTAGGAGTGAGTAAGGAATGCTACACATGAGAGATCAGGAAGCACAGTGAAATGATTCATTACAGCAGAATAAAAACTAATGGCAAGTGTTTCTTTACTAATAGCAAACAAGAGCCAAAAAATGAGCAAAAAAGATCAAAGTCAGGATTGGTAAATTTTAAAATAGTTTTGATAAGATCTAGTAATAATGTTGTGATCTCTGTGTTCAATAAGAATGCTGCTGTATGATATGGGAGACAAAGCAAGCTGGTTGATAGAAATGAAGATGGAAAAGTGATATTAAATAATTGAAAAACCAAATAACTTAAAAGACCATGGTAAGTGGCCCCAGCAAAGAAGGTGAGTACACACACAGCCACTTGCTCTCTTCACCCCCTCTGTGGGTTGGGAGAGAACAAGAGGTTGAAAACAATGAAATCATCCACCAGTTACTGTCATGACAAAATCAGACTTGTCTTGCAGAATTTAAGTTAATTTATTTCTACTTAACATGAACTAAACTTTTAATTACTGATGTAGATAAAGAAAGAAGACAAACATTTAAACACTGCAACTGCTGCATGCAGCCCTTCTCTGTCCCAATACCAAAATTTTGCCTTTTATACACTGTATATATATAGGGTGTGTATGTAGATACATACCAGTGAGAGAAAAGAAAAAAAAAAAAAAGGAAAAAATGGTTCACTATTGTTTTTTCTATTGCTTTTTTGTTTCCAATAAACTGAATTTGACATACACTGGAAAGAAAAATTCCAACAGCTCTTGCCCAGTATCCAGCAAACTCTTGTTTGCAGAAGAAATTTAACTGTTACTTTGCTTCAGATCCTTTTACAGTTTTGGCCTACAGAAGTTTCTTTACACCTAAAATGGCCAAGGGTGAATAGGTCAATCCTTCAAACTCAATAGACACATTCAACATCTGAAGAGAAAAAGTCTGTTAAATATTCTTGAAGAAACTGGAGTAATCATGGAGGTTAGTTGTTAGACAAGAGGGAATTCTGTTACATGTTCTCAAGTTCTGCAAACATTAGAGGAGGATCTAATGGCTCCTCTTTTACAAGGAGGTTGCTGAGGTAACCTGCTCAAGACAGATTTGATGTTTACTTTTGGTAGACGTCAAGCCATGAGACCTGTAAAAAGAATTATGATGTTTCAGCCTTTTTAGTATCAACACAGTTGGTGTATCTATTACCTTGGCTTCTTTGATGGTAGTTTGAGGGCTTCTGTTACGAAATTCATCATATTTCAAACACCGGGTGAGCGCACATCAACTGTGGATATTCCCCATCTGTGTATTTTCTTTTGCTAGAGAAAGAGAACTCTGTTTTCACTTAGTGAACAAACAAGAATCAGCTAATGGAAAATGCTGCTAAATGGAAACATGAAGGAACTAGGTTTCTTTGTGAAACATGTAGATTTAATTTTAATCTCTCCCAGACACTCTGATTAGAACTATGAAATTATCAGGTCATATCATAACATTTTTAACGTTATTTGACAAATACTTTGATGTGTGTAGGTCTCTGCAGAGCACTTCGTTTCAAGAGAGGGTGTGCTAAAAGATCCAAAACTAGTAAATAAAATTATTACATTGTTACTTCAAGATAAGTTATGTTACAAGAAATATTCATCTACAAATATGAATTTATAGAGGTAGTTGTACAAGTCAGTTATTATATTTAACTGTTTATTTCATGAGGGAATGTTCAAGAAAAGAACACTTGCTTGAGAGGAAATCCCTTGAGTCAGTCAGGTATCTCCTGCTGAAATAATTCATCTAAACTTAAAGGTAAAATTTTCATGACAATATGAACCGTGTCCACTGTATGGCAAAATGCAATCTTTTAGAAGGCCAATGTTCCAGATGCAAACAAATAATAAGTCAGGTAAGTGGGGAGATTCTGAGGTCCTCATGTGTTATGTGAATAGGACTTGTGCAATGCATACAAAGTAACTTTAACATATGAGTGTAGTTTGGAAGATTGCATAATAATTCATGCTTAAAAAAAAAAAAGGTTGATTTTTCTTCTGTTAAAATATAATATTTTTTTTGCTACTAATAACAACAAATGAGTTTGAAACTCATTGTTATTTAAAACCTCAAGTTTATAGAACTTGCTTGAAATTCTCATTCTAAATCAAGCCTCTTTTTAACAGTATTGTAGGAAGCTTACTAAATGGAAGATATAATTTATTCTTGTTTCATTTTGTTTGAATTGGGAGGAAATTTTGCACAAAATTAATTTACTCAATAGAAAGGAAACTGTAAACTCATAGGATGCAATGTAGCAGGTCAATAATACAAGGAAGTTGTTTTGTTCTTGCCATAAATCATCTGTTTAACCTCCATACAACGAAAACACAGCCTTTAGTTACCTGCTTTCTCATTTCCTACTTTATAGTACCTTTAATTAGAGCTTTTCTTTTCAGCTCATTGTACAAAAGGTATGCAAAATCTTTAATCTTACAGATTGTGTATATGTTATTGCAACTTCCTGTTCAGCATCCTTAAAAGCCAAAGTCCTCCCTGGCTAATAACCTTATGCTGCTTCTGTTTGAATCTGTCCCTTTTACCTCATGAATCCAACACATACAGCAAGGAGCAACCAATCTTTGGCTCATAAGTAGATGATCTGAGGCCTTGTCATTCTCTAATTATTGTCTCTGGTCCAGTAATCCTGTTAAAACCATCATTTACTGTATCAAATCATTAGGCTAAAATTGTTGAAAGAGAAAATTAACTTATGATAATCATGTTTTATAGTCCTCTTGTTCACATCACGAATGAAAATAAAAACTGAGCTTCAGCTAAAGTGTAATAATATTCATTGATCTTTCTTTTGAGAGTTACTACCTGTTGAATATGAAATTTGGTATTTTGAAATATCTTTGAAGGATTAAATACAAAGCAGAATAAATTGTTATTTCAATGCAGTGAAAGTGCAATTCTTTGCATGCTTTTTGTTCTTTCAAATTCATACCATACTAATTTAAAAAAAAAAAAAATAGCAAAGACAAAGAGATCCAGAACAGGGACTGCTACTAATTGTGGAGTGGATTCTGCCATTTTTGGTCATACAAAGTGACATTTTTCTTAACTAATGAAATTAACTACTTTTTTCTACTCAACTGTTCCTGCACATTAGAAAAACCCTGGATAGAATGACTGTTCACTGCTCACATCAGTGCCTCCCTTGAGATGTGGGCAGGATCACACCATGGAGGGTGAGTTTCTTGCCGTGACTAACATATATAATCTGGCCCAATTTCACTTTGGCTAAGCAATGCAGTCACTGTGTATTAAAGATGCCTGAGATGTCCTAGAATCAGTGTTCAGGAAGTATATGCAAGAAGCATGCAAATAGCTAATCCTGAATCATTTTCAGTTAATTTTTCAAAGTGAACTCAATGACTCAAGTCCTTTTTTCTTAGTGTTCAACTGCATGTTGTTGACCCTGGATAAATTCCTGCCTCCTCTGATTATGCTATTACTACTGTTTACTTTCTGGTGTTGCCACAGGTCTCTCTCTTGCCATTTCTCCTTGGCTTAAAGCAATGTTAAAACCTTTGGGTGTGGTACAGAAAGACACCACCACTTTCATTTTTGGGCTTTGTTGGTCTGAGTGAAACCTTACAGCTCTAGCACTGACTGGGACATTTTTTCTGGCCTCTGCCAGATGAAACTGTGAGCACCAAGAAGGCAAATTGAAGGAGAAATTCAGAAAAGAATTCAGAAAGTCAGTTCAATGCTGTATTAATGGTAGGAGTATATTGATAAAAATAAAATAAAACTTATTAGTCTTAATTTAGTTAGCACAGACACATGCAAGCTCCATATTTTAGTCTCATTTAAATCTTCAAAGTAAAGCTAGAATGTTTGAATAATCCTTATTCCTGGTACAGGTTCTCTAAATGGAGAAAAACTTTCTGCTGCATGAGACAGTGTAAACTGAATAATATCTCTCAATATCCTTCATCTAAGGCTAGTTAAACAAACTACCTTCCTGTTATATATGTTATTGGTGGAAAATAGAAGCTGCTTTTCTCTCAGTCTCTCGTAACAGATGCAGTCATTTAAAGTGCAGCTTGTTAAAGGGAATGTTTCGTAACTGTTCTTTTATTTATAGAATTTTCTCAGTCATTACAAATAATAAAGAAAAAAGGCAAATAGGCTGAAAATTGATCTACACTTACAAGTTATGAGTGCTGCTTTTATGACCTTTTATTTTTTGCATTTTGAAGACTGCTATTAATGCAAACACAGCTGTCAGAGCTGAAAATGGTACATTTTGCAATTATGTTTCTGTATATGCAGATAATAAGGCTGTTTTGTCAAGAACCTATAAAAAAATTCAGTCGTGTAATATTTAAGACAAACTCTTTTCAAACAAAACATGCTGAAACAAAATTTGTTGTGTTTCAATTCAGTCTCTACGTTTTGTCTTGCATTCATGAGCAATAGGCTGAGTTAATTCAGGTACAGACAAGTAAACTGAGTCCCAAGTGACCTGCCTGGCTTACAGTGATAAAGGGATTTTGTGAAACAGCAAAATATTTTCCAGACTTACTGTTGGTCATATTTATATTATTTCCTCAACAGATCAGATTTAGAGTGCCAATCTTAGGACCAGTGCTTTTGTACTCACTGCTAATATTCGAATGCAATCTTCCCTTTTTGATTTTCTCTGTTTGCAGAAATGTTTAGGATAATTACAAGAAAAACTGACCTATAGAGAATAGGTTGTAAAACGCTATGAATTGCCATAAAAACAGATAGTAGTATATCTTTCATCTTCAAAATTTGTTTAAATTTACAAGGGAAAAGGTTAAATATTTTGTCCCCTCTGAATAGATAAGTAGTCTGCAAGCATTTAATAACCCTTCTGGCTAACTGGCTCAAATAACTGAAGTCCATTAAAGCTGTTGCCAACAGTTCCCTGCGCAATCAAGTTTTGTTGATCAGAGCAGATGAATCATTAATAAACTAAGGAATCCAGGAAAAAAACCCAAAAGTACAACCAGCTGGTCGCTGATTCCTGGCTGATCTACAGTGCCTACTGAGTCTGTGGGCTTGTTTTGCAGGTATATCACAAGAATGAGGAGTATCACCAGTACCTTGGCATCTCTGACCCACACAGTACGCCTAAGGTCTGCATTGTGTACAGCAAATTATACTGGATACTCACACTGCTTTATATCAATCAAACAATGTGGTTAATCTTTCAAAAAGTCCAGCTTTATATAACAGCACAGGTAACATATGTTGTTTACTACCTTTATATATAATATTACAGTGTCTGCAATCTGTAACATATGTCCTCAAAGATCTGAAGTTTCCTGACTTTTAGGGTGTATCACATTATATTTCCTCCATGTAAAGTCCAGCTGTTACTAAAGCGACCCTTTATAGCATGTCCTGGACACTTGGCCAGAGAGTCATGGTTGGAGCTGAAATAAATAAAGTTTCATCTGTCTGAACAGAACAACTTTTTCTAAGTGTTCTTCTGCCAAGTTTTGAGTCTTGGTTCCTGTCCAGTGTGACAGAGATCAAGGGAGGAAGCTTTTCTCTCAGTCAGTAGAGATTCCTGCTGTTCTGTCAACTCACCAAAGAAAGGTAGAGTTGGTACAAAATCAAAGTCTGTAACAATCATATCTGTGACAAATACTGAATTTCCTGCTACTTGCTGTGTTGTCTAGTCTATGACACCAGGATAGAGATCTGTCCTTAAGAGGCTGCTGAACTACTATAATAAATACTTGTTCCTTCTATTTTAACTTTTCTGTTTAGATTCATATATTGTTCTATAGGTTATTCAAAATGAGAATACTATGTGCAGTTTTCTCCCAAAATACCAAAGTATCAGTATTGTATTCACTTTTGATCATCACCATTTCATAGGTGTTACTTATTTCATAAGGTATTTTTAGAGTAGACTAGGGGGTTTTTTTTGACAAAATATACATACAGATTTCAATGCAGTTCAAAGTGAACTCTTCTTCCAACAGACTTCAACATTTAATCCTGGTCTTGTCTGGGAAGATGTAATATTATTTTTCACTATGTGGTTTGTACTAAATATAACTGAAATTCCTAAATACATAAAAAATGGTAATGCATAAGAAAAATGGAAGAAACTGGATTGCCCTTCTCTCTCATATATGGTAAAGTTGCCTGTTACCAAATCCACCAAGAAATGAGTAAATAGGAGTCTTGAGTTAAGGTCCTTGCATGAGTTATGGAAGGAACTGAAGAGGGAAAGGGATGTCTAGCCTATTTACAATGTGACTTTGTCACTAATACACTGGCCCAAGGTCCATTATTGCTACGACCGATTTATTATATGATAAAATAGAGTGGAAAGTGGAAAATGCCCTGGCTTTTCTGTGATAGAACTGTTCCCCAGATAATATCATTTCATCTTCATGGTCATTATCACCTAAGCTATTCTGTTCTGTTCCAGTTTCTGGAATTAGATTTTATTTCCATTCCAGGTGAAGTCTTAAAGTAAGATAATGTCCACAGCTGTGATCCAAGAACAATAGCCACTGTTCAAAATTTTTAGCCTCATTAAAAGATATTTGCCTGAGTTTGAATATTTCATTTAAAAAAAGAATCCTGAAACTGGAATTAAAAAGAATCCTGGATAATAAATGAGGCCATGGATATTTAAGGAATACATTTTTCACATTTACCTGACTCTTGAGTCCAAATAATATCAGTGATATAAAACCCACTAAAAATCAATATTTTATACTCCCTGTCTGCCCCATTTTCCTTTCATAGTGTGGTACATGTTCCAATAGTTTAAAGTCAAAGTACACTCTTCTTACTTATGAATATGAGCAAAGGAAACCTAGGTTAATTATCAAGAAGCATTTTAGCACTTAGAAGACCATGGTCTTCCCTGCCATATCGGGTACTTTTTAGCACAGCAGACCCATAAAGAACCCAATATGCACAGAAAAGGGAATAACCATCCCTGAGGATGTTTCTTGTGCTAGGGATGTGTAATTGGGCAAGTGTTGCCCACTCAACATACTATCACTTAAAGTTGAAAGATGTCAAGCATTCAGAGGAGCTTTGGAAAGTATGGGCTCTATTCCCTGTTCCATATGCACATTTCTTCTGCAGTGCCACAGGGCAGATACTGCTGGATCATACCAAGACTGAAATGCAGCTCATTCTTCCTGAAAAGTTAAGAAAACCACGTGTTAGGTGTTGCACTGATAAAAAAATCCAGCACTCAGAACTTGCTGGTGCAATGTCTGGCTTCCAGGTTGGAGCTAGTGTAGGACTATAAGGAGAAAAACTAAGTGGTGTAAAATGAGATCTGAAGCAGTTTTGTTTCTGACCTGGGAATGTCCATGGGCAGGAAGCTGAAAAATCCATATTATTTTAGCTTGTCATGTTTGATTGAAGGCTTCAGGAATCTGTCCTTATCCATTCAGGGTTATCATCTGGCAGTCCTCTCCAAATGAAGAAAGACTCTCCCTTTAAAAATATGGTTGATCAGAAATGTTCCACTTACCAATGTTGTGTGCTACTTATGTCACTGACACCAGCTAGAAATGGGAGACTATTACCATTCACAAGTGAAAGGAGTTCAAACACAAAGGACTGGCTCACCTTCAAATTAAACCCCAGTGAGGTGAGTGCCTAAAATAACTCAAGTTCCGCAACAGAAAAAAAAATGTGTTGAATGACAAAAAAATAATCTATGATGTATTTTATGCTCTACTGGAATCATCAACATAGGATTTTTTTTCTAAAATAAAATGTGTAGTTTATCAGAAAATCCATAAAATGTCTATGCATTAATTTTAAGGATTTGGTGAAATCAGAGCATTTGTAAAGAAAAAAAAAAGAAGGGGGATGCAGAGTCAGAGATATATTTCTATATAAGACCTTTTCAATAACGTTTTCTGTAGTCAGATGTTTCTTCTTGCAGACTGAAACTGACAATAATGTATTGATTCAATGAGAATGATTTTATATTATATTTACAGTCTATTTTAGCAAAACTTTGTATTTGGTGGTGGTTCTTTTTCTGAACTCATTTCATTGAAAAGTTCCCTGCTTGGGAATGGACCAGAACTTATTTTTTAAGTCTCCATTGCTAGCTTTTATTTTGGCATTCAGCACATTTCAGAGTGTATCTCAACAGCCAAAAACTGCAGCTGAGTATTTATTAGAACAAATTCTTCTCATGCAAGAGCACAGGAAGCCCATGTGATATCGATCATATTCCTGTTTCTTTCAAAGCCCAGATAAACAAACAAACAGAACAATCTTTGATTGTTCATATAGTTATGAAAGAGACCATAATAGAATATCTTAAAATTATCTGGGTTCAAAATCAATGGCTTTAGCGGTCTGGTAATGAGTCTAGAAGTTGTAAATACTGAATGACAATATATGGCAGGTATAAAAAATGGATTGTAATAGAAAGACAACTAATACAGCTGTCAGTAGAAACCCTTCCATAGGTTAATATTATGTTCTTGATCTACCTGGCCACAGACAGTGATCAAAAAGTACCAGTATTGTGCATGATCAGCCCCATTAGGAAACAATCTCCCATTGAAAGAGATGTTTCTGTCCCCACCCCTGGGTCATCAGAGCACATCAGAGCAGTAAATTGTGTTGAATCATTTTGATACACCACCACATAACTGTAAAAGGCTCCAGCAAGATCTAAGAGCTCCAGTGCTCTGTTAACATTATTAGAGTGGTATCCCACTAAATTTGTCTTACCAATATAGACTTGAAACAGATTGCAGTGTTTAGAGAGTCTGACATAT
Organism: Sclerurus mexicanus; assembly: GCA_013396755.1. Lineage (NCBI taxonomy): Eukaryota > Metazoa > Chordata > Aves > Passeriformes > Furnariidae > Sclerurus > Sclerurus mexicanus. The sequence goes on along the minus strand of VWZF01005535.1, from coordinate 1,656,325 downwards.
AACAAGAGAAAGTGAGAAGAAATGGCATTTTGCCAAAGATGCAAAGAAAAGAAAGAAGAATGTAAAGTGAGAGCAGAAAGTAAGGTACAAAGCTAAGTTTATGGTATGGCTGCCTGCCTACTGTGTGCTGTTATTTTTATTCTTGAGTACTTTGCCAGTATGTAAATATTTGTATGTACTTTGACTTACTTCAGCAAGGAAAGCTGTGAACTCAAGTGTCTCAACTGTAAGCCTCACATAATGCTACTTGCCACAACCCACACGACTCTGTGGTGAGGGAATTTGTAAGGCCATTGAAACACTAGAAACAGCCCTAAGCCATGAAAAAGGGGAAATTCATGTTCTTATACTGGTGATAACAATCCAGCACTTTTTGGTTCACATCCTTTTCTTACTTATAAGGAAGATATACCACTGGGCTAATCAATCTTAAAGAAGCCAAATGTCTCATAGAACTATTCAGTCTGCTTGAAGAGGCTGTAAGAAAGGGTTAAATGAGTGAGAAACAATAAAACAAAAATTCCTGCAAATTTTCTCTCAGAACAAATATGGATTCAAATACAAATTATCCTGACTACAGCCAGTTCTCATTTACCAGTGTAATCACAATGCTTATTTTTTCACCCTATTCTAGAGATGGAATGAGTTGTCTCTTTCCAAGTGAGCTCAATGAAATTTAACTTTAGGTCAGGAAATCAGTTGAAAGAACTATAAGGTAACAGAACTGTCTGACCGTACTTTTAAACATCTCCCTTATTTTTTATGAAGTACTAAATGCATGCAAATGGTTGACTTGGTGGCCCATGCACAACTGTCCCATGCCTTTTTCCTAGGACTCTTCTATCTCACTATCATCACATCTATCATATGATTTCATATACTCACCTGTAGTCTACTATGCCTTTACATAGGAGTCAAAAGGACCGAAAATTATGAGACTCAAACAATTGTCTGAACATTTAAATATTAGAAAGATGTCAAATTGGGATATTAATTTTCCCTTTTACAGAGATTCGGGGGGAAAAGAAAAAAAAAGAAAAAGAGGAGATTGGACTGTATATTCAAAGAGTAAAAATAGACACAGTAAATCTATTTTCCTGATAGGGTGTGATTTCAACTAGGGTGGTTATCTTTGCAAATTTCCTTTCCTTTTGGGATTAGTGTCTGCTTTGCCCAACAATGGTTCTTTGCCCACCCCCTTTCTTTTCCTGCTAATCTGTCCATCAAAAAGTTTGTCCAATCAAGTTCCAACCCCAATATTCATTTTGGTGGTGTTCTGGTAACAAGTTCCTCTGGATGTGGTTTCTAAAATATCCCTTTTTTTAACTTGATTTTTCAGGGAGATTAGGTTTAAAAAGTAACCGTTAAAATGAATAATATTTATATTCCCTGAACTGGAATGAATACAAATCAGATTTGTCTTGATAACTATAATCAGAATGTTGTCCAAATTCCATTACTATCTCTAGTACTTTTGGCAGACCAAAGACTGAATTTGAGACAAAAAACAGGATGCCATCAAACACATAAATGTTTTTCTTTTTCTGAATGTGTTCATCTAGACACATATACCTAATCAGGACAGTATAACTGGCTAAATGCAATGTTTGCAAAACAGAAATGACACGAGTCACATTTTTTGTAGTGCTGTTATGCAACAAAATGGATGTGCCCTCCCCCTTGTATGAGTGATTCCAAGATGTTATTCCTGGAAGTACCATCCATTAAACATATTTACTAAAATACGATACTTAAAATTAGTTTGAATCAAAAATTCTAGATGTAACAAATCTGTAGTTGTATAATGAGAGTTGAGATGAGTGTTAGTCTATCAGACCTGATCATTTGTTAATGGTCTCTTTGTCTCAGCACCTACAGAACCGTGACAGAACACACTTACCCACAGGAGCCAGCCATACCCCTCTCTAGAGAACCATTTTCTGCTTGGATGATAAATCCTTACCATACTGCTTGTTTCTTCTAAACATGAATAAAAAACCCCACAAATAAATTTTTACCTCTGGAGAGAAGACTTTCATTTTTTTCTTACTCTTTAAGGGATAATTTCTTGAAAAACTTTGTGACGCTAACAGAAGAATTGTAAATTGTAGTTCATCACCTTCAAGAGCTTCTTCTTCCTTCACCTTTCAAGTGGCACAACCAGCCTTGGTGGCAACTGCCTGGATATTGATGGCAGATTATTAAAGAGTAAGGGAAAATTTTGTGCTACAATGGAGACTGAAGTCGATTTCTAGTAAATGTCTTAAACAGCCATGAGAGATTATTAATTTTTTGGTCACTATTACTAAATTGGCACTGATTCTAACGAATAACCCCTATTCAATTAATAAATATATGAATAACTCAATAACTTTTCCATGTGTAATCTAAAATATTGAGAACATATTTATAATTTAATACAGTTATTATGATTCTGTGCCCACTATTAGGTCATGCATCTAGCTTGAATGAAAGTTATAAAATAACCCAAAGCAACAGAAACATAGAATTCTTTACCAAAAAATCTCTTCAAATTACAATTTTGTGCCATGCTGTAAATGAATTAATTTCTGTTTTACCCTTAATATAAAATAAGAGCACTAATATTTATGCTAAAGCAGTACAAAATGCAGGAAACACTGCTTTCATCTGAATACACATATACAAACAAAATTTTTAGCATAATATCAATCAATAAGCTTCTTCTGCACCCAATGATAAAAAATAGTAAAAGAAATCATTAAAGTATCTCAGTGTGCTTTGATAAAATGCACAGTGCAATTAACAAAACCAAAAATGCTGACTCAAATGTGGGTATTCAAGCAAAACTGAATTTAGTTTTTGCTCATGACGGAAACCTGGGCCCATTTCAGATCCATGGTAATTTTTATTTCGACTTGACTTTACTGGAGACAAAATTTTACTCAATAGTTTTAAAAGGAAACTGAAGAATGTAGTCTGGCTTTCAGCACTATGGGTTGTCATACAAGCATTATGGCAGCAGCAATGCCATTTTGTTGAGGACTATTCTAAAGAATCCCAACCATCTATAAAATGTCACAGCTGTTGCATCTGTCTTTACCCAAATATTTTTTCACAACATAGAATGCACGCTGCATTGTGCAAATTGCCTTCGAATTAGCAGTTGGAAAAGGCATTGCAACTCATTTATAACACATTTTTCATTAAGTACAGATCTCACTAACACTTATTTTAGTCTCTGCATTAAAATAGTACTTAGTTTATCTTCAGCAAAATTACAGATTAGAAAGCTGGAGGAAAGACCATTCACTCACTAGAATGCTTTCCTTGTATCAGAGACATAATAGAGATCGTAAAAACCAAACAGATTTGCATCAGTGTTTAATGCATTGAATTACCTGAAATTACTTTGTATTTACTTTCATTTTGATATAAGGTCCTGCAATGCAGAAATCAACAGCTTCTCTGAAAACACATCTTTAAAAGTTAGAACAGAAGGGTCAAAAGTCATATTCATGCTTCAGAAGACAGTTAAACCTTAAATCTATGGGGTTTTTTCCCTAAAAATACAGTTAGTGACTGCAATGCTGTTTTTTACTATATATCATGATTTTTCATTTGTCAACCAGAAATCACTGTCATATTCCATACAGTTCTGTCATTGCTCCCAAATTTGCAGATTGTTTAAGATTGCTTCTGAAAAGAAATTACTTTCCTTATTTAAATCTGAATAGCAGCTATACAGTTAGTTAGAATACTAAATTTTTCTTAGTGCAGAGCTTTTCCTTCATTTCACCTCTTACAAAGTCACTTTTCACAACATTTACAATTCAACACACGAGGTTGGGTAGCCCAATAAAAGGGATTTGCTACCACTGAATACTGGAGAAAAGATAATAACCAATACTATGGGAAATTGGAATGTGTGATTTAATGCTCTCTCCTCTTTTTTCCTATTTTATTCAAGGATTATTGTCATGATAAACTTCCTGATTATTGTAGGGTTTTTTATGAAAAATAGGTGACAGTAGGCATCTCAAATCTTTCTGTCACGCTTTGAGTTTGGAGATCCTGTTTCTATTTCATTTGTCAAAGATAATCTCTCCTAGTCAAACTTTGGTACAAAAGGCCTTCCTTTTCTCTTAGATACAGGTTGTCTATAACATCTTTATTTTCTTTCAGTGATAAGTTTACAAAACACAACTTAATTTATCAATTTTTTTTGGGGGGAAACCTATGCTGTTGCACAGTAAGACCATACATAATTCAGCTCAAACTCAAGCCAAAGGCTGAAATCATTGTAGCATTTTGTTTTCTCTTCCTTTTATTTTCTTAATAGAAAATAACTTAATTTCCAGTGCAAAATGTCATTTGAAGATCTCAGCATGCTTGGGAAGTGTATCATCTCATTAAACTTTGCAACAGACATTGCCATTTCAAATATTTCTTTAGGACTGAAAATGAAGAGGGGAAGGACAATATGTCCCTGTGTGCTTGTGATGTGAACCAGCCATGAAACACATCATTACAGTAGTGCAGCTGGCCATCCACTGCACCAAGTATACCACTTCCACAAAGAAAATTCTTCTGAAACTCATTTTGAAGGAGCTCATTTAGTCTCTGAGAGAGACCAACGCGAAACAGGGTGAGTCTGAATCTGGGTCATGAGAAGTTCTGCATATTCTGCAAATAGAAGTAGAAAGGAGTAAGATATTAGGAGCAATAGGTGGGGTCCAGGGAGAAAAAAGCATTGCCAGGAGGGGAACAGACTTGTCAAAGATTTAATACAACAGATAGATTCTGCTAAATCTTCCTTAACTTTCAGAAATTTGAGGATCAGTTGTTGCTCACACTGCCATGTGGTTTCTTGGCTGAACTTTGACTGTTGCACCAGAAAGTCAGAGATTCCCATACACTACATTAAATGGAAGCCCAAAGCTTGCTGAGGTGTCTCAAACAGCTGGAGATATCAGTGTGTGGACACCTGAGAAAGGCCTTCAGGCAGCCCTGGCCTCAGCAGAAGCAACAGGAGACCCAGGCTTGGAGCATTTCTGCTAGCAGTAACCACGTGTGTGCTGGCAACTGAGCCACTCCGGTGGGTATCCCCACTATCTCCAACAGGAGCTGCAATGTCTAATATGCATGCAAATATCTACAAATTGGCATTTAAATTTCGGCATTTGTCTTTGCATAGTGAATCCTGCCTTTGATGTCTCCCCTTCATGAGTGATCTGCACTGATCATGAAGCCATCATGAAGCCTGTTTTAACCAGAGTGTAGCTTCCCACCTCCTTTTATTGTCCTGAGGGACTATCTCCTGCATGCTTTGTGCTACAGTGCACCTGCAATAGCAGCATCATTTCAGTTTCACCTTAGAGGTAAACACAGAGCTTCCCCCTTGCTGAAAACTCTCTCTGACAACTGGCTTGGCATCATGTACTTTGGTGCCTGCTTGGTGTAGGAAGGATAACGCATCCCATCGCAGTAATCCCATCACAAAAGGAAAAGTCCAGGGTTGTTCCTGTGTGCTTACACTTTTGCATTGAGTGCAGTGCTACACCCCCTTAAAAGCAATCAGTACCTTAATACAAGCACCAATGGGCAAATGTATACATAGAAATTTTGAAGAGCTTTACCTCTTATTTATTTGATTGTGAACTTCTTAAGAGTTAGATTTGGATGTACGAGCTACAAAATAATCTTCAAATATCTTCAGATCTTCAGAAGCTGCACACTGTCATTGCTGTTTCTTCTTTTATATAATATTCATGAACATGTTTTATAAAGAGCTTTTTCTGCCTTTTGATATAAGGAAAACTAACTTGTGGTTTTTTATTACAGAATCATAATTCTTGTGTGAAGAGGTAAATTGCTATAGTAATAACTGACACTGATCATTCTTATTTGAATAGACCAGGTTAAAAAAATGTCAAGTGTTTCTGTTTCAGTGAAGGGAGAACTGAAGACTCCTTTTTCTCTTTTTATTTTTTTCTTCCTGCCTCCACCCAACTATCTCTTCTATTCATCTTTCTGTGTTCTAAAACAGTCTGTCAAGGAGAATAAGCAATACCATGTGGCTTGGCTTGTCCTTTGCTGATGTTAAGCCACATACTGAACTGTAACAGTCTAAATAAATAGTTTGAAACCAACGATTCAGCTCTGAAGTATGAAACTCTTAGATATATTATTAATTATTTGGGGGTTGCATTTACACAAATAACGTAAACATGCAGGAGCTTAGGCTCAAACACTTGTGCAGGGTACTGCAGGGTGAACATACCATGAAGCACAGTTTTGGCTTGTACCAACTACTACCCTCCCAGATAGTGCTGAGAACAGAACTTGTCCCAAAAGGGACATGTAGGAGTGCTCTGTCTAGCAGAGGAAAAGAGTGTAACAGCATTATGTAAATTTGGTACCCGTGGGCCAAAGGAACCCTAGACTATTTTATTTTCAAATACAGATGGAATTTAAAGGGAAATCAAAGAGGATAGCTCGGGCTGCGAGTAATAAAAGTTCTACAAATAAACCTTCACAGAATCAGTGTTTGCATCTCTATGTCAACAGCAAGTTTAAAAGAATTTTTGAGGCAAAGTTATGCACAGAGTAAAAGCTGTACATATCAAACAAATATTTCTTGTTCATAATTTGGCCAATATTGTGTGGTTCTTTGCTTCATTAGGAACTAAGCTTGTTTATCCAAAGACAGAAAATGTAAATGTTCAAAAAAAATTACTGAGGGGAGAATTATACCACAGAAATGTTAAACATGATATCCTTCCATCATTATGACAAAGGAATGTTGTGTACAGTGACAAATTTTACATTAAAAATGTGATTCTAAATATTAAAATTTATTTTCCCTATAAAATACAATATAAAATCTTAACTCTTAATTAAAGCAAATTCTAGATAATTTGAACATGATTTATTGTGGTATCTTCATATATGTTAAATGCTTCAAGGACTAAAGGAAATAAGAAATGTGTTTAAAACTCAAAACTCTTCGGTGTGTTTAAAATATCCATGGGTGGCGGGTGTACTTTGGTCTGTAATGATCCTAACAGCTGGTTACAACAAATTCTTCCAAAACAGAGATGTGTGGGTTTTTTTAGTCAGATGAGTTTTCTTTCTCTTTTAGCTAAAGACACAGTTCTTCCAGATCCCTGCCTAAATTTTAGGTAGGTTAAATACATGTCAGTGGAATTAGGAAAAAAAAAAATCAAGACATACATTTTATTCATACCTACTTGCTGAGTGTTAATCATGATAACTGTGGTTAATCTTAGTTGAAAGACAACAATTTTACACAGGAAAGTCAATGCTATGCCTTTTTTTTTTTTTTTTTCAGTAACCACGTATTGAACCAGAAAAATTTATGCCCTTTTCCTGAAACCATGGTAGAGGATGTTAAGAGTTAAATTATCAGATGCCATGGTATCCCTTTAAGCAGTACTTTTAATATGATAAGTAAATAAACCATGGAACCTAACTGCCTTGGGATATTGTGAAGGTCAAATATACAGCAATTCCAGGAGGTGTTAGGCAGAGTCCCAGAGAAGCAAGGGCTCTGGGGACTGTAGAACATGGGGCAAATTTCATATGAGCAAATGACCAAAGAAACAGCTGTCAGAGGTTCTGTGGCCACAGGAAATATCAGCCTGTGCTTTCACTCTTCTTTTAGGCTTTTCATGAACAGTGATAGTGGCACTGCTAAAGATAAGATACCAAAAGGGGTGGACCTTTCACTGAACAGGATAAAGTTGATTTATGCCAGTGAAGATGCTCATAATTTACTCTTTGCCTGCCATCTGTTATAGATTAAAATGCGTGTACATATTCTTTTTGAGCAGTTGCAAAATATATACAAAATATGGTAGAGCAGACTCATAAGCCCCTTTATATTCAATATGCCTCTGAGTTTATATATATATATAAATATATATAACTTTATAAATGGAAATTTAAAATTAAATATTTTATTCAGGGGGAAGGGAGGAATAGTTTAGAAAAAAAGTAGGTAGAAAAAACCCCCAACTAGATATGTTCACTATTTGTCTAAGATAAAGATAATCCTGTCTACCTGACCACCAGTGGAAACTCCATAAGACAGGACAAACAAGAGATTGACAGAAAAGTTGCAATAAAAAAAAAAAGAAAAAGAAAAAAAAAGAGAAAACAATAATTTCTCCCCCTGAACTTATCAAAATTAGAAAGTCAGCAATAGATTCTATACAGCCAGTAATGGCAAAAATCACATGAGGAAAACTGGGCATCCCAGTGGAAGGAATTAGTTAAATCAGAACATTTCATTGTGCGAGATTACTCAGAGCGTCTGCCTAAAATTTCACTGACCACAGAGCATGAGATATATAAACAAAACTAATAAGAAAATGCCAGAAACAGAGCTTGGTAATTACCCAAGAATTCTATGGGCACTCCAAAAGATGAGACAGTTGAAATGCTAATAGTAATGTGCTAAAAAATGCTGTGATATATGACAGAAAAGTGGCAAAAACTTCTGGAATGTGTCCAGGCAGTTCCAAAGGATACCGTCCCCCAAGTCTGATAGTCTTACCACATTACTAAGAAGAGTAATAAAGAAAAGAATCTATGGATACCTTTACGTATAATCTACTTAGAAAGTGTCAGTATGGCTTTCACAAAAGGATTCAGTGTCTTTAAAACCTAATAGAATACCTTAAAACAGCCAAAAAGCCAAAAGTTATGGGAACAAAATATGTTGCCGATAAGGTTTTGCTTGGATTTCCAAAGGATCTTGGCAAAGCCTCTCAGCATTATCATCTAAGGAAACAAGGAGCAAAGCATAAGAAAGAATGTCCTTTTAAAGATAAATCATTCACTAAAAAGATACTAAATATAAGGCTGATATACATGGCCAGCCCTTGCAACAGAGGGACACCAGTGCAGTTCTTTAGGGAGCTGTACTGAGATCTGTGTGTTTATCTTACAAATAACTGAACTAAATCAGGGGGTGATTAGTAAGGTAAGAAAGTTTGCAAAGATTGTTACATCAATCACATAAATTGAGATGAGCAGTGGCTGCAAAGCTTTTCAAAAGGACTTTATGAGACTGAGCTGTAAAGTAATAAAACAGGCGGAAGAATTCAAAATGGATAAACATAAAACAATACACTCAAGGGAAAAGAATTTCAACATCACATGTAATAGGATGGGCTCTGCATTGGTCATTTCAACACAGGTTGTGAGAAGTTGGAGTTATATGTGAGAGTCATAAAAACTGAAGTTCAAAGCATGATCAAAAAAAAAAGTCTAAAGAACTGGCAACTAAGAATTACTGGGAAGGAACTAGAGTACAAAACAGAAAACACTGCATACATTTATCTTGAAAACTGTCTATCTAATCTCCCTGTCTCCAAAATTATACTAATAAAACTGGAAAAGGTGCAGAGAAGGCCAACAAGAGTGGTACAGGGAATAGTTTTTGTAAGCATTCTAAGACCCTTTTTCTCTCAAAAAAATGGTATCTTGGAAGGTACGGTAGAAGTCTACACAATCATGAATGTCAGGCAAAAGGAGATTAGGGACAGATGGTTCATCGTCTTCCAGGATAAAAACAAGGTAGTGCAGGTGAAGTTTGGGAAGACCAAGTGTAAAACAAAACAGAAGGTGATACTTCACACAGAGAAGAGCAGATGTGCAGAACTCCTCTCCAAAGGGCCGTGTGCATGCTAAAAATTCATAGAATGACTAGAAAAGTTTATTGAAAAAAATAATCACAATCAATCTCTAACCTCCATGTATCTTAGAAAATTCACTGAGGGAAAAACAGCCACAAGCTGGGAGAGCATAGGAGAAGCTTTCATATAATGTTGCCTTGTTCTTACTCTTGTCTCAGTTGGTTTCACCCTATGTCCATTGCTGGAGGCAGAATAATGGGTTAGGTGAATAGTCCCTCTAGGCTGATGCTGTAATTTCTTGTGTTTTCTTGTTCACACATAATTGAAAAAATGAATAATATGGACCTAATTCATGAAGATCATGAGATACTCTCTTTGAGAGGATGATGGATGAGGAAGTTGTCAAGCTACGAATGGCAGCAATGAGTACTCATGTGGCAGTACTGAAAGTAGTTTTTATTATAGGAGCTCCAGTCCTTTATCTCCCCCAGAATGGTCTGAAAATGAATGAATGGAAATTTGGGACTTTTCTTCTGCAATTTGCTGACAGATTTCTTTTAATCATGTCTTCTTAGAAGCAAATTCCCCAACTGTCACTCTTGGTATGAAAAAATTTGCAGTAAGTCTGATGAAAGTGTGTTTTGCATACACTAATCAATAAAAAAAATAATATCTTTCTGCATATAGAACTTTATATAGAACTGTGTATAGCCTGTATATAGAACTTCATATGCTTGTTCGTTTAATTGCATTCTAATCCCATTAGCCAACATTATAACTTTTGCTCTCTGATAAGCAAACAATTTGGTAACAGAGAACAGAAAAAGACAATTAATAGACTAAAATCTAATAATGTTTCAATGCCTTGGATGGTTTTCTCAATTTTTTTTCTTTCTTGATAATCTAGGCAATCCAGGCACTTACTGCCAACAAACAGGACAACAAACAATGGATCAGATGCTAAACTTGACTAATGCTATGAGAAGATCAGAAAGGGCAGGCATATAAGGTCTTATTTGAAAATTCTCCAGTATTTAATAGTAAAATTTAAATGTCTTTTGCTTCCATCATTCTGTTTTACAGTGTCTTTTGTGTTTTGTCTCTAATAGTGGGGAAAGGGAGAAAAAAAAAATCAAAGGCAAGAGAAATACATTATATATTTTTAATAAAAGCACCACGAATGTTAATTATCTTCCAGACATTGTTCCTAATTCTTCAGAATGTTACCATATTTGCTTTTTAAAATGAGATATGGAAGATATTTTTGTCCATGCTCTCCATTTAAAAAAGCATATGTGGGCCTATTTTTAATACCCCTTCAGAAATATATGTATGGAAGATGTTGGAAAAGGCAGAATCAATAATTTGTTGTTAACAAGGCATTACATTTGTGCTTTTCTTTTTCAACTTTATGTTACTTTTCTGGATGCAGAGAACTAAAAGAGGCAGTCTTACCAATGTCTTTTAGCGGCCATAAAATGTGTTTTTCTTTGCTATTTTGAAGTTAATGTAACATAAAGCTATACCTGAAACCAAAGTTAACTCTAAATCTGATCAGAATTAACTATTTAATTATTTATTTATTTTTAATTGTGGCAATTGTACCTCTTCTATAAGAATGTGTAGCTATTTGACTCTTTTTAGGAATACCTAGTGCCCACATTGACCTAATGTTAAGTGTCAGGAAACAGCTATGAAAACTGTGGACTTAGAACTATGCGTCTGGTATGAACCTTTATTTCACCTGAATGAACAAAGAAATATAAGCAATCTAGGCAGCTGCCTTGTTACTTCCCTTGTTACTTCCCTCACCCATGAGTTACAATTCAGACTGTAGTATCAACTCACTGAACTGCATTTTTAAACAGCACTGTGTAACTTATCCTACTTCCACATGTGCTGTAAAAATAGTCTGGAGTCACCTTTCTTTTCTTTTTTTAACTCCATGATCCTTCTGGGTCCCTTCCAATTCGAGACATTCTATGGTTCTATGACTCTATAACTACCTTTTTAACTTGAAAAATTAGTTTGAGACTGGATAGTTTTTAAAAATATGTAGAAAACACATACAAGTTTGATAAAGAACTTGCAGGGAAAGATTCTCCAGACTGTATCATGCAAGCGGTGACATTGCAAGTGTATGAAAGGCACAAATTAAGCAGTCTCACTATCCTGTTCTTGCTGAAATCACCTTCCGGCTTTAATCTGCAGCTGAAATATAGCAGGAACGGAGACTACATCTTTTATGATGGTAACATATAATCATCTAATTTATCCCAGATCAGGTCCTGTCAGTAGGACTGCCTCTAAAAAAATTCAGAATTAAATGTCGCTGCCAGCAAGGTAGTCAAATGAGACAGAGCTACATGGATAGAACATTTGTAACTTAAATATAAATTCTGCACATGATAACTTTTTCTATATACTGCATTCATGTTTGTCTGGATGGAAGAGGTTCAGGAAAATAGTTATTAAATTCCATTATAAATTTCTTTTAAAAATGTAGGGCATATTTTCTACTGGTTAGTTGTTCTATAGCAAATAAGTAGTGAGACAGCTCATCTAACTCTTAGAGAATAAAGAGACAATATACATATAGACCATATGTGCTCCAGAAAGCAATCCACCCATTCTCTAGAGTAAAGCAAATTGCTTTCTGGACACTTGTCTTTTGACCGAAGAAGGTATACTTTGAAAATACTGAAATATTCTGCTGTTTTCTTTTAAAATGTCTCACTGCAACATTTCCCTTATTTTAATGATAATCCTGCACACAAATTACACCAGTCAGTATCCATTAATATCTGCCTCAGCTGTGTCCACCATGCATAGCCCTTGTCAATTCTCTAATTATTGACTGACGTATGTTACCCTGAAAGACCTCACAAGCAACTGAAATGAGAGTCTGCGGTTCCTTTCCTAATTTTGAATGCCTTTAGTAAGCACACAGTATATGGCCAATTCGCCAACTTGCAGCTATGTAAAGCTCAAGCACACACCAGTAATTTCTTTTGAAATTGTATTCACTGTAAAACAAATTAGTCTAATTCAGCAGAAAGAGCACTGTGGGTCTATAGGATTGTCTGGTTCTGAATTAAACTACCTATGCCTGGTGATTTTTTGTACTTGGAGCATGCTTTTTACTCTTGCTCAGCATGCTAGTTTTTCTCCCTCTTTCAGCTTCCTCTGCCTGAAGCTACTGCTTCAAATTCACCTTTTCAACAGTGACTCTTTCTCCTGAGCCACTTATCTGAGTTCTTTATACTTAATAAGAAATGCAAAGAAAATTAATATATTGTATAGAAACATGCATAATTGCATTTTTACAAAGTGCATCTTTCCTTCTTTTGTAGCATGTCTGTTTATATATAGAAACAATGATTTCATAAAGGGCTTTTGTGTGTCTGCATCTGTGTGTGTGTGTGTCTGTGTGTAATGAACATTTTCTTTTTTTATTTTTACTTATACACTTATTTTTATTTGTACTTGTTATCAACTTTATATACCTGTATATACTTGCCATAGAACATGAAATAAAGAAATAAAAGATTTATGTAATTCTTATTTGTAAGCCCTCAGAGAGCTTAATTTTCTCTCTTCTGCCAGTGCCTTTACCATTTCCAGCTTTATTTCAAGCAAGCTACTCTGAAGTACCATAAAAAGAGTGGCTTTGTGGAATTGGATAGCGAAAACACATAAATCATGCATGCTTCTGAGACTTCCCTCCAGACCTACATCCAAGGAGCCTGCAGTTTTGCCTGGAGAAGTAATTGGAATGGATAGCTGGCCAGGTCAAGTGGAGAGATCCTTTCTGAACCTCTGATGACATCATCATATTAATATAGGGGACCTTGGAGAGATTCTGGCCTGAGATTAAAGTCTGAGGGTCTTGTAAGGTTTTGGGGGAGAAGACAAAGATGAACTCATCAGACAAGTTCTCATTTCAAAATTTCAGCTGTGGAAGTCTGCTATTAAGAATTCAGCTTATTTCTCAAGGTCTAATCCTGCTACAGATGATGTTAGACCCCTTAAAACACAACAGCAACAGGGAAATTCACTAAAGAAATTATTCAGCCTTACTGGCATGAGAGGACATACCTATGGTGCCAGCTGTGAGCAAATTAGGTTCTTGCACAAGATTTCAGAAAAACAGAAAAGGAAAATCTATCCATACCCCTGACTGCTTTCCTGACATCCTCTGACTCCTGCATCTTTGCAAGCTCAAAGAAACAGGACAGTTTTGCCTCTACTGCTGAAAGAGTTCCTAACCATCCCTCTCTGTCTTCAGCACCAGCACAGTGTGTGCTGTGACCCTGCAGCTGCGAGGCAATTCTGATCTGGCAACAGCACATTTATGTCGTGCAGCATCCTGACTGAGGAGAATGATACTAGCCTAGGGAGAAGAGTGGGGTATAGGCATTCACTTATATTTCCATATGTCTGCTGACAGCATGATTTTTTGTTTCATTCTTGTATGAAATCATCTCATTCATAAGCATGAAATGAAATGCCAATATGGTTATAATTTTTAACTTTCTTCAAGGAGGTATTAGGCAATGTCTAGACACAAAAAGCCCCTGCAACCCAGCCCAAACCCACTCTTTTACAGTGGCTAGTTCTGAAAGTTCAGTAATAGTTTTAGCAAAGTGTAAGATCTAATAGCTTTTTTGAGGGCAAGCACTATTAAGTTTTCACTAACTGATGTCAAGTAAAGTTGTACCATTGCAGCTTTTAAAGGCATTCGATTCTGAATCAATTTTAGTGGTTTTCACTCAGCAAGTTTAAATTTAGGCACATAAATATATTGTTACAACTGACATGTATTTAAATCTGTAGGAGAGTTAAAACAGCAGAGCAGCTGAGTGAAGCAATTACCAAGGATCTTCTAAATTGAGAGAGGGTGAAGAGATGGGATGATAAAAATGCATTTGAAATTTAATATTAGAGGCGAAATATATATATATATATAAATGTGTGTGTGTATATATATATAATCTCGCATATTAATAACACATGCATACCAATGCCAGAAAAACAAAGCCTGAACTGGAAAGCAGTTTCTCATAAATAACCATTCTCTATTGTTGTTATGACCATGAGAAAATTGGGATTCAAAGGTGATGCAGAATAAGAGAACACATCCAGTATATACTTGATGCATATTAGTTGAGATATTATTAATATTTTACTAGTGATGAGCCCACTGGAAAGAATCTCAATTTCCTGGTTGCCCAGGTTTCAACTTTTGACACCTCTCTTTGCAAAAAGGGAAAGTCTTTAACAGAAAAAGAACACTAGTGAAATTAATCAGGCTTGTTTTAATAGAAGGGTGCTTCCATCTGCAACTGCAACATTTGTATCCATGTTACAGTGACCCAATATCTCATGGTTTTACATTAAACCCAAAGTCATGTAACAGGGTTTAAAAAATAAAATAAGAAGCACTTTTGGGTTTCCTCATGCAAAATTCAGTATTTGATGAAGCATCTGATGTTTGTACATGAGTGAATGGTATGTCAGAGAAAGAAAAAATTCTTCACCCAAAATTTAAAATGTTTGCTCTTTTCTTCCCTAAGAATCAAGATTTTTGAAAGAGGCTGGGATCAGTCAGGAGCTCCTTAGGGCCATCTGCTTCCCTGTTAGCAGAGTCTGGAGTCTGCTTTAGCCCTGCCCAGCTCTGCCCTCTGAGGAAGCTGCATGAGCTGTGAGGTGACAAACAGGCCAGTGTACATGCTCACCTATCCCGATATAAAGAATGAGGAATTAGCTGGCTGCCTACAGTATCTTCATAGAGAAAAGAACATGGAGAATTTTTGCTTGTAGATCTGACCATAGTAAATAAATATTCTGAAAGACAAGAGTAGAAGACACCACATGGCACTGAGGTTTAGACAAGACAGTCTGCACAGTGTTCATTGGATAAGATAGCCATAAACTTTTACGTTCAACAACATATTAAATAATTAATAGTGAAATTATTAATAAATAATACAATATTTAAAATGATAGAGTAATAAAGCCTACACCTCACTCAACTTTCACTTTGCATTTGCTAATATTTGAAAAGATTTAGGACAAAAATGGTGTAATGTACAAGTGGTTTTAAAAGCACATTTAGGTCACTTACCACTACCAACTGAAAAATTTCACAGTGAGAGAAAATCTTACAGACTAGGGATGGCACTGGTTCTCATAATTTTTTCAAAATAAAGAAGATTCTGAAACATTGATGTAAGTTTATTACTGTTTTTGCCCAGAAAGGTTCCCTTTGAGCAATTACATTTCTTTAGCCTTTCCTGAGCACACTATTATATGTAGCCATGTATAATGCAGCACTGTTTGCCTAACCTCTCCCTGTCTGCTTCTGTTGCATTTTTATTGGAAAGCTTCCAAAAATCTTTGTTAAAAACTGTTCACAATGAGATCAAGAGAACACTTGAGCTTTGTTGAACTACTGGCTGTAAGGCATGCATGAATTGCATTCCCTGTATAAAAATGTGTTAAATACGAAAGTCAATAAAACAGAATTCATGAGGATAGAACACAGTCAATCAGCTGAAATCTCAAGGATTACAAAATCATATGAACAGTAAAGCTGCCTGTGCTCCAAGTACGAAAGAAACTGCAGCGTGGTGTCAATGACTAACTCTTGGTTCACAGTTTTCTGAATAACATTAAGATAAGAGATTGAAATTGCGCATGGGAAAACATAGCAAAGAAATAAAAGTCATTGTTATAGGAAAAAATGAAAAATTAAAATTGATTACTTAAATGTATGCTATAGATTCTGATGGATCATTCAATCAAATGCTGGTGAACAAGATAATAAAACAAAGGTTGGGTTAGAATTATTGAATGCTGTAATAAATTTGACTCAGCTCAAACTGCAATTAAAAATAAGAGATGATGGCTTATTAATCACTTAATGACTTGTTCAGTAATTCTAAAAATATCTATATTTACCACTCCACACAGAGTTGCCACAGTTCTTAGACATCCTTGACAAATTATAACGTATCTATCAGAAAAGGAAAGAGAAAATTCTTCCAATCTAATTTAGGTATCTAAAAGTTAAGCATCTATTCTAGTCTTATTTAGAATTGGAGAACACTCAGTACACTGAAATAGGACTCCTGAAAAGGCCATTTATGGTGTACTATGCCAGGAATCTAAGACAATAATAATTACCTGGAGCTGCTGGTGGAAAGGATATGGTTAATTTATCTGGGAGACCTAACTTAAATATGTTCAGAATAAAGTAATGAATGAAACCCACTGATTATTTGAGTTCTCTGTCTCTACTGAGTCCCTGAATGCAGGGTGTCCTCATCTTTCATCAGAGAGTAATAAGGAGGGTACTTCAGAAGCCAGTGCTGTAAGTTTGCCATTATCTATTGTACCCTATTAACTCCCAGAGTCAGTTGCTGCTTTCTCATGTAATCACAATTCAAATATAAATACAGGATTGATTCCTCCTCAGGGGTATAATTTCCTAATACTTTGAGCCAAGAAAACAAGCCCATCATCTTCTTCAGGGCTTAGAAAAGGAAGAAACAAGCTGTAGAGTTTTGTACATTTCACTTTGAAAACAACAATGGAAAAAAGTTGGAAATCTGTCCAAAAGACCAATTGTCTAGTCTAGACAGGAAATATCTAGGGCATGAACCATTATTTTGGCCCTTCATAAAGTAAAAAATCTGAATTGTTGCTTTACTAAACTTATTTAATGTGAATGACCTGGCAATCGTACCAGTAAGAGTAGTAACATTTAGACTAGTGTGAAATTGCTGATTCCTAAAGATGAAACACGAATTAGGTGTGAAGAAACAAGTTTGAGAAACTGTCTTTGACATTGCTGGAGCCAGGATTTCCCTTGTGAGTGGAAGCCATACCACATTCTAACAGAAGCATTATACATCTGCTTACACTCATGTTACTCAGGTGTGAACTGATTAGAGTTGGACTCATAAGTATTTTCTAGGAAAAAAATATAAACTGAGCATTGCAGAATTGCTTTGTATATTTGAATTCATCTTGTTAAGAAATAAATTGATTCAATTTTATCTGAAATAGTTTTATATCTGAGTTCCTTAAAAGTTTTTAAAAAGCTTTTAGAAGCTGGAAATTGAAACCAAACATTTGTTCTTCACAAAACAGAATGTCTTAACATATACTGTACTCTTTTGTTATGTTAAAAATCTCAACAAAAAATTGTTGTTGTTTTTCTTTTTTTTTTTTCCTGGAAAAAAGTTTATGAAGTTTGAAAGTGACTATGAACCTCCTAAACCTTTTTGGTTGTTGTTGTTATTTACTTTTTTCTTTTTCCCAAAGTTATATCAGATATAAAGTATTGGAAATTTCTGGCTTATTATAGAGATCTAAAATTCATGTATCTTGTTTTCTTTATTCTTCTTTTATGAACTAAATGAAACTGCAGCTAGAAATATATAGATGCTTCTTTTATATATGTGGAACTGGAACAGAAGGTACAAAAAGTACCAAAAGAAACTTTTGGAAAAATTTTAGCTTAATACTGTGAGCATTATTATGCATTACTTATTTATCATTTAATGTATCCTACTTACATAGGACCAAAATACATTTTTCTGAGGAAAGGTCACAGTGAAAGCAGTTTCTAAATAGAGGTTTTGTAGTTAAGGATTAATTGGGTATTGGCCAAAAAGTCCTAAGAAAACACCTACGTGTGCGTGCATACATCTGTGCAAATAATGGCCTTGAAACAGCTACTGAAAGACTTTGCTTGACTAAAGGCCCAGAAAATGGGTCTGGTTTTCATGGTAGCAGATGTGTAACTGTGGCCACAGCTGAGCTGTCCCTGAGCTAAACCCTCCCCAGCACAGGGTGCCCCTCAGTGACTGCTGAGCTGGCAGCGCCTGCCACATCAGATAGGAGAGGAGTCTCAGTATCTTCCAGCCTTAAGCCCAATACTTACTATTAATAGTAGAGTACTTATCTTAAAACCACGGCAAATAATTAGTAGTTCCATATATTCATTGATACCTGATCTACGCACTAAGAGCAACGGCAATCTGATCTTGGGCTGGTGTGATCATGTTTCACTTGTGGCACGGGAGCTGTGCCAGAGAACACCATATGGTGCTGGGGCTGCATTTGTGTAGCTGCAGTAGGAAAGATGACACTTGATCTGATCCTGAGTCTGCCAGGACAAAATTACCCTACCAAAATATTTTGAACAAATTTGAAGCAGCAGCATGAACTAGCACTGGTTCTGTGCTTGTTGGTGTGTGGCTTCAACTGGAAGCTTCAAAACTGTCCTAATATTCTTTGAGGAGCTATTGAAATCTTTGAAAAAGCAGACTTTCTGATGCTGAGTTTCATGTATAAAACCACAGAACACTATGATGTTTTCATTGTATAACTGAAAAAGAAGGGAATACCTTTGATCTAGATAAGTTCCATTTTCATCCAAGGAAAAAATCAAACGAGGACTTCCCTGTAGATGTATATCCAATGTGAGAAATTCAGATTTGAAACCTGGACTTCATTTCTTAAATGACAATGTTTTCAGAACTATACCAGATGTCCCAGAGATTAGGGAGAAATTTAGATTTCCTCTTGGGTCTATCTCTTTATCTCCTTCTTGTAGAGCTTTTAAGAAAAAAAAAAATAGTATTTTCTTCTTTACCTGCTGCTGCTTCTTCTTTTTCTCCTCTTTTTATTTTTTTTTTTTAATTATTCTGTGTGTCTGCACTTGCTTCAGTAAGGACTGCAGAATGAGAATTGAAAGCACACCTATAACCCATGGATGCAATCCCCTCACCTTTTTTCCAGACCAAGGAAAAATTCTGATTTCTTTTCTCTAACGTCTCAAACCCGTTAAGCTTTTGTTTAATTTCAAAACATTTCAACCACTGCTCAGTGGAGAATGGAAATCATGCTAGATTTCAGATCTGGTGTTCCTGAGGAACTCAGGGACAGCTCACACTCAGGTAGAACAGGAAATTAGAATAGGTGAAATCTCTACAGAACATGCCTGTTTTAACCACAGCCCAAATCATTAAAGGTTTCTTTGTTTTCTAAACACACCTACTAATTTCCTTCACTCAAATTCATTCCTTTGGTATTTGACTGTTTTTCAGTAAAGCCCTTTTAAAGAGTTGGGAACATCCATATAATCGGTTTCTGAAGGAAACATAGCTGCCCATCTTCTGTTAGCTGCTGCTCATTTGCTTCCATTTTTTCCTCTCCTCTATCTTGTTTATTTAAATACTTGATTTTAGGATGTGCATATTGCCATGTGTGGCAGCAAGCCAGAATTACCTCTCAGGTCATGCACTAAAGAGTCTGGACCACTGAGTATGGTGGTTAATGTCTCTGAAATCTAATCCTACTTTAGTTCTGTCCAGTCTTGCATGGCTGACAGCAACTCAGCAGTGACGAAAGGTCAACTTGGAAGTCAAAGACTTAAAACCTCTAAGTGTCATTTGTCTGCAGACCATGGAAGTCTTATTTCTTTCCCCATATTTAAGAATTAGAAGCCTATTAAAGAAACCACCTGCTTTACAAAAGGCCCATATTCGTTCCCTTGTAAAAATACAATTCTGGATTGAAACTGAAATAAATTAAACAGGCTCAAGAGATAAGTTAAAACTGAAAGTCAAAACTTTTGCCACACTGCTTTCTAGCATAGTTCTCAATGGAATTGGGTCCGTGCTCACTAGTCTCCACATGGTTTGAGGTAAAATCCTTGACGCTGGGTAATGTACACATTGCACTGCACTACTAGTAGTTTCTGTGCTTATTTTGTCTTAGACTTATATAAATAATAATATAAACTTATCTGAACTGCATTGACAGGAAATTAAAACACTCAGTTGTTGGCTCCATTTTGCCAGTGAGTGTCTTTTGAGGTGGAGTGGAGGCTCCTCTCATTCTCACTTTTTTTTTCCCATTTGCTTGAGGAGAAATTGTAAGGTCAGAAGAATCTGAAAAACAATATGCTGGAACATGTGCAAGAAACAGATGTAAGAAACCCATATATATGCACATATTTCACCTCACTATACAATTTAGGGCAATATCAATTGTTTCAGGAACAAACCTGAAACTAGTCAATATCCTAGTTTGGAACAAACCTGAAACTAGTCCTACTTTGCACCAGCAGGTACTTAGGGAATTTTGCTAGGTTTTAGGTCTGGTTCTTTAACCCTGATGATTTGGAGAAGCTCTGTGGAGATTCACAGAGTTGATGAGATAAAAGAGGGGATGCACATGTTCCTTCTGCTGATTACCCTGGAAGCTGCACACACACACAAGGACAGACACTGAACAGTGGTTATTCCTGTAGGGTCTCTCATAACACATTTATTTTCTCTGCAGTACATGGAAGTTGGATTTCTCACAAAAGGCTTTTTTCTGCACTCAGAGTTTTGGCAGAACAATATACTTCTAACTAAGCTGAAATAAACAAATAGATAAAGTAAATGGCCTTATATTTTGCTCTTACTCACAGAATACTCATTTCACAGAATACTCAGAGTAGTATATTGTTTTCCATTTTTTTCCAGTTCTATTTCTTTCACACTACGTTTTAAACCATGAGCAAAGAATAGAATTTTGAAAAGTGAAACAGGTGTACTAGAACCAAGGTAATGCCATGGTGTATTTCAGTCGTTCATTCAGAAAAAAAAAAAAAAAGCTTTTTCCCTCCTCATATGGATGTTAAATTTGTAAACTACTTAATTTAATTATTATAAATGATCCTGTTAAATAAAGAAAAACACCATGGTCCAAGCAAATCATGATGGTATTACAGCTTCTTAATTAGAACAAATCACTTGTCTCAATTAAAAATCAATGTTTGTATCAAGAATCAAACAAGCTTTTATTCCTCACTCATCTTTACATTTAGGAACACATCAGGTCTAATTTAAATTCATTTTCAGTGCTAAAAAGGGTGGAATCTTCTTGCTAAGATTCTTCTTTAAGTTACTACTCTGTCTTTTGCTATGAGCCTCTGAGCAAGCCACGATCCTGTAATGAACTTAGTGGGAGAAGACTCCTACAGAAATGCTCTCAAAGGAATAAGCAAGGGACAGATATGCAGGGGGTCATGCAGGGATATTGCTAAAGCAGTATCATGCTTTGTCCATTATGCCTCTCTAAATGAGGCCCTTCATCTCCTGTGCCCTGCACAGGGGAAGGAGTTAGACTCTATGACCCTGATGAGTCCCTTCCAGCTCAGTGTATTCTCTGATACTATGATTGATTCTATGATTCTATGATTTATTCTCTTCCACAGCATGCTGGATTTGGCCTCAGGTGCTACAAGACCAAGTATAAGACAATTTGCTTTCAACCAGATTAGTGCAGAAGAGCCTTATGGCTTGGCAGGAGCACACCTGAAGAAGATAGGATTTTTTGATTTATTTTTTAATAGATGTCTGAAGCAGAAGACTAGAAGGAAATTAAAACCTCAGAAAGACTCTTTTAATGTCTAAGAGCTTCAAGGTGGTGAAGAGATGCAACACAAAAGTATTAATAGGGATTTGGAGGCATCTGACAGGTGTGGACAATTAAGTGTTTAATGAAAGAGCAAGACTAATCTACAGTGATGAAAACGTGAAAACAACCTGACATTCTGTGAAGTGTGTTTTCTAAGGAGAATAAGACTATTATTCTATGACAACATACATTCATACCTCCTATATAATGAAAGAAAGTCAGAAACAGAGGAGTCGTACCTGGGAATGAAAAGCAACACACAGTGAGGGTACGCTTCCAGGAGGAAGAAAATATAGGAACAACAGAAATAAACCAAAGTCATGTACTGGAAGCTGACCAAATGTAAAATAAAGATAAAAGAAATCCAGCAAAATCTATCACTCTTTTGGATGGGAAACTGACAAAAGGCTTGAAAGTGTGGGAGCAGCAAGGCTTGAAAGTTTGAGGATAGACTGGTAAATAGATAAATATGTTCTTACATAGATAGGGAGACAAGTAGGCAGATGGAAGACCTCTGTTCTTTTATTTTCAGTCACTAGCAATACTGTTGCAATGAAGAACTTATGGAGTCTTTTTTTTTTTTTCCATGGGAAACTATAAGCATGTAAAATGGAACAGAATAATCTAGATAAAAAGACATGCAAGATGTTTATTTAACTAAAATAGATGAAATGTGTCATTTTATTCCTTCTGCTAGTACTGAAACATATGGACTTTCCTGAATAAAACTTCACAGAAACTTTCCCTTGGGGTAATCAAGGTCAACTACAAGTCCTCATATAAATACACAAATGTTTACCACAAACCATTCCCCTCAATATTTCAAATTCAATTCAAATTATTCTTCCACTAGAAACACCCATTCATCTATTCCTAGTTTGATCCTAAACTTCAGTAGTGAAGACTTTATGGATGAAGGCAAAACTTGATTAGCTAAATAGGAAAGAAACACTATATCTGTATCGTTTTCTGAGTAACTAGAAAAATTATTCTTTATAATGTAAACAACAGGCAAGAAATATGCAGGACCACACAGGAATAAAATTAACAGAATAATCCTTAATACTCTACATGATATACTGTTGTTCTAGACCACACAACTTGATCATTTGACTTTTTATAGGTGGCTTTGATCATCCAAAGCAACCTGGACTGACTACTTACAGCCCTTATTGCCACCAAGGAGGATAAGTAAGAAATGCTGGTCCTGAAATGTTATGTTACTCATTCAGGGTTTGCAGATGCTCTTGTAGCCAAACTTAAATTGAGAGGCAAAGCTACAGGCTCTACCCAGCTGAGCAGCAAGATTGAGTTGTGTCTTTTAGTGCTTCGTTAATTTTTACAGACCAGTGAAAACTGGGAAGCCATCAAATACTGAGGGAAAAAATACCAGAATGCAAAATGAGAACTTAAAAAATTAAGGCAAGCTCTTACATTTTCCTGTATATGAAATCATCCTGGAAAATAGTCTTAAAAAAACTGTACTTCAAATAGAAAAATGTTATGTATCTACTGCATCTATAATTGTTATATTGATGATTGAAGTTTATCGTACCCCAAGGATAAGCAGGTTTTTTGGAAGCTTTGAAAAGTACAGGACATTCAGTGGATCTCATTTGCCTTAGCAAAGATTTTGTATATATTTATAGCTCTATTTACATTTCTTTGCAGAGCTCTACTGTGTATATAAATTCCAAATGCTCAATGAAAAAAACAAAAAATTGCATGTACTAAATTCTTTATCCAAACAATTTCTATCAGTATTTTGTAGGCAACTGAGACCAATATATATCAGATTTTATGACCAAAAAAGAAGTGTTTTCTGATTGGCTGGCATACACTGGAAGTTATAATTTGATCCAGGATTAGAAATCATAAAGTCTGTTAAAATCTTTAATTAATTCTTTTTTTTTTACTGTAATGTCTGCATCTTACTGTAACTAGTTTCTGATATATTTTAGCAAAAAAAAAACCCCAAAACAAAACCCTTTCAGATTACAGACTTCGTCTCTACCATGAATAGGTCCATTTACCTTAAACACTGGGTGGGTTCATAGTTGAGGAAGGAACCGATTACTTTTTGTGCTTTGCTTCTCAACAAAGAGGCTGAGAAGGCCATACTCTGACCTCTCACCAAACTATTAGTTAAAAAATGAATGAGCTGTTTTCCAGGGCTTTCAGGTCCAAGGTCCTTGGAACATGAAAGAAGGCTAAGTAGGGAGTTGTATTCAAACTACGTACTGTGTGCGGCCAAGCCCCCTCCATCTCCCAGAAGTCAGTCTCTGGAAACCTTATGTACCAGCTGATCTTAATCTGAAACACTCTCACATTCAGTGGCATTATATACAAATGCGACCCAAGAGACACTTAGCCCTATATCTCCCCTTTGCAGCCACTCTGCTACAGCACAGTGATTACCCTGGCAAACCTCAGATAGGCATCACTGTGCCAGTACATTATGACTGTTGGAAAAGTTAAACCAGGGTTCACTAAATAAGGAGAGATGGTAGAAAAGTTCGTGCACTGGTCTGGAAACTTCAGGAGTCTCTTAGCTCTTTTCCTGGTCTCTGTGCTGTTTTTTTTCCTGGTAAGTAATGGTACTTGCTTTAACAAATGCCACAGCCAATTGCCAAAACACCAGGCAGATCAATAGGCTGTAACTCTCTGTATCTTGTACAGAGATGTGCTTGCATTGTGTCTCAGATAATAATCAGCTGTTAACCCTTCATAAACAACATATGAAAATAATATAAAGCATGAGGGATTTTTAATAATAAACATAATATGAAACAGAACAAGATCAGAATGCAGCTGTAGAGATATGTGATTTTTCCCATTCAGGGTAAGGATACAGGGGTATTTCTGAAGTTTTTAGAATGCCAAGCACTCTAAAATTAACCACCAACAGCAGCAAACTAAGCACCATTGGTTTAGAGGGTTGCTTTGATCCCATCAGTCTCTGTTATTTTACTGTCTTAAGATTATCCCTCATCCAGAGCTTCGTTTGAAGTAATTGGTCGAGACTTATTGATTTTTTTATATAAATACTTTAATTTAGACACTGCTGATCTCAGCATATCAATTGTCAGACCGACTTAGATAAAACTCACACATCGTAGTAAGCCATGGATTGAGTCCAGGGTTTGCTCTGGCACGATGGTTCAGAGTCAGCATTGCCCTGTATGTGGTGAACCACAAAGCTGAGCTGTGTTAGCCTGCCCTCTTTTCACTGTTTGACTACACAGTGAAGGACACACTGGGGTGGATCTGTGTGGGGAAGACTGGCAATGTGGAAAGAATGAAAAAAAACCCCAAACATCTTTACCCAGAGTTTAGGATGTGTTCCGAAACAATTCCTAGGCATAACATAGTCTAAGAGAAAGGGATACTATCAAGGAAAAAAGAAAGAGAGTTTATGAAGCAGAGTCCTTGAATCCAGTACATTCCACTCCTTGTCCCCAGTCATGTAGGTCAAGTCATGTGGTCTTTTGGGCTTATCCCAAGGCTTGAGGTTCAAGACATTAACAACATTTCAGTCCACCTCAGGTTCTCAGAGTAGTGGTACAGCAGAGTCCCTTCTGCCTTTGCTGCCCTGGAGCTCAGATGTGCCTGTGAGGGAGACAGTTGAGTCTCATACACCAACTGTTTCAGCCTTTCCTCAGGTGTCCTGAGGTACAGGACACTTTCATGGCAGGCTTAATCACTTTTCGGTCACTCACAAACACAAGTGTTATATATATTCTTGGTTTAACAATCTCCCAGTCATACAGGTAGAATCATAGTGTCATAGAGTCATTAAAGTTGGAAAAAACCTGTCAGATCATCAAGTCCCATCATTAACTCAGCACTGACAAGTCCACTACTAGACCATGTCTCTAAGCACCACATCTATAGTGGTTTTGAACACTTACAGGGATGGTGATTCCATCCCTTCCCTGGGCACCCTTTTTCAATACCTGGCCACCCTTTCATTGAAGACATTTTTCCTAATATCCAATATAAACCACCCTGGCACAACTTGAGGCCTTTCCCTCTTGTCTCATAAGGTCCCGAGGTCAGGAAGTATAATGGAGATGCAACTTCCTCCAACAAAGGTTGTGCCAAAATCAGCCTCTGCATTCTGTTCCCATTTGTATATGCCGCCCAGCTGTATGCATCACATGAAGAGGCAAATCACAGGTGTTGCCCAATTTATGGCCTTCTGACTGGGAAAGTAGATACCTGTGAAAGATACATGTTGTTCCTGAGCTGTTCCTGAAAGACAGAATCGCATCTGTTTTCTGGTGACTACACAGCTGAACAGGAGTGATGCCAGCGTGTCCCAGGACCACTTGCTTCTGAGCATTATCAGTAACATTGACGGGGAAGCTGTGCAGCAGCCTTTACCCAGCAGCCCCTGAAGGCATGCCCAGGGGCTGACAGAAGGTATTTGGAAGCACAGCTCATAGGAAAAACTCACAGGTTTGGGGCCGAAGTGTGGAGGGAGAAAAGTTTCCTTGAAGTTAAATCTTATTCTGGTTCTGGAAAGTGGTTAATTCTCTAGGGAAGTTACACTTTTAAAGTTTGTTCTGAGGGAACAGGCAGAAAAAAAAATGACATTGAGGATAAAAAATTATCTGGAGTAAGAAAAAAACAAATAATCAATAGTGAAGAAATCCTTATGAAAGGTAATTTATTACAGAGAGAGGAAAGGACTGAGATCAGAATCACGATCTTAACAAGATCCAGTCCAGGGTGGTATTTTTTAATGGAAAACTTCTGACAGATAGCAAGGGGAAACAGCCTGAAAACTCAGCTTTCCAAAGGCCCTCGTGTGATTTCAATTTGAGAGCATGAACAGTGTTGAACCCAAATGGCAGGACATCTGCTGACTAAAGGAGAAAGGGAGTGCTTTCAATCTCTCGTCATTTCTCAGTTGCAATGAATTTCTTCATAGTTTACAACTTTTCTGTCAAATGCTTCATCTCTATTCTCTGAATATACATGTTAACATAAAGTTCTAGGGAAAAAAAATTCTTTTGCTAATAGTGTTAATTATTTACTAGATAATTGCAGATTTTTCACCATCAGGTTAGCAGTGTTGTGAAGCAATGTCTAACTTACACACAATATACTCCACATTTCTGTGACAAAATTTGATAGTTCCTTAAATAACATAGAGCATAAAAATATCTGCTGCCTGGTGACCAGGCAGTTAAATTTTCATTCTGTATTGCGACTCCAAAGGTGATGAAATAAAGTAGGCTTTCACACTCATTTCAGCATTCAACTTGTGCCTGAGCCCAGTCATATGCATCTGCATTCATTATATGCTGACGTTTTTGATGCTGTAGGGGAAATATGCACATGCCATGATCTGTAGCACAATTGTGAAGCATGCTGCCTATATGTCCTAACAGAACCTATGTTACTAGATGCATCTTTTATCAGCAACTTTTTTTGTGCTCAACACTTTCTGTTTCATAGCGTAGTTGTAGTTGCAACTTTAATGAAAGAGACACAGCATTAATCTTCACCTTCAGTATCTTCTGATGAGCTTAACACTGAATAACTGCAGCAGTCCTGCTCATTACTGACCTAGGCAGATCCAAGACCTCTACCAACTGGTGGTTTTGCTCTGCAGACCCCTGGTACTTGTACAGAGCCCCTCTTCTGTCCCTGTCCTGTCCCTCTCTGCCACTACACATCCTGCTTTCATTACTTTGGGACCAGATGCATACAGAAATGACAATTAACAAAGGTGTCATTTAAAAAGAGAAACAACCAGTGTGTCTCTGTGAAGCCAACAGATGGATCTTATTTGCGCTCGTGTAAATCAGGTATAAGCCACTGGGTGAGTGGACAAAGTGGGAATATAGGAAGCGGCAGAAGAATCCAACTCAGTGTATCTGTGGCTGTGTTTGTTTAACAGCCAATGACTGGTGACTACCAGGGACTGTAAATTTCCTGAGACAATCTAATTAAGGCCAAGCCTGAATAAAGTCCATGAAAAAAAACAAAATAAAACCCCCACACACTCCCTCCCAACCCTCCCTCCTCCATCAAAAAGGGGAAGGAGAAAGGGAATGAGAAATAACTAATAGGAGCCCATCCTATCTTTCCAGAAGGGCAAAAGCTTCTTTTATAGCAGACATTAGAATTTCCTTGGAAAAATTGCAAGAGTGCATCTGTCTTATAGTCAGATACATGTAACACCTTGATAGGAAGGAGTACACCCAAGACCTGCTTGGTGACTCAGGGAATTACAGTAACATAAATGAAAAATGGCACTTTTGCCACAGGGTTCTTAAAAAGACCAACCAAAATGAAACAATGGTGCAATGGTGGGGTGGTGTAGCTCAGACAAATCTTTTGCACAGTTTCAGTTCATGATATTTACATGTTGCCAACTTACTTATCCTTAAGTAAAATATTTTTGCTGCCTAAAAATTTCAAACAAAAAATTGAAGAAAACACAAGGCTGTATTTATCAGATTTCTTGCATCAACCACAATGAAAGTGTTTGGCCTAATTTATTCTAAACCATCAACTTATAAGAAAGCATCTGTTTACCAGCTGGCTCAGTAGCTGCCCAAACTAATCAGAATGACCTCAGCTGGAACAGGCCTGACCTCCATCAAGTTGAAGAATTGATTTCTCCCATGCATACATATTCTGCAGTGGTTTTGAACTACAGCCTAGAAACCCATCTTCTGCCTTTTGCACCATATTAGTTTCAAACATTATTTAGGAATGTTGCTACTTTTCTTACTTTTTAAACCTACAACTTTAGGCACAAAAAATATCCGATTTTCTTATTGGAATAGTCATGTCCCTGTAACATGTTCCTCTGTGTAGGGGGGAAAAAAAACATTAACATCTAATTTTATCCTTTACTTATTATTGCCACAGTATAGAGATTTTTAATTATAGTAATAAACATGATACTAGTGGCAAGGGAGAGGGAAGCTTTCACAGCATCTCCTTTGGGATATATAACAGTTGTGTTTTGTTCCGTCAAACTGTTCTTAGAGGAGGAGAGGTTCACACTCCAGGTGTGTGCTATTTCCTCCTTGACAGAGAAATGAATGGAAATTAAAAGAGGACAATGTCCACCTTTGTGCTGATGTATAAATCCTTACTTTCTTGTACAGCGATAATAAATGGGAAAGTAGTCACTAATAAATTTAGAGTTTTAAATATGTCTAAGACTAACTTCAGCTCCTATTCAGGCACCTTCTTCATAGTGGTTGCTTCCAGACACTGATCCAATTACTCACAGTTGTGAAAACTTTCAGTCTTAAATGCAAGTTAGCACAGGGTCCTTCATCCTGAAAACACTGTCCAAATATATTATTAAGTTCTGGGGGCTGATCAAGTTGTGAGTAACCTCATAATTCCCCTCTCTCTCACCACTGCACATGTGATTGAATGTTTTGCAATGGTAAATTACCTCAAAAGTCGCAGAGTTACAATTTCCTTCTATACACACGAAGCATACAAGAAGTTAGAAAATTGCAGATTTGCCTTCAAGTTCCTTTAAACACTTGTCTCAGTGGAAAAACTTGCAAAAGTGACTGTAAAAATAAAAAGCTGCAATATTTTCAATCCAGTTTAGACAGACAGGCAACTCTTATACAAAGTGTAAAAGAAAGACAGGGTCCAGAGTGTGTTCATTCCAGTAACCACCATGATGTGCTTACCTTGTTACCATAAGACTGTCATATGCAGATTATTTGGGTGTGGTTTGTGGTGGAGTTTATTTATTTTTCTTTTGGGTGTTGTTGGTTTTGCTTTTTCATGGAAGAGTTAAAAGAAAGGAGAGAGGAAGGGAGGGAGGGAGGCAGGGAGGGAGGCAGGGAGGGGAGAGATGAAGGACAGAGAAAGGGAAGGCAAAGTTTGTTTCAAGGAATATGTCTTGTTTCAAGCAATGCCTACTTTTATTAACTGGAAACACACTACAACAGTTAAAAGGATCCTGCAATAGGTGATTCAAGTAAGATAAGTAACTCAAACTGCTGAAAATGAAAACCAGAAGAAAGTTCAGTATTAAAACCTTTGCTGGACACGAAGTGATCTCTTACGTTTGTTCTTTCAGCTAATCCTGACTCCCCAAAGATTCAGTAGGCTTTGCTGGATAGAGGTTCAGCCACTCAGTGACTTAATGCTGAATCCTGCAGCATGTTGTCATGGTTAGAAAATCTCCACTGGTGGAAATTGCTTCTAAACAAGGGCAACTCCTTTTTTATTTATTGTTTGAATCTAATCATATGGTTTCCTGCCTTGCACATCTGGTCTTAGATAGATCTGGAAATGTTAGCTTTTTACATTGTTAACCCCACCCTGTAGTGTTGTAAGGACTTGATCCAAATCCCAGTCAGCGTCTTTTCTACTGACTACAGTGGAACTGGATCAGCCCTCCACTGAATTGCTGCCTCCAGTGAATTGGAGATTAAGAAGAAAAGATTTCAGGAAAATCTGTGCTTTCTTGTGCTGGTAAGAAACCAGACATTCTTTAACTGAAAAATTAGCACTACTTCTGTGTCACAGAAATCTTCATTTGTCCCTTCGTATTCTAATTAACCTATCTCTGTCCACTGAGACTCTCAGTTGCTCTTAAAATATGATCAACTTCAGATAAAAACAACAGATGATGCTTATATTACATGTCATTCCATGTTTGACTTGTCTCATATACATATTTATCTTATCAATGTATTCCCCTTTAAGATACTCCCAAACCCTATCACAGTTATGTAAAGTGAGTTTCTGGATGGAAAAAAAAAAATAAGAATCATGTTTTTTGATACTCCCAGTTGTATTAAATAACAGTAATAATACATTATTAACTCAGAATACATTTAGACTGAAAACCTAAGTCAGTTATGTTCACACAGAGGAAGAGTGAGAGTTGGTGGGAGCACCACAGGTTCAATTTGTTCCTCTATCATAACACTACTTTTTATAAGGAGTAGTCTGCTTTTAGGAACAAGCAGATCAATATAAGCAGCATCCCACTGTGGACAAGGACTCAGGTTTGGTTGGTTTCTGGGCAGTTTCCTTTCCTAGGACCAGTATTCAAGGTTGAGGAAAGGACCAGTGAGAGAAAGTGCTACATCCCTCTGGAATTTTGCCCATGAAGAATAGATACATGTAATGTCCCTAAATGAATACAAGCATAATTGTGTGAGCCAACGTGCTTGTGGTTAGCACTGTTCCCAAGTCACCTGAATAGAAAGAAAAAAAAAAAAGGTGGAAAATAAAGTCCAGGGTTTTTTTGTGCAATAATCTGATCCTGTTTTAAAGTGAAATTCTATGGGTTTATATTACAGAGATCACATATGTCACACTTGTTAATCATTCAGCATGGCTGTATCTGGTACTATGGAACAAAAAATTATTTTCATGTTTACCTGGGCCATGGTTCAAAAAGACACAAAATTTGGCTTTGAGGCTCTTTCTATCAGATCCAAAACTCTGTGGCCACATGCCACAAACCACTGATCCAGTATAAACCCGTTCTGCTGGTTCAGATTTGTTCAAAATGTTTTGAAGGTTTAACCAGGGAGTTGTGTGCTGGACCAGAGCGCATCTGTTCTCATACAGCCAGCAAAAATCTGCCATAAAAGTACAAAATGCCAACTAATGCAGTTCTAGCTGGTGTGGTTCACACATGTTCAGGGTTACGTTTGCGTGTGGAGCACACCAGAATTGCTGCAATCAGGGATTGCAGGATTGCACAGTGCACAGGCTGTTCACTATCATGGCACAGTTATTTCTGAGGAGTGTTGTTTCTGAACATTACACAAGTATTTCCTTTTTTTTTGCCTCCCCAGTAAACCCTCCATGCAGGCAAAGTGTATCACAAGTGGGACAGGCCATTCACAAAGGCCTTTGACTAGGCACTCCCCAAAGAGATACAGTGAGGCAAATAACAGCAACTGCTGAGACGTGTTACTTCATAAATTTGCTTATTTTTTTACTTTGAGTGTCTATGACCTGATAGCTGAACGGTAAACATTTTAAATAATTCATGGGTTTTTTTAATCCCAGTCCATATTAAGAAAAAAAAAATTAGTCACACCATTTGCCACATATTCATTCTCTGTTATCTCTGGATGGAATTAAGAGTTACAATTTTCTCCTACATAAAGAAGATCAGAAATATGGGATACTTTCCAAAACTCACTTAAATAATCGAACATCTTCCTCCTGATGTCAGTGAGCCTATAGCCTCTGGCAGCTGGTGGACAGAGCAGAGAACCCAACACTTTCCACACAGATCTTGAATAGAGGGACTGTTAGAAAGTGTGAGCTCAATGATCTGTGCCTGCCAGGGTCCCAAACAGGGAGAAATGGGTTTAGTTGCACGAGATTTGTTTGTTTTGCCAAATTTTATTTTTTTTTTGAAAACTTTTCATCTTGAAACTTCTTCTTGGGTGCAAAGAAGGAACATTCATCTGTTTCTATAACATTACTCAAGGCTTCACAGAAACTACTGACTCACATTCATACCAGTAAAATGTTTTTAAATATTTCACCAGGGGCTAAGCAGGAAAAATATGTTGTAGTTCTGGTGGTTCAACCTAGGATTTCATAGCTACACATCATTAACACTATAAAATGATCTGTTTCATTTATTTTTCATTTATATTTCTCTCACATCTCCTTTGTCAGATCTCCAGAGATTTTTCTTACTATTCCCTTGTATTACTGAAGCTGAAAAAGATAATTTTTCAATTATTGCTCATTCACCTGAATGCAAGTTTTAGAACTTAGAAAAGTGAAAAGTTTAAGTGAGGGAGTTTTTATCCCTTATGATCATCTCAGTCTATTCTTTGGAAATTTTTTCACAGTTATTTAAAAAATAAAGAATAAAATATCTTGTGTTGAAAAGAAGATGACTGCTATGAAGGAAAACAAAGCAATTTTGGAGCAACACATTTTAAGTAATGTATAAAATTGAAAAAGGTTGAAAATTATTTGGTTTGTTTAAGATGAAAAAATTTTGCTTCAGTTCTCAAGTCTTTGTATTTTACTGGTTTTCCTTTATTCTTACTATTCATACACATATTTATAGCATAATGTGGTAGTGTGTTACAGGGCAAGTAATCCAAAAATTATTATGGCAGCTCTCAAATGAGAAGTTATATACACAAGATACAGCTTCTATAACAAGAAGAGTCATCATTTATTAATTCAGGAAGAGCATTGCTCTCATATGGTGCTACTATTTTGGGACAAGCTGGTACTATTCTGGGATGCACAGTGAGCTCTGTGCCTTCTGCCCTACTGACTTGATTTGCTTGGATATTCCTGGAGAACATTACACGTGTCCAAGCAGAAATTACAAGTTATATTTGCATGTAAACTGAAGTTCTTCAATATATTTTATCTAAGGAAAACCCCCTAAAAACCACTTGTGGTACACAGACCTCCCATGTAAATAGTTGCCCTTATTCTCTATCAAGATAAAAAATTAGTTTTCCATATTATTTTTCTTGTGTAGGTCACACAGATTCCTATTTCCTCATTTCTTTTCATGTTCTGTTACAGTTTTCCTTTCACAATTTCCTTTGTGTTATTCTGCAAGGAAATGTTTGTAAACTGAATTATTCCAATTGATTCCTTTAGGTTCACAGCTCTGCTGACAACGTCAAAGCCTGTACTCTGTTGACTGCCTGAAGTACAAAGAGAAGTCATATAACACAACCGTCTCTGGAAAGCAAATATTTTTACTATTGTAAAGTTCATGACTATTGTCTCCTCTCTGAATATTTATGTATTCAAGCATTGATCTTAAGGCAACCAGCCCCTCTATGTGTGGAAGTTGCACTATGTAAATAGGTGTTACAGGGCAGTCCTATAACAAAATCATCAAGTATGGACAAATACAATAAAGAGTAATTTCCAAAAGCCTAAACTATAACTTCTTTACAATTTGGGAACTGGGCACTTTCTTCTAAGAGACTATTGGAATTCTTAGTTACCTAGCTGGAACTTGTCTGTCTTGCTCATTTCAGGTAAATAAAGATCCATTTAATAATCTCTGTTTATTGTTTCATGTTGGCTTTGTTGGCTTAACCAATGCAAGCCCCTTCCTTTCGCACCTCAAGATGTTTTTCTCCAATTTTCATATCACACCCTTCCAGCTGATCCAACCAATGCAACTGTCTCTGCTGCAAATTGGATTACTTGAATTACTTTTTTGCTGCAGGATATTATGAATATACATCTTCTTAGAGCAATACTTTGACATTTATACTTTCAATGTGAAGTCCAGCATGTTTCTAAATTACTTTTTTCTGGTTGAAGAAATAGATTAACAATTCACTTTTTCAATATTCTGATTTTTAGTTTTCTCATATGCTTGGAAAGAGAAGAAAAAACTTCAGTTCACATTGCTATCAGTGACTACATCAGAGTGAGTAGACTCATGAAGAATAAATATCTGTCTGTAGCCCACCTTTCTTGAAAGAGCTGTCTGCAAGCCCTCCATAAATCATGATCAGAAAAAGACCCATTAGTGAATAGATTGCAAAACAAATATGCAGGGTAGGCTGCCTTTCAGTATATGCCAGAGTGAACATGCCCTGTAGGGGACAAATAGTGCTGAAGCTTCAATCACTTCACATGGCACTGTGGGACTGGTAACTAGCACCTTGATTAGCATGGCTGAGACTGCACAGGCCAAGCAGACCACGGGCCTGTTCTCAGCACCTAGGACATCAAAAGCATCATTAGAGATCTTGTGCTGTTGTTCTGGCTGTTGAAAAGGTTAAAGTTGAAAAATCGGTGCTAGAATTCTTTGTGCACTTCTACACTGGCTGACAAACGGAGAGCAATGGGTCCTGATCACTATGTTCCTCGAGCCTGCAAGCTGCTGCTTGGATTCTGCCATATGACTGATTTTGTGCATGTTACATGCAGCACCTGCTGCTCTGTGTAGCACTTTGGAGAAAGCCAGGAAAACTGAATACACATTTTTTCCTCATGACTTCATATTAACTAAAAGCCTGTGACATACAAAACTTGATGTTGTTACAAGTGCTGCTTCTGAGAAATAACCTCTCCCTCTCTCAAGGGGCAATAGAAGATTGAGCTGGAAACCTGGACTCCAAATATCTCCTAATCTGAATTTTTGTCACAGACCCATGCAAAAAATTATGTCTGTTTGTAATATATGAGAACTGCCACATTAATGCATTGGCATTTTTTTCATATCAGCAACTAAAACTTGCTCAACACTTAGGTTAGGATCTAGAAATAGTGTCTGGAAATACTCCTTATAAGATCAAACTTATAGACAATCTCTAAGTGTCTTGCAGATAATAATTATATTTAATTTTTATTTTGTTTACTCTGAGAAAAATTGAAAGCAACAGGAAACAGATAATGTAATAAATCATGTCTTTGTTATGTAGACAAGATAAAAAATTTTGTTTTATTATCTGCCCTTTCAAAGACAAGACTAATCCTGTTTGCAATCAGAAACATGTGTCTCATCAGCATATTTGCAGTCAGATTAGAAAAAATGTGATGCCCAAATTGCAAGGGCACAGATCAGCATGCATAAAATTTCTAGTGCAAAAAACCAGTTGCAGTAGTAAATCCTAAGGAAAAAAAATATACTCTTGGATTCACAGTATGTTTGTGTACTTTTATTTTTCTTCCTTTCTTGTACCAACATAAAAACTAGTTTTCATTAACAGTAGTTAAACCAGCCATTATAAGGCTAAGATGCTACAGTCTCATGGATACAGAGACAAAAGACTTAATTCCACTTCTGCCCCTTGCTGTCCCAAGTGTGTAGCTACTCCTGCTGATCTCTGCAGCTGTGTATGTAGCAGAAGGACAGATGATTAACCACCAAGCCTCTACACATTCAGTGTGAGAACTGGATGTAAATTCATGCAATAAATACACTAAGTTTGGAACCACCAAAAAAAAAAAATGGATTTGCTTTTTTGACAAAGATGAACAGTGACCAATTTATAGACATTTATAGAAATTATGGAAGCCTTGTCTTTAAACAAGACTCAACACTGTAAAAAACTTTCTCAACCACATCCATAATGCCAAGAAAATTAGTTGGATAATTCAGCCAGCCTTTTATACGAACTTGAATGACTGTCAAAGAGACACTGCATGATACGGAGCCAAAGGTTCATTTAATAAACAGTAGACACTTACAAAGGTAAAGGAAAAGGGCACCCATGTAACAGTCGTCCCTTACATTGCCATAGACTGTATTTTCATATTTAGTTAACAAAAATATCATTGTATACTTAATCATTTTGAATTTATATG
Organism: Sclerurus mexicanus; assembly: GCA_013396755.1. Lineage (NCBI taxonomy): Eukaryota > Metazoa > Chordata > Aves > Passeriformes > Furnariidae > Sclerurus > Sclerurus mexicanus. The sequence continues at coordinate 1,619,906 of VWZF01005535.1, read as the reverse complement.
TAGTTTAGGGTCCCTCTGCACCTCGTCTGCTACCATTAAACTATGAAATATATGGAAAAGTAGCTCTTATGGATTGACCTTCCTTAAGTTTTCATAAATTACGCCACTGACCCAGCTATGTGTCGAGTCCATTTATTTAACAAGAAGTTTTACTGTCAGTGAGGTGGCACAGGGGCACGAGGGGACCCTGTCCAGTTAACAGCAGTAGTCTGCCCCCATCCCTCCTTTGGGACCAGGCGCTGGAGCTCTTCCAGTGCCAGAGTTTCAGTAAAGCTTCATCTATTAGGTACTCGTAGGTAGGCTACTGATTCTGCCCCAGGCAACCTGCAAGCAGCATCATTGAAATGAGACTGTACCACTCCAGTCTGCACGGGTAACAGTATTACTTCTTGCAGCAGAATTACTAAGAAGTCTGACTTGGGATTAACATCACATAAATTGCACTACTCCAAGAGATTACAACAAAATGCATAAAAAATGCAAAAAGAGGATACAACAAATGTTCAGGCATCACTGTGTAGTTCAGATTTGGAGGCCAGAACATCCAGCCTATCGGTTTCTTCTCTCCCTCCTTCTGATTGTGCTCTACTACCTCTCTGCATGCACCACAATCTCTATTACAAAGTCAGCATTTCTCAGAAATAACACCAAAGAGTATCTAATACATCATGTTCCTGCCTCTGAGAAGGACATAATTGACAAATTGCTACATTGAAGTTTTTTTATGGCAGTTTCTATAATTTCTCTACCCTTGACATGGTTTAGAAGGCCTAGCAAAGACAAATATTTTATGTGTTTAACATGTTTTTTAATTTACCAAGCCAATAATAAATTTAATTTATATAAGAGATAAATGAATTATTGCATCCAAGAGACTAATAGCATCTCTTAATTTCTTTTCTAAATGACAGTATTTGCTCCAAAATAAGCTTTAATGAAAACAGAGGACTCTAGATAAAAAACGTGTTCCTGTGCATGCAGAAACCCAGCACCTTCCTTTGGAGTGTTGATCCTCACTGAACTGGACATGATGCAGGTTCTCTGTGCCTTCCACAAAAGTGCTTGTCTCATAAAGAATTCAAGACACAGTTTTATGCCCAGGCAGTTTCACTTTTGAAAAGACAGTTCATTTAACACAAAGACTTAATGATTTGGAGTGAATAATCAGATCCAAAACCACAATTCAAGTAGAATTCAAGTGCAAGCACAGTTTTCAAAAACTTAGGCATTTTAATGATAAATTTGGACACCAAAATAATTTGGGAAGCAAAATTTGATTAGAAAATCTTTTCTTTCTAGACCCTCCTGTTCTCCTCCAGTTATACAATCCACAGAAACAATAAAACAACCTTTTTCAAGAAGTTTTTAATATATAGGCTGTGGGTTTGGTTTGTAAAAATCAGTAACTTTAAAGATAGAGAAGCTGAAACCTGCAAGACATCCTTTGTAAAACTTTGTAATAAGCAAGACTTAGCTTTTAATGTGGTGTAAACACCAGGAGAAGAAAAAATGTCATGAAAGTTCCATGAAATCTACATAGAAATCCATATATATGTATGAAAAGACCTCACAAACTGATTCAGATGCCACAGGATTAAACTATTAGCTGTAGAATCACATGCAAAAATAACTTTGAGGCAACAGACGCAGAACAAAAAAGGTCTGCCCTCCAGGGAAATAATTTTCATTGTCACTTCATATACCCATCCATTATTTCGTCATCAGTTTCAGCTCTCCACTTGTTGCCAAGTCTGTTTTCAAATTTCCACATTCCTTTTGTGTCATTGCATTTTCCCTTTTTCCTAGAAGGTATTGACACTCCATTTGCTGGGTCTCCAGGTTGGGTCAAATGTAAAGCGTGTTTAGGGACTTGAGGAGATGTGTTGATTTCTTGGGGCTCTTTAAAGCCATATTTTTTGTCTTTTGCGCTTGCACAGCTTCTCCATTACCTCACCCAAGGAAAGCTGGTGCATCAAACAAGTGTGGAGAAGTATCTGTGGATCCCCTATGGCCCCTTGGGTGGGATGACATAATGTCACCTTATTGGGATGCTAATTAGTCATTATATATTGGCTTACAGTAAGATAGAAGTGTTGTTTCTCCTTTTTTTTTTTTTCTTTAAAAGGGGATATTTTCCATCTTACAGTTTCTGAGAATTTCTGGCCAAAATTCTGTTCCAGCTTACTGTCATGTATCTGGAATTTTTCCACCATGTTTTAAAACAAATTGTAACTTTCTGCTTTTCAGGAAGCTCCTTTGAAAAATCCTGTGCAATATATTATTATATTGGTTGGGGCACCATCAAATGGTTGGGGCACCATTATTTAGGAGAGCAGTTAGTGTTGTGTTACCTGCAGTAGAAACACAATGTAAATTTACTTTTAAAAGGAAGGTCAAGAAGTAACCTCACATCTACTGCCATGACCATACCCATTTCACAGTGTTTTTCAAGGGTTTTTTCTTGTGAAATTGGGGAATAAACAGCACACTTTCCTTCCACTGAGTGATTCCTTGATGGTTTCTGTGCTCTTCTTTCTGCTTTCTCAGTTTGGTATCCTAAGAAAACAGGTAAAGCCCAAGCAAAAATGGCAGTATCAAAAATAATATCAAAGTGTGGGTGCCACTCCAGTTGCACTTGAAAATAAGGTTTTCATAGAACAGATAAGTGCCAGAATATTTAAAATTTAAATTCTTACCCCAGTACCTATATCCCCCCCATAGCACGTATATTTATAGGTTCAATCGTCACTCTCAATAATCTTGGCTGACAAAGTGTACATAGGTAAAACATAGGTAAATATAAGACTGCTTCAGGGGAGAAAAAGCTTTATTGGTTTTATTTGTTTGTTTGCCTTCTAATAAATCCACCTCCACCTCAGCCTTAGTCAGGGTAGTGGTTGATCTTGATTCTACAAAGAGAATTATCCCCCATTAAGTAATGCTGCCTTTTGAGGAGTATTGTCAAAACAAACAGAGATCCGGGGGATAGTAAGTTATTAAGGTTGAGTAAGAAAACTGCAGTTGTACCAGAACAATAAATGTTAAAAGTGAGAAAAAATAAAATCAGTTGGTGCTTTATCACTTCTATGTCCATGTTGATGTCACTGGCAGCAGGATGACCTTCAGCCAACAGAAAAGGCACCTTCCTTGCCCTGCTCATCTAGGATCCCTATTCTGGTGATTCTTGTCACTAAACCAAATGAAAATAAAGATGATTCTGCCTTCATTTATTAGAATAATTTTGGCATGAAAGCACAGCTTAGTGGTGGCATCATCATCTGTAATAATGACTTGCTAGCATTATACCCTGAATTTGTTTTGGCCTGGACCAACTAGCATGAAGACTTACACTGTAAGAGCAAGTTTTGGAGATTAATTCATATCCATGACCATGCTCAAAAGGCTATTTTGATGAAACCATCATGGCTTTGGTACTAAGAGTTCAGCACATGAATATGGTCTGTGTCATGACAGTTGGTTTCAGAGCAAGAATCACCCGTTTGATTTAAAAGTAGAGGAACAGCCAAAACCAACTAGAACTTAGCAGAAAAGAACCAAAACTGCTCCATTTCTTGTCACATAATTTGGGTATTTTTTTTCTTCAGACTTGGATTACACAAAGACTATGCCATGTCTTAGGAAAAGTCTCTCAGACTCTGCTGGTGTCGTCCAAAAATTGTGAAAATAAAACCCAAGGTTCAAAACTCTTCTGGATGAAGAGTCAGGCTGCAAACAGGGAGTGTTCATCAATCCTCATTGGGAGAGCTGCTCACACTAAAGAAGTAAATTTGCCTGTGCCTTGTGTACAGGTGATTGGTGTGAGATGGGCAAACTATTTGATTTCTGGTTAAAAACAACATGCCATCACAGTTTACAGTCTTATTTTCTGGCCTGGAAAGATGTGTCTTTTTGCGTGATCATTGTTTTGCTAAGTTATTTTTCTAATGTCTTCATTCTTCCATATTATATATACAGTACATATTCAATAATGACTAATATGTTACTCTTTGAATAATATTATTGATACGTGCATTTTAGTAAAACAGACTTTTCTCAGGTATTTTGTATCCACAAAGAAGAACTCCCTTTCATTTACTTAGCTAATTAGAATTGTTACTGGCTTTGTTCTTCTCTGCAATGCTCCCCATAAACTCTGCTTCCACATATAAATTCTTATCTCCCTTCTTTTATCTTGGATGAAAAATAAAGCAGACATAATAAAGCAGACATAACAAAGAACACACAATACAAATCTATAAAGCAAGATTTCACAAAATTGGGAGCAATGGAAGACTGGATTGCTTCCCAGACAAAGACCAGTCATCTTCACTGCTTAAAACTTGGGTAAATGTCTTCTGGAGGTACAGTAAAAAATGAAAACGAATGCCTCCATTATCTAATTCCAATATATTTATATGTAGCAGGAAAGATCAGATATATCTTGAGAATCTTGAAAGGGGAGGTCTCTGAACAGAAATGCTCCTTCTTTTTCCATTCAGGGAAAAAATCCCAAACTTTTTCTTGTTTGCCAAGATATTCTTATACAAATCTTGGAACACATTTTTTGCTCTCTTCTGCAGCAATTGGGTGGAGTCTTTTCTTGTTTGGTTGGATTTTTTTCCTAATCACATAACAATTTATTTCTGAGCCCACTTCCTGCTGTCTTTATACACATTTGGCAATTGTGTTGTAACTTTTTGTTATTTATAGCATTTGGAGGACAAAAGCCCAAAACTCAAGTACATTCCTCAATGAAACTTCAGCAATGATGATGTTTTCATTAGTGTTTCCACGGATGGTAGTCACATAAAATTTTAACTCTAGGATGCAGTCCTGACTCAGTGTTTCTCACCAGCATCTGTAAAAATGTACTACTGTCCCAAGAGATTTTGTTTTAATCCTTGTGGTATTAACATTGAATTTTGCGGCTTGGCGAAATGACCAAGAGGTGTTGGTTGTGGTAATGAGCAGCTGAGATGATGCTGCCCACATGCCTGGCGAAGTTCAGTGCTTGCCTTTGCCTCTTCCCTTCTTGCCAGAGCTGAAGGGCAGCAACCAAGTCTGCCGTGATCACACAGCCATAGTTACCATCATAGCTCAGCTTCAGTGATCAGGAGAAAGGTGCTGAAAAGAAAACAGCTTGCCTTGACTTTACCTACAACTCTTTCTTATACTTGGAATATACTCAGACAGCATCTTCTCCCAAGGAAAGATAAAACTTTGCTTTTCCCACCTCTATCTGTCTAGAGAAACTCCCTGCTTTCTCTCTGCCTGAAGCCTGCCCTAGAAATATATAACTATTGGAACATGGATGCATAATGGAACATGGATGCATAAAAACATGCCAATATTGCTTGGGCTCATTCTCTCAATCGCCTTTGATAACATTATCTGGCTCTTCCCTTCACTTCTCTGTTCTGTTTGTCTTTCTTGATGGGGCACTTGTTTCCTGACTTTCCTTTCTGTCTTCTTCACTCATCACCTTTTCCGGACCACCTGTCACTACTTCAATGTTGAGAGCATTACAACCATTTATTTCAATTTCTAACCATAATAAAAGCTGTCAATTCAAATCAACCCAAATGCTTTTAAACAACTGCAGCCCACAATGACAGATAACATTAACTAAGCTATCCTAGAAATAGTATTCAAGGAAATTAAGCTGCTATGAGCATTTACTTCTACCTTCCTAAATATCAAAGCCACGTTCCTTTTTTTTTGGTTTGGGGTTGTTTTTTGAGGGCAGATTTTGCGTGTTTCTGTTTGCTTGTGTTTTGTTTTTTTTGTTGTTGTTTTTTTCTTTTTTTTTTATGGAGAGGATGTTAAACATAAAATATTTCATTTATTTGTCATGCTCTACTTGAGTCATTGAAAGGCACTTCACCTGTTTCATATCTTCCATCCATCATTTGGACAGGGAGACATAACCCCTGAACCCCTAAAGTGGTTGCTCCACGCAACTGGAATTCACAATGCAGGGAATGTTCATTGTATCAACTGGCCCTGATCTGGTTTACAATATGTCAACACTTTCTGCTGTGTTTATCAAGTGCGTGTCAGAAGCAATTGATGGTCAACAAAAGCGAAGTGGAATACACAAGTTTTTACAGATGATTTATTAAATCACAGGATTCAGAAAAAAGCTGTTTAAAAAAAAATTAAAATTAAAAACAGTCCAAACAGCTGAATATTGCTTTTTTGCATATAGAAAGAGCTGACTTGACACTGACTGGCCTTAGAGGTGAGGAGAAAACTACTCTGTATCCCCTTTTCCCTAACCATACACCTCAACTAAACTAATTAAGGTAAATGTGAGTTCTAAAGCAGAGGTTTAGTAATGCTCTGCAGCTTGAATAAAAGCAATTTTTGTTCTGATTGCCTAATTAAGAAATTCTGATTTGAGCAGTAAGTTTTCAAGATCTGTTCTTTCAAATGCCAAGAAGCAGAAATGTCTGGATATGCTGAGTGCTAATTTGAAATTTGTGGCAAATATAAACTCAGACCTGAGCTTCCAGCCCTTATTTTAAGTCCCAAATACAAAGTCAGGAACAAGAAAAGACACCATGAGAGTAAACTTGAAAGAAATGGAGGAGTGACCCAAAATTGATTTCAGAATTTGCTTTCCATCTTCCATTTTTGCCAGGTATCAATTTTCTCTTTGAATTTCTTTGTGTGTATATACTGAATGCCTCCACTGTCCTCTTCTAATCTCTATTTCTCTAAGATTTGAAGATGAAAGGAACCACATAATGTGTTCTTTTCTTTATTTTTTCCATGCTGGTCCAGAATTCATGATGCAACACAGGAATTTGGATTGACCTTTCACAATCACTTTTTACCGGTTTTTTTATAAACTATGAAAACAATATTGTTTCTGGATTTCTGGTATGAAATCTGAAAATTATCTATATAAAAATGTGTTGTTTACATTTGGTTTACATTAAAACTATTTTTGAGACATCCTAGAGAAAAATAACTGAGCAGAGCATGTTTTTTGAAACATGGACCACGGAAACCACACAGAGAAGGAAGAGTGAGGCAACAGTGAAAGCAGATAACATATAGTCTGCAGGCCAAAATCATGATTTGCTAACCTGTAATTCAGGAAGAAGACAAAGAAAGGAACTAAATATGTGGTTTATGATCAGCACTCTACCCAGGCCAAGAGTAACTGAGTATGTGCCTAAGCAATAAATTCTGTATTTATCAATACTGTGTAGGCAGAACTTTTTTCTCCTTTATTTTTCTCCTCCAGCAGGAAAATTGGATAAGCACAAGCAGATCAATGCTAGTGAGCCTATTACCTCTTCTGTATACCTATAAAGCTACTATTCTGATCGTCACAGTCGTATTTACTGTTTAGTATAACAGGATCCATATGCAGGGAAATAACACTTCCTCAAATGTGCATCACTGGCAAATCTCATCCACCTAAAGCTGTTTCCAATGTAAATAAGTAAAATATTATGTGAGAGATGCTTTTGCTTTTAGTGTCTTTAAAAAGTACCTGAAGATTAAATTTCAAATAAAGCTGTTTATTTTCTATTTGCTAGTTTGTAAAAAGGTTATTTTCAAATACTTTTGCAAAGAAAAAGTCCCCCAGGAGATGAGAGACCCTATAGGATCTGCCACAGTAGAAAGGATAATGAAATTAATTTCACCTGCAGGTCAAGGAGTGCAACTTTAACTCACTAAATTTTTTTTTGTAAGTAGGTTAAGATATCAAAATTTGATTGCAACAGTATACAAATGTATCATATGAATTAGTTCCACTGCCTGGGAAAACGTCCAAAGGCTTCTTATCAGGAAACCAAATACTTTTTCGGACCAACCCACACTTTGGGGAAAAAGCTACTCAAAAAGAGATTATTTTCCTAAACACCATCTTTAGAGCTCCTTGAATCCTCTCTGTAAAAAAGTATTTTTCCTATGGCATTTATTCATCTCTGAAAAATCAATATTTCAACCAGATAATTTACTACCGAGGGTAAAAATAAAGGCTTTTACTTATTTTCTGATTAAATCAGAGCAGCTCAGCCAGTCAGGGATCAATCAATGATCACCATAACCACACACCTCAAATGTGGTAAAAAGAAGCTCCAAAAAAAAAAAAAAGACCATTCCGTATTTAAAATAAATAAATAAATAAATCACTGAGGACAGAGAAAATATGTTAATACCTAAGGTATCTTTTTGAATTTTCACACTCAAAAAATTGAGTCTCTATTTCTCTGGTTTATAATTTGCTCTATTGATGCTTATATTTGATGTAGCAATGACAATAACTATTCTATATTTAGGATAATACAAAACATTTGTATTTTGCCTCAATGTTTTGAAACAATCAATTACATTAGGATGACATCTTCAGTTTAATGTCTTAGAAAAATCTTTCAATTTTTCTTGAATGTGAAAAACAGGGAAATAAAAAAAAAAATTTAAAACTTATAAACCAATAGAATTTTGGAAGAGTGGGTTTTGTGGTCCATGAGGTTTTTTGGGGTTTATTTGTTTATTTTGCTCTTAGCATGCATTTATTGACTAATGGGACAATCCTACAATCTTATGATTGTAGAGAGGAATGTGTTTTTTCATCAGCATGAAGTTGGGTCAATCTGTCTGCAGGATTATGGTCTAGGGTTTGTCTATGGAGAAATGACAAAGCAGAGACAGAGGGAGACCGATTAGAGCACCTACTCCTTATTAACCCCCCTACTTAGACACACATTGATTCTGTGATAGAGGTGTCGTATTTTGGACCATTACAAAAAAACCTATTAACAAATCTCTTTTTCAGGACTATGAGATGGAACTTTCTTGAATTCCTTGCCTTCACTCACAATCCAGTTTTCTGGGTACAATATATGCTAACAGAATGAATTTAGATTTTGATCATTTGTTTCAATAAATATTCTTTTTTCCTGGCCAGTAAACAACCAAAAGAATTAACAATGACAGTTGTCACTATTTTTACTCTTCAGTACAGTTATATTATATATGAAATCTGTTTCTAATTCATGCTTAGGGATCTGAGAGGCACACTGAGCAATGCTTAAGAAAATTATTTTTAAATAAACATACTCATTATTCAAAGAAAATTCAGTGATCATAGAAAAATAAATAAATCAATGTTGCAGGGAACTGCTGAAAGTCTTTTTGGGGTTTTTGTTGGTTGTTTTTTTTTGTGGTTATTTTTGGTTTGTTTGTTTTAAACTTGGGCTTTGTTGCCTTGAGAATTCTTTCTATAATACTAAATCTTCAGTAATGTAAACCAACAAAATTACATATTTGAATTTTAAATGCCTACATAAGCAAAGCTGTACTATCTTTTAACAAAATCAGAGTAAAGAATTTAAAATTCATAGGACAAAATCCATACTTCAGTATTTATCTGTTTTTAAATTAGCATTTAAGCAAGACGGTTTACATACTCTTCTTATATGGTCTTCTTAAGCATGTAGTAGAGATTAATAAAGTAGAAAATTATTTTTCAAGATTCCAGAACATAGCAAGCATTAGCATTTGATTTCTCACTTTTTCTGTTAATATTATGCAGGTTTTGTCATTGAAGAAATCATGCAAGTGGGCCAGTAGCATTACAGAGGAATGATTAAGGTGCCATGAAATCCAAAATGTGCATCATTCCAAGTATTTTCCCAACACTAGCCCCAAATACTAAGAGGTCTCTTCTTGAGCAGTCATAGACAGCCAGACATGATGCTCTCTTCATCTCAGGAACGATCCCACTGGTGAAGTTTGTCTCGAGCAGCTTCTGGCCCTTGCTTTGATGGACTTGAATTAGATCAAAGATCAGACTGCTGTCATCACTTGGCTGCTTCACATCCTTCCACTTAAGGAGCAAATTTAATCAGCTTATTCCAGGTCACAAGCAGGCAGGCAGACTTGCTCTTGAAGACAGTGTTAACTCTCATGGAAAAAGGGTTCTGACCTTAGTTCATTTAGGAGTTCCCTGCTGAACTGGGCCAGGGTCCACTCACTGTCCAACGCTCATTTCAAGTACACATTTTGCCTGTTACAGGGTATATTACACTATAGCTGTAACAGCTGTTCAATATTTTCCTACTGGTTATTATAGTGGAAGAAAATATTTTCACTGTAAACATGTCTTTGCCTTTTAAAAACATTTTAAACAAGGAAACAATGTGATAGTTGAAAGATAAAAATACTTTTCATTTATAGTGNCTTCCTTCCTTCCTCCCTCCCTCTAAGCATTTTTTTTACAATTTTGATATAAAACCCCCATTACCACTGTGTAATTTCCCTTCCCTTTCCCTAATCAATTAACCTTTGAAGTCCCTACAGAGACACTGCTACAGGTACTTTCCCTACTGAACTGCCCTGACTCCTGTGCACCTGTGATGCCATAAATTAGTCACAGATGGCCTGCTAAGAAGTAATCACTGTCATTTGTCATGAAGTTGATAGCTGTATCACTTTCTCCTGCTTTGCAGAATCTACTTGACAGGTCAAAATTTTGAACCTCTGTAAGTTCTATTAGGGAAAAAAAGGAAAGAGAAAGATTCAAATGTCAAGACCCGACACGACTCCAACCCATTGATATGGGGTAACAAATCTCAGATGCCCAGAATCCCTCTCTGCTGGGTGTGGAAACTGATGCCAAAACAGTGAGCCCTGTGAGATTTCCAGCATAACGCTGTCCTCTAGTTATCCAGAGCAAGGTAGAACACAAAATATGAGACTTTTTTTAAATCCCAGAGCCACAATGAGGTGTTTCTGTTCCTAAACTCTCCCTTCTGGCAGGGGTCTTTTTATTATTATTTTTCCCTGAAATACTGGCCCAGAACCATGTCAAGAGAAAAGAATTTCCTTGCCCTTGTAACAATCTATTAGTTGTATTTTACCAAGTTAATAAGGATAGGTGGTGTGTTTTCTTTTTTCTTCACTTACTAATATATAGGAACATCTCTGAGGTTTTCCAGGAGGACCTGTTTAACTTGCCAAGAAAGGGCTACAAGCCACACTCCAAAGGGCTGATGATTGTTGACTTGTGGGAAACAGCTCAAGAGAAGAAAAGGCAGCCTGATTGCACAGCTGGTGGTGGGACTGCTGCCTCAGGAGATCCAGACCTTGGTACCATTTTCTTTCACTGGGAACCTTCTGCAATTTGGATCAGACATCACCAGCCCACGGAGCAGGACAGGAAGGAACTGAAACCTGAGACTAGATCTTAAAAAGTCTTAGCATGAAACAGGTTTCATTTCTCTGTCCTGAGACACTGCAAGACCTACAGAGACTTTCAAACAGGCTTCCTGGCTAAAGCAGTTCTTTGTTCTTAGACCTTGTTGCAGGTGTTCCTGTTTCAGAGTAAACCTAATTTTCATATCAGCCTAAGTGTGATATCAATTTTAAAACTAGTAAATTATTTATATTTGTAGTTTTCTTTTACATAGACTGCCTTATTAAAATAAACATTTTATAAATAGCTATTATCTAACAGGGTTTTGGCCTACTTCATTGGAGAAGAGAAATAGCAAATCATCAGGTTTTCAAATTAAATTTTAACAGCAATAAGATGAAGCTTGGAACCAGAAACCAGAGGAGCCTTTCAGGAGTGTGACAGTTAACTTTTGGATACTCACTTTGAAATATTTCCCAGGGAGGGATATCTGAAAATCATAAACCTTTAAAATTTGAGCCTGTATGCCCTCATTTTCAGACTTTTACTGTTAGCTCATGCTCCTGCTATCACCTCTGCCTCTCAAACTTGAATCTCAAAAACACTTTAGAAAGGAAAGTAAAAGATTCATCTTATGAACCCAGTCAAATGAACTGTATCCAAATCAACCAGAACTTGAATTAAAACCAGCACAAAATTAACATGAAAAGATTTTGGGACCTCATGATGTCACCTGTTGTCCTTACAAAGTTTATAATTAAAGTAAAAGAATAGATAGCAGCTGGTGCTTGTTTAGAGGGTAGCCTATTCCATGAGTGGCACTGCGTGTTATGTAACTGAAGAACAGTTACTTCATTATTGTCCTACAGTAATCTCTACTGAAATATTTTTTGGCTTTTTTTCAGATAAATTTTCATTGACTGAAAATGTTTTACTTTGCTACAGTTATACGTTGTACAGACAAGCCCATTTTCCTATGGTAAAGGAAGGAAGCCAGATTCCTACTCACTGTATCAGTGTCCAAACCACCATCAAGTCACAAAATCATTATGTTACAATTTCTGGGTATCTGAATACTCAATACGAAAAAGAAAAGCTCTGCCAGTTCCACGGCTATATACACTGTAACATTGCAAATAGAGACACATTCCTGAGAAAACAGAAGCTATCTATCCATGGAAATACCTTCAAACACATTTAGAAATATTGTGACTATTTTGAAATCTGACTTAGAGAATAAAGGGGATTTTCTTATTTTCTTTTCCCTTTCCTTCTTCTCTCCACTTTTTAATACAAAAAACTGTTTGAAAATGTTAAAAATGTTAGCCAGTCTGTGGATAGAACTGAAATAGTTTAAATCACATTTTACAGCAATTAACTTCAGGGTGAACCAGTTCACACAATTAAGAATAATCTTTTTGCAATTGACATTGAATTATTCAGGTTAGAAAAGACCCTTAAGATCATAAAGTCCCACAGTTACCCCACTTCTGCCAAGTCACTACTAAACCATGTCCCTGAGTGCAACATCAACACATCTTTTAAATACCACCTGGGATGGTGACTCAACCACTTTCCTGGGCAACCTGTTCCAGGGCTTGACCATCCTTTTGGTGAAGATTTTTTTTTTCCTAATATCCAATCTAAACCTGTCCTGCTGCAACTTGAGGCCACTCCTCTTGCCCTATCCTGTTACTTGGGAGAAGATATCAACTCCCATCTTGCTATAACTTCCTTTCAGGTACTTGTAGATAGCAATAGTTTGTTGGTAAAAAATGAAATTCTTTTGCAGCACATGGACTAGTGCTGCACTGCCTAGTGCTGTACTGCTCTTTGATTCTACCTTCATTTTGCATGTAGAAAGATTCTTGTCTATTACTTTGTTTTTCCTTAGGAGCTTTGTTTTCTTAGGAGTTTACTGGCTTGTTCTCAGAGCTTGTTCTGTTAACTTCAAACAAAATAGTGATGATTCATTTTAGTGAGGTTCCAAGTAGGTGAATTTAATTGTCATATTTTTGGTCAACATAAACTAAAGCAGAACAGAGAGAAATCTGAACATATTTAATCACAGAGTGCTGTCATGCTGCTGAGGAAAGTCATAAACAGTTGACTCCAAGCTGGGAACATCATGCCAAACATTTGTATCTGGAACAGGACTGTACGTTCCACCAGTGTGCTGCAACGGGGAGAGAATTAACACAGGGAGTTCAGTACAAGAAGAAAAATGTTTCGAAAATGAAAGAGGTCAGGACAGCGGGGTGGAATGGGACTGGAGGGTGTTGTGAACCCAGAAAACAAGAAAATACTGTGTTTCCTTATCTGGGACAACACTGAGTAATATTATTTCCTATATAATCAGAAAAGAAGCAAGTAAAGAAAAATTCCTGAGGGACAATTTTTATTCCCCATTATACTCAAAATAAGTAATTTTGAGTGACAGATGACTGAATCCACTACAATTGGCATACATCTTCCTCACTGGCAACAAGATCCAACTGAGGACTGTATGAGCATGGTATACCCATCATGCTACTAAAAGTTTTCTAAGCATAGGAAGGAAATGATACTGCTTTGATGTTACTTTTGGCTTTCAATTCCAGGGCTTGGATGAAAAAATACTGTAATAATATTTTAACCTGCTTATAGGGATTCAAACTCATACCTCTCAGCAGAGTGCCCTAATCACTCTGTGGTTCAGGGAAGGAAGTACACTCCACATGCCTACTGCTGAAATTGTTCCAGGATTCACTGGTGGAGGGAGAAGAGGTCAGAGAGGCAGATGGAAAACAGATTGTATTCCCGTGGTAAGGCATTAACCTTGGAGAAACACAGTCCCTCTGCTAATGTTTGCGCTATCACAGGGTGTGGGTGGAATGCATGTCTCCTTCCAGGCTGCAGTTCCAACATCTGGGATCGCAGCCCAGGTCAGCTCAGTACCATAACTAGGAAAGTTTTGTACTGAGTTAAACTACCAAGCTCCACACCTTAAACACTGTGTAAACTCACACTTTCTCTTAAGCTATCTGCTTTTGGCTACGCTTTGATCCTTCACTTTCAGCAGGTAAGATGTCTGTTCTAAACATTGCCTTTAACATATGATCTGTAAGAAGATTTGGGCCCCTGTGTGCTGAGCAGATAGGGAAGCCTGGACCTGGATCTGGAACTGGATCTTTCAGAGATGAAGGGTGAGTGCAGCTTCAGCCCTGCACTACATACATTTCTGCTTAAGTTCTGGGTCATCATCCTGGTATTTTTAACTTTCTCCATGCTATGACTGGAGTCAGTGAGTTTCTTTCAGAATCTGAACTCTCTTCAAGGCATCATGCTACCTTACTTGTAGATGCCTGCACCCTATGCCATATGCTTTTATTCATTACTTATGCAGGCCTTATGTAAAATTCCTGATTAAGCAGTTCCTGTGCCATGGACTTCATCTTTCTTAGCTAAGATCTTCATGGGTTCATTTGTACTGCTAAAGTTCATCTTATTTCTGGCTCTACAGCAGGAATTTCTCTCTCTTGTACTGCTTCTGCAACTATTCTGGTCTTTGGCCAACTCTTAGTCAAGTATGCTCAAATTTATGCAGGTGGCTTAAAATCTATTTAAATTAGTAAATGAATGAAAAGTAAATCAAAATTAACAGACACTTCCCCTTAGTATACTGTGTGTTTTCTGTTATCAGACTGTTTAAATTATAAAATGTCTGGTCTATATCTTCTTCTATTTCCTGAGCAGCACTTACTACAAGTAAACAGGGGCATTCAGCAAAAACTAATCTAAACATAGCACTCACTCCTTGATTTATTCCAAAACTACAAATTAGAATAAAGAAAAATCTATATTTTCTTAAATCTCTGTTTTGTCTAATAAGCAATGACTATGGGCCTTCCTTCAATTAGAGATGTATATTGTTTCTGTGTTCAAATGACCACAGAAAAATTGCTCTGGTCTAGTGCCCAGATAGTGCATAGATTTCTTATAGCTATTCCTTTATGAAAGCTCATTTCTGCATTTTCTATCTTGCTTGTTATTTGAGAAATTAGCTATGCCTTTTTTTCTATATAAAGTGCATTTTTCCAAGGGGATATTGTTATTCCACACCGCTACATAAAAATATATTTCTTTTGTTTCCCTGAGGGGCTATTTAATACAATCCTATTCTTTCAATGATTCAGATTAAGTTTTTGGTTGTTTGATCATCTTTCACCAAAACTCAGTCCTCTTATGAGACCAAACCTCTGGATAGATGAAAACCATCATTCATCAATATGAGCAGGAACAGAAAACTGAAAATTAATGTAAAATCAGGTCTCTTTTGATTTACCTAATCAGAAAACTGCCTGCTAAATACCTGACAGTACATTAAAAATTTCATTTATTTTAACTTCAGCCAATCTAAGTTATTTGAATTGAAAAGACTAACAGTTTTTCTTTGGAAAAATGGCACCACTTCATAAGTAATATATAAGTCAATGTACTTTAGTGTAAAACTTGAATTTCTTTGTATGTTAACATCTGCATATGCTCTAGGACACAGCACGTTTAATCCCCAACACTGGTTCTGCTTTGTCCCTACCTGTCTGTATGATGTTGACTGACACCCCAGCTTTTAGCCAGGCTGTCCATATTTCCTCCTTTGATTACTCTGTGTCTTGTTCAGCAGTCAACACAATTAGAATCTCAATTCTACTTTAGTGCCAGCGATAACGTAAATGGTAATTTATCCATTCAAATAAATGAGAAAAAAAATCCTTACAACTTAGAAGGTCATGTTAATAATACTTTTCTCATGTCTTCTTGCTATTATTTGATTTATGTTTTGTTAGTTGGGAGAAATCTTGTGTCTCTCACATATTACTCTAAAAATGGGGTTTGTTGCCTAGGATTTGCAGAGTAAACAATTCTTAATCTACACAGTGTTTTTCCCTTCTGTACACACCCTGTAACTTAGCTATATCCCAAATATGCTACAGTCATTTAAAGGATTCATGTCTCGGCTTTCATTCAACAACTTTTTGCACTTGAAAACTATGCATCTGTAAATCTGAGCTGGAACCATTTTAACTTATTTTATTGGGGCCAAAAGGAAGACAGAAGAGTGACAATTATCTAATGTTACCCTTCCTGACCTCAGCGGAGTCTGGGGGAGTTTTCTCACTGAGTTCATGAAGTCAAAATTTTGACCTGGGTTAAGTCCAACCTTTGAAGAGAAGAGGGTGAGCAGCACCTGCAGTCTCTTTTATATGGCTGGATTATTAGGACATGGGGAAAACAAATATTTTTCTCAAAATAAAAGCCCATCTCTTGTATCTTTCTTGAGGCACCCTTATGATTCAGATAGAAAAAGAAACCAGAACTATTCCAAAAGCAATGAAAGAAATTAAATATGGAAAAAGTTATTTAAGTCCAGTGTGTTTCATTTCATTTCATGTTACTCAAAACTGAACCACAGTGAGAAACATCACTCAGCATCCCAGGGAATTACGACCTTTCAGAAGAAAGTGATTCAGAGTACCTTTTCTCCAAGATTTTCTGTATTTTTCTTCTTCCTGAAACAATTTGCCATGAAGAGGCAGCCTAATGATGTAACTGTGCCAATAAAGCCCACTGAAATCAGTGGCTATGGTTTCGGCTCATTTCCACAGGGTGTGAGCACATACTGCTATGAGCAAGAGCAAATTTTAGAGGATCACTTGCAAAATGAAATTACATTGAATTTTTAAAAGCACACCTCCCTTGCCCTTTTTCTTCCCTCTGTCTGTACCACAAGACAAATGTAACGGCTTTATTATCTTTCCCTTCTGCTCCACAGGAACCAACTGCCTTTCTATCCCATTAAATGAAATAAGTAAATACATCCTATAACAGTAAATCTCAACTTTTCCCCCAGTGATAACACCTTCTCTCATAAAAAAATATCTCTGACTGCACACCTTTCCTTCATTTGCAGCATCTTTCTATGCTCTTAAAGACAACTTATTTCACACAAATATTAGCACTTGACTTTACATCTGCAAGTTAGGTAGGTGTTTAAATCTGAAAGTATTCCTCCAAGTTTAAGTGTTTTGTTACTGCTCTATTTTGTATTCTCCAAGAAAACTTGGCTCAATGAAAAAAGTATTTTATACCATTGCTGCATTTCAGCTACTGTGAAAGCAATGATTTGCAAATTACTGAAAGATCAAGATGGCCTTTGTAGTGTTTCAACGTTTTGATCATGCTGGAGTAAATGTGTCCAAAGCAAATCTCTGTATGTTCTGATCACTTGACTACATGGCACTACTTTTATTTCAATATGTTAGTACAGAAGACTTTTTGTCTCATTTGGTTAAATTGTTTTAATGCAACAGTTGAAGGCTACTAAAGTAGTCTGATTTTACCTGTAAGGAAAATAATTAATCACCAGATATAGAATTAAATTCTATAGTTCATAGAGTTAAACTGTAGATATTGGCATCATCTGACAGTTTTGTAGGAAAGAAGCTAAAATGCCTAATTCAACACCTAAGATAGTTTCAGTAAAAGGTCTGCTCCTCAGTTCAGTCCCATAACCCATGAAATCCATGCTCTAGCTCTGCACTCCATGCTTAGCAAACACTTTCCAATTCATCTTCCACATTTCCTTCTCATCATCACCAGTACAGGAGCATCCTGCGTTGTAGTGCTCTTGCTTCAAGTCCAACTGCAATTCTGGGCCAAGGGAAAGAAATATCCAAATTTGCATGTCCATGAAGAACAATGGTTCCCCCTGAGGGAATTCAAATCTACCCTTATGTTTTCTGAAAATCGTTCTAGGGGACATGCTGTTAAGAATATTTGAGAATATTTGAGCATTTGTACTAATAGAAAATGAAGGTATGTAGAAATTTGGGGGAAAAAAAACCCTTTTCTGATTTGTTGAATCTGGGGCACTACACAAACAGTGATGCAGGACCTAGGGATCCGATGAATGACAGCATCCTCTCAATTGCCTGCAGGAAAAGAAGTATGTGGACAACTACTTCAAACTATTTCTAATTTTTTTTTCCTACAGCTTTTTAAGGTGAAATACACTTACCACATAAGACCTGATGCTCAAGCTAAAAAGGGAAGGGAGAGTTCATAAAAATGTCTATTCTTAGTGCATCATGTTGGGTAGCTTAGGATGATGTCTTGCTCAGGAAGTAGCCCTCAGAGATGCCACATTGGTTATTCTTAACTTTCTTGCTGGTTTAAAACCTAGGTGCCTAGTTTCAAGAATTGTAACTATTAGTTGTGTTACTGGGGCAATTACTGTGGACCTTGACCTCAGAGTTTGGCACTGAAATTATTTCAAAAGCCTAGCTTTCAACATTGTGTGATATTTTATAGCTGCAGTTCTAGTAAATAGCAAGTGATTTCTAATGCCTTGCATTCCTTTTTAAATAAAACAGCCTTTTCTTCTTGCAAGGGGACGAAGACAGATTGCCCTTCTCTTGTTCTCTTAAATGACGCATATGCCTCATTTTAATAATTTGTTTATATCTCAGTGACTTGTAATAAATGGTGCCATTGAAACCTCTGTGGACTGAGCATTTTATCCCGAGAGAGATGGAAGATAGACAATAAGGATTTGCTGTTTTGAAGTTCTCATATGTGGGACAGTCTCTAGATTTGCCAAGTGGTATATATTTATTAAAAAAAAGCTACATATACTAACTAACATATACCAGGTACCATAGTTATAGGGCATTATGGCAGATATAAAGCCAGTAGTCAAACTGTAGAGCCTTGTTCAGAAATAAACTGAGGTGTCTGTCAAACACTTTGTGAGGGAACACATTCCCTTAATAAAACTCAGTAGATTTTACAATTACTCAATAAAGAAATGAACAGCAAAGGAATGAAGCCTTGTGTAAAAAGTTATGTTTCTGATACCAATTGCAGTTGAACTAGCAATTGATTGAGACATGTACCATCCAAATTAATCAGCAATATAAAAATTAACACAGTTTATGAAAAACATGTCTGAGAAAAGACATGCCTCAGCACATTGCCACTGATAGGTAATTTCAAAGGAATCTAATATGTACTAGGACCGAATTTTGACAGTAATTATGCTTATCTGACAATTTGTATAAATATTCTCCAGTTTAATTAGAGCTGAAATAATGTTGATAATAATAATGATAACAGCATGAATAAAACAACAACAGTAATATTAATTATAATACTAGTTATAATAATTACTGCCTCAAAATCAGGCAATAAATCTCAGCTGTCTAAAATGATAATTTCTATAAAAGTCTCTGACTTTTTATAGCTTTTACCTGCATTATCCAGTTCTGACACAGGAAGAAAAATTGTGAAATGATGAAAATAGGGTTATTTTTGAATAATTTCCAAACTGCATTGAGGAAAAATCTTGGAAAGCTTAAGAAAGCCTATTCTCATAAGATTTGCAGTTCAACTTTTAGATGAAAGTGATCAACACGAGCTTGTGTTTTGTGACTTCTTAGGTTGAGAATCAGTTAAGTGATTAATGTATTGGCTTCAGAAAGTTCATTATCAAATGCTTGCTAATGCTGGGGAAAAAGAAAAAAGCAAAAAAAAAAAGCATTGGGGATAGTCCAAACCAGTATAGTTATAATACTTGAACTAAAGCAAGTCATCATGCTGAAGCCAAAATATGACAATCATAGCAATGTGGTTTAGTTCTAATGCACTCTGGCAAATGCTAAACACGTAAGAATTTAGCAACATCAATTTAGCACTATCAAGTTCAAGCATAAAATATCTCAAATTAGTGAGATATACTATCTGTATGTAGTTCTAAAGTCAACTGTGCTGATGAACTATGACCAGTTTTTAATAATGTTGGGGGATCTGTTTAAAAGGTAAGTAAGGCCAAAAACATTGAAAATTTTTATTATATTTCTCAGCTTATTTCAAAAAGGCACTTAGTTCTGATATATACAAAACCAGATATGAAAAATATGTGCCACAGTAATAATAATTTACTGGATTCTTTCTCATTGATTAATTCTGATTGTTTTATTCTAACTAGATAGTTGTTTAGAACAGCTGTTCTTGCCTTCCACCACAGTCTGAAGGCAGAATTTGAAGAAAACTCAACCAGTCCCTTCTTTCTGAAGCTCCAGAAGTAGAGCTCACTGAAAACTTTCAAGACTAGCATCTCTCTGAGAATTACAACATAAACAACAGATACAGATAAACTGTGAGAAACAGACCAAGGGCACCAAATCCAATCTACCATTTTCACTTGGAACCATGTCATATAATCACTGTAGCAATTTTATCCATCAAAAAAGCAAAACCACTTAGTCCTAATTTTTCTATCTACTGGATGCTTCAAGACATCCTTTCAGTGGGTAGAAACCTTTAACTTTTCAGACTATTTTCTTATCTATTTTTTCAGACTATTTGAATTGATATATACAGATATACAGATTACAGATATAGAGGTCTTCTCCAACTTAAATGTTTCTGTGATTCTGTAATGTACAAGTACTCTCTAGCCGATCAGGAAAACGTGCTTTCTGTGAAGGAGAAGATAAAAGACATACAAAGATTTCCTTTCTTCCATTAGCACACATTACATACAAGTGAAACTTTTTACAAATGCAAATTTTGGCTTGAACTCAGAATGTCACTGAAGTTTTGACAAAATTATCAATTTACAGGCTGGAGATGGAATATTATTTTCTTAGCACCCATTTAAAAAAATATTTTTTTCAGATTACCCTTCTCACTGCTTCTCACTGTTAATTATCTGTACTCTGCCCTATGAAATTCTGTACCTTCTATAGATGTGCAACTGGAATGAGACACAGAAACTTCAGCAACTCACTTGAAATTTCAAATTCAAACACCCTATGATACAAAAACACTTTCAACAACATTGACAACACTATTTTTCTCCCTTATGTTGTTAATGACATGGTATGCATGTCCATTTCCTAATACCATTAAAAGGAGTCTATAGCCAGCTTTCTCTATATTCTAGCCAAGTGAACCAACTACCTTTCTACTCCCTGAACTTTTGCAGCTCAATTTTGTGTAAAGTATTTTGCCTTCCTCTCTTCTCACTTAGTGTATCCATCCATGTGTTATTTTCCCACCTTTTATACACAGGGAAAAAAAAAAAAAAAAAAAAGGAATGTATTGTTTGTATTGGTACTCCAGAGCTCTTTCTCAAGTTGACAATGAAACTCTGCACAAAAGGTGTCTGTATGCTTTACAACAATCCACTGTGGATGTGAATTACAGTATCCTGCCAAAAAGCACTCTTGCTGGGATACTGCAGCATCTATACACAGGGAGAGCTGCTGTTCCACTGAAACATCCCATATAACCTTGAAAACATTGAACCCTTGAAGTCTGTTCCAGTGACGAGGTTCTCCAGTCTGAGGTCATAGTAGAGCAGAGTTTCAAATAAGCTTTCCATATCCTACTGGTATGGATGAAAATTCTTACTCTTCTTGTGTTGCACCAAATATTTATTACTTCACATCCTGGCACTTGGTTATTTGGAGGAATTTTTCTTTTTAATGGCTCCATTGTTTCCTCCCCTCTGAGCATAACACAGAACTTGCATTGGTC
The DNA here is from genome assembly GCA_013396755.1 of Sclerurus mexicanus. Taxonomy (NCBI): domain Eukaryota; kingdom Metazoa; phylum Chordata; class Aves; order Passeriformes; family Furnariidae; genus Sclerurus; species Sclerurus mexicanus. Next base: position 1,598,167 of record VWZF01005535.1, on the reverse strand, counting down.
TCCTCCTTCACTGCCAAGTCTATAGGCAGCTTCTGTGATACTGCACAGACCACTGAACTGAAAACACGTAGTGTAAAAAGATTCTTTTTTTTTTCTGAAATAACTGATCTTTTTTTTACTCCTCTTCACCTTTTTAATCCCTGGTACATAAATACACATTTTGAGGTCTGGAAATCCCATATCTGTCTCAAACTCTAATTGCTCAGACAGAATTTGGAAGATCTTTCAGCTGGCATTCAGCCTGTAGGTTTCCCAACTGCTTTCACATTCAGCTCGTCATGGATACACTTCTCCTTTAACATATTTTCATATGTCTTTGATTAATTTTATTGGTAGACAATCTAAGAATTTGGAATTGAGACTCAGTGAAAAAAAAATAGTTTGGGTTCCATTTGGTGTTATATACAAAATTCTCTGTATTTGAATCAAAACAATCTAACATGGCTTTTAGTAAGTTAGTTTATCCATTCAAATTAATTCCTACATTTAAGGGTAAAAAGAAAAATTAGGTTTTGCTTCTTGAACTTTTTGTGCAAATCAGATTTTTTGTAATTACACTCAGACCAAAGAAACTGAAAATCTGGAACTCAGGCATCTTTCAAGGTTATATTATTTACTCCACCACTAAAATATTTAACAAAACACTTGTAGTCCAAGAGATTGTGGAGAGTCAGGCCACAAATGGTATTCCTAACCTCTAACTGTTTCAGGCATCTAAGAAGCCCCAGGAGTAAAGTATTTTATATTAGACTCTTCAAGCTGAGACATGGGCCTAGCTTGGATTTACTACCGTGTAGTCCTGGGATACTGCTCATCACAGGTCAGCACTTTCAGGAGACAACCTCTCAGCTATATTTTCCATTTTTTGTACCATGCAAAACTATTTCCAACTCCATTGATGTAGGATATTTTGAAGTATGGATTAAAATTTGGATCTAAACTTGAAATATATGGAAATTATTTATATAAGGGAGCTTATTTGTTATTTGGATGATCTAAACCAAAACTAAATATCTTAAGATTTATGGTGTGGGGTTTTTTTTTGTTTTTTTGTTGTTTGTTTTTTTTTTGGGGGGGGGCTTTTTAATTTATTTCAATGTATTTTTCATTGCTAGACAAAAATTTCAGTATAGTTATAATTTCTAAATCTTGGAAACTACATGATACAGTCCTCTCCTGGAAAACTGTTAAGAGGTTTTTGCAGACACAAAAGACCCAAAGAGTTCTTAAAGCACTAAATGTCATACTAACTTTGAGAATTTTTTGCTGAAAAATTGAAAAAACTTTAAAGTTTTGATTCCTATTAATCATACTGAAAACAACCTGTGCCAACTATAAGAAAACATTATTAATATTTCTTTTTTTTTAAAGAAGGAAGACACAATCAGAAATTAAATTCTTTCCATTTTGGTGTTGCACTGCCTTTCCTGCAATCTCCTTTATCATTAAAATCAATGAAGGTCTGCAGCCTTGTGATTTCTAATAACACTTACAGAGAAGTGTGTCACTCCCTGTCTGTACTCCAATTCCTTCAAACTGGTGAAGCATCTGGAAAAAACAATTAAGGGTCCACTTGCCAACTATTCCCCTTCCTTGTCTATTCGCAAACCAAACCCATGAAATTTTGCAGGACCTTGGAATGTTCTTAATTTCATTTAAAACACATATAATTTTACCTATTTTCTCCTCTGAAACATCCATAAGGAAGCAATTGGAAAAAAAACAGCCTGAAAACAGACAAGTTCGTGGTATTTTTTTGGCTGAGCTGTAAGCAACAAAGAGCTAAACATCTCACAGATGCATGGAAGACAAGGTCAGGGACCAGGACAGTGATATTCATCTCACATATCTGTGCAGGTATATAATAGTTGTCTACACTTGATCTAGTCAAAACAAATAAACAGGCAAGGTGCAGCTCATCCTGCATTAGCTTTCTCCTTTACAAAGAGATCAAGTGTTCCCTAAATTTCTGTTCTTCAAAGATTACAAACAGGCCTTAGTCAACTATCTCAGGTGTCAGGTAGGAAGGCACAACTGTTAAAAAAATCCCATTCTGACTATCTGCATTGCTTGCAACATATGTGTTGGCTTCCGAGTTGCTGCAGCAAGACTGAGCCTACCAGCTTAATGACAGCTTTGAAATCTCCACATTGCTCTGCAATGTATAATATGTATAAACAATTTCCAGTAAAGCTGTATAGTTGAAATCAGCTTCAGTTTGGGTATTCTGTCTTTAACAGATTAAACTTTATTTCCAATGATATATTGTCAGTGATCTTAGGGAAATGAGGATGCTGCCCATTTCTCTCCTGAGTGATTTCTAAATATATTTCAATTGAACAATAGCTGGCCAGTGTAATTATGAAAAAAACTAGCAGTGAGTTGCAGTAGACTCTAAGCAAGTATTAACCCCCCAGTTTTCTGGGGGGTTAAAATCTAAATAGACCAGTGTTTATATTTCCACCTTGTCTCAATAAGGTCTCCCTCCAGATGGATTGTGCAATTGTTGCTCTTTTCTGTCAACTGGCAAGTCAACCCTTTCCCTTCTTTAAAATTAAGTCTGAAACAGGATTTTTGTTAGTTTAAAGCAGGGGATAGGGTGGGGGTAGGGGTTATGGGTATGGCCAAGCCTGGGCTGAAATAAATATTTCACTTGGATCTCTGTTGCATTTACAAGGGTGTCTCAGACTAAGTTTTTCTTTTGAGTGTTGAGCTACATTTCCTACCTTCCAGGAAAGTGCCACAACTGCTAGATCATGGGTATTCTGTCATCCAGTCCTATTAGTGTTTTCTTCTGACACATCTTGTCTTTTACAAATGATGAAATATTTAGACAGAGAAACCGTTCTGAGGGAATATAGTGATGCTTGAGCCAACAACCAATTCTCCTTGGTTTTGCGTTCTATTCAAAACAAAACAGGTAAAACATGAGAAGTGGAAGAATAACAAGCTCAAGACAATGAAAAGCACAAAGGATAAGGGATTATTCTGAAGGGCTGAAAAATCCCTGTTCAAATATCTTTAGGAGAGTGGAAATACCTGGGAGTCATGGATGAATGGCTTGTCCAGATTATAAAAGGGAAAGCATGCAATGTACTGCCTTCGGCTCCCCAATTCCAAAGCTAGCCCTGACGATTTCCAGAAGAAAATAGTTGGTAAACTCAGGGTCTGAATAGCTTTGGGACAAACGGCACTACATTTTTCAAGAAATAAATTATTTACAGATGTACACATATGTGTTCACACTTCTACATACTGTTTCCAGCTTTCATTTAACATTCAGTTAATGAAATGTGCTACTTCTTAGGCAGATGCTTGACATCCGAAGTTTCCCTTGAGACCTATATTTCATAGTATATCAGCTTTTGACCAGGCCAAGTGAGATTTCAGAGATTCAGTCCTTCCAAAGTTTAAGAGTTCCTTTTCTAAATACAAGTAGCCAGAATGGAGTAACCTGAATTAAAGGTGTTTTTAACAAGCCCATCTTAAATATGTTACTGCTGTACTTAACTGTGCTAGATGTTTCTGCCAGGCACTGGTGCCTGATTCCCCAAGCCAAATGATGCAACATGGCTTGTGAACAGGCTAACACTTTTCTTAAAGCACACTGGTGAAACCACTCTATGCAGCACTGGAAGGACACTCATTTTTCTGGCTTCATATGTTCTGTCTGTTCTCTTGATACACATTTACTCTATGTGTGGGCTTTCCAGTATGGAGGGTGTGAAACGACATTAGAACTGTACTGCTGCAATCATGCAAGGATGGAGGTTTGCTGGGGCAGTATGAAAGGACTATCCAGCATAAAGGGAGCTGAATCTGGTGGTGTTTCATCTATGTGGTTTATTGGAGCAGCCCTGGAGCATGTTCTCTTCATAATAAAATTGGCAAATTAACGACAGCCTTTACAGACTTACTCAATTTTCCTGTTCAAGTCAAAAATCTTGTGGAATTACTTTGAATCTGTCTGGTAGTGTGGATCAAGATAGTTCATTCTTTCAAATTAACTTTATTTAGAATAATATATAGATGACACAATTTTTTTTAATACATTTTTTCTGTAACACAAACTGACTACATGACTGCATGAGTCTTACACAAATTCACATTTTTCCTGTAATACTGCTCTATGTCTTTGAAAAAGATGTCATCTGACTGTTATTTGGCACTCTTAGGTGTTCCTGGTATAATTACAATACAATTAGTTTCCCTTTCTAACAGAATGCTTTTGTCTGACATCTATTGTTTATAGGATTATTAACATCAGAAGGAGGTGGGCTTGATTACACCATCAGATATCACAGTGTAGACAACCACCTAAAGCACAGTTGTTGACATCTGTATGAAATACTTAAACTGCCATATATACCCATGAGATGTGTCTGGAATAATCCAAAGGGCCTACAGAAAATTTGTCCATTTTAAGTTATTATCAGTTAAAGACAAAACCAATGTGAAATGAAATCAAGCACAGACAATTTCTTTGTTGATTAAATTGGCAAATCTGATTCTTAACTTCTCTTATATCTATTTTAGAGCAGCTTAACCCACTACTGCTTGAAGCTTAAATAGCAAGAAAATGAAAACATGCATAGAAGGTTTTGCTTCATTTCCATTTCTGTCCCTCCCCGGCCCACACCACCTTGTGCAGCAGTGGAATAAAGATGTAGACCCAGATTGGAAATATATCCGTACATGCCTTATGGAGATTTTGATCTGACCAGACCCAACCCTTTTCCAATCTCTTGAACTACGAAGATGCATGAGTCTGTCACTGCGCCTCAGCGATAACTGCAGAGCCTGAGCAGAGCTCAGCAGGTTCAGTGCAGTGCTGTGCTAACACAGCCAGCTCTCTGACAGATTGGAGCTGGCTCACGTCCACCTACCCTGGAGTACAGACAAAACAAGTTCACGTCTATCTGCACGTGTTCATAAAAGCCAACGCACAGCTGCACAGCCCAAAAGAGGAAGGGAGTGGCTCAGGCTAGAGGCTCACCCTGCTCCCTACACATTCACTGCCTAAAAAAGGAAAGACAGCTCAATATTCTGGAGATTAAAAAA
>VWZF01005535.1:1407657-1593092 GCA_013396755.1 Sclerurus mexicanus | reverse complement strand
AAAAAAAAAAAAGCTCTGGCTTGGCTTGTTTGATGACACAACATACAGAGAGTTGTGCAAGAAGTTTGCCTTTCAGAGACGTATGGAGCTGCACTTCCCTGCGCCGGGAGCCAGTGCTAAATGGCATGGCTAATCCTTCAGAGTATGACTCCTACATTATTCCTTGAGCCTTCATTAGGTCAGCCAGCAGTGAAAAGGAGAAAATGTTTGGTGGAAGGGGGAAAGAAAACCAAGGCAACATGCACATGTATTTGGCTCCATATTTCCCCCATATGAGCACTACAGTTTTATTACTTTCAGGTAGGAAGGAAAATCTGTTAACAATTTAGCTTTGTATGTCTCATCTTTGTGAATTCAATTTTATTTCCTGAAACGGTAGAATTTATAATAAACAGATTTGATATATAATTTTAATGAATTTCAGGTTAACTTCTTAGTTTCAGCTTTAAATTTTCCAGCTAATTTAAACTAAATGCAAAGAAAAATAATGGTATTGATATTACCAAAAAAAAGACAAAATGGCATCTGTGGCAGAAACATACACTAATTTATTTTTGCTTGGCTTGTTTAATAGCTATCTGCTTTGACAACTCTGAACTCAGTGAAATTTTATTAAGACCAGCTTCAGAAGGACAGAAAATGACTAGAAGAGCCTAATGTTTATCAAAACATCTAAAAGTTTGACACATCTTCACATGTGAAAAATAATTACAAAGACAGAGCTATTAGAATAGTAGGCACTATATGAAAAAAAATGTAATATTTTCACTCTGATTTCATATTTAGCATTTCTTACCTTATGTTCTTATAACCTTGGCACATATGAATAGTAATCCCCTCCAGAACTTGCCTGAGACAAACACCAAACCCATACTAGGGATACTTTTCTGACACTGTAGTAACTCTCTTGAAGTCAGCCAAGATATACGGTACATTCATGGGAGAAGAGAAACGGGGTTATCTTACGTGTCATTTGTGACTGGAAAGACTAAAACATACTGTTTATCATCTAGGCAGATGCATTAAAGCACACATAATGTTATTACTTGCCCCTTGCCTTATTTGCCATGTTACTTTACAACACTAAAATTATCACTTTGGAGAACAAAAATTGTATTTAGCAACAGAACTAAGAACTTTCCTCCTGCATGTGCATTTACAATTTTTTTCAGTAACACAAATTAGATCTCCATTAGTCTGATGGATTAAAATTGCTTAAATTTAAAATTACAGGATTTCCTCCTTCCTGAGAGTTTTCTTCTAACATAAAAAATGCGAGCATAGTCAAACTCATTTGACATGGTTTTAAATGAAGTATTTTATGGAAAAAATGCTCTTGAAGCTGACGCATTATTGTTTCACAAAGTCTAACAAAAATTCTATGCACCACCAAAAAATTCTGAAACTGGGAAAAGTTTCATAGTCCACAAAAGTTTAACTGAAACTATCTTATCCTTTTTCCTAGTTCAGAACTTAAGAAAGCTGTGTGACAATGCGAGGATTGGCAAAGTCAGCAGTCACCTGCAAGTGCTCAGAGTAAGCACCTGTTTTCCAAGATGGAGAGGCTAAATATAAAAGTGATGTTGCCCTTCTGCTCTGAATGGTGAAGATGAAGATCTATTATTGACTGAAAATAGGAACCTAAAACTCTCCTGAATTAAGTGCTTGGCTTTCCATTACCTTTTGGAACTTCCACTAGACAAAAATGCCACCTAGCCTGATTAAAAAAGATCAGCACAGGTCTGATGAGGAGCGGCTGAGGGAGTTATGGGTGTTCATCCAGGAGAAAACGATGCTCGGGGGGACCTTACTGATCTCAACAACTACCTGAAAGAAGGTTATATTCAGGTAGGGGTCCATCTCTTCTCCCAAGTAACAAGTGGTAAGACAATAGGAATGAACCAGGGATGGTCTAGATTGTATATTAGGAAAAAATTCTTCAAAGAAGCTGTTGTCAAACACTGGAACAGGCTGCACAGAGAAATGATTGAGTAACCAACCCTGCAAATATTTAAAAGAGGTGTAGACATGGCACTTAAAGACCTGGTTTAGTGATGGACTTGACAATGTTAGATTAACAGTTGTACTCGATGATATTAGAGATCTTTTCCAATCAAAATGATTCTATGAGTCCATGATTCTATGCGAGACTGGATCAGTGGACGAGGGAAGAGCACCTGATGTTGTCTACCTAGACTTTTGCAAGGCCCCCCACAACATTCTTACTTCTAAATTGACGAGATATGTGTTTGATGAGTAGACTATTAGATGGATAAGGAATTGGCTGCAGTGCCACATTCAAAGAGCTGCAGTAAATGGCTCCGTGTCCAAATGGAGATCAGTAATCATTGGCATTGCTTAAGGGTCCATACAGGGTCCAAAATTATGCCACTCTAGTCTGTTCTTGTGAGAACCTACCTGAAGTTCTGCATTCAGTTCTGGGGTCCCCAGCACAAGAAAAACATGGACTTGTTAGAGAGCAGCTTCAGATGTGAACCATAAAAATGATCGGAGGGCTGGAGCACCTCTCCTTTGAAGACAAGTTGAGAGACTTCAGTTTGTTCAGACTGGAGAAGAGAAAGTTCTGAAGAGACTTTAGGCAGCCCTTAATATATAAGGGGGGCTAATAAGAAAAACATAGGGAGACTTTTTTACGAGGGTCTGTAGTGGAAAAATAATGGAAAAAGGTTTGAAAGTTAAAGAGGGTAGCTTTAGACTGGGCATAAGGAAGAAATTCTTTACTATAAGAAACAGGATTAGGTTGCCTAGAGAAGTCACGGATGCACCATCACTGCAAGAGTTTAATGCCAGGTTGGATGAGGCTTTGAGCAGCCTGATCAAAGTGAAAGGTGTCTCTGCCTACAGCAGATGATTTCAATGTCTCTTCCAACCCAAACCATCCTATGATTCTGGCATAAATATAGCTCATCGAGGGCCTAAAACAATAAGGCAGTTATTGTTCATCAGCAAAGATTTTGCTCTCAGGAACACGCAACTAAATTCAGTGCAATATCTGAGTACAAAACATTTACTGAAAGAATTGGTCAATATAGTCTCTATGTCCTTGCGTCAATTAAAAAGGTTACTATGAGTTGAGAAGTTAGTCATTTGATTGCTTCATAATGTGATAAATTTGTTTAATATAGTGATTTGATGTCATATAACAAGGGTTATATTTTCTCATGAAGTTGAAGGGGCTTGAAGTTGTAATAATTTACAAATAACCTTTCCAAATTTTCTAGAAATTATATCAAGATTTATCACCTATAGTTCCAAGCAAAATGGAATTCCATCCACTGCTGGACATAATTTATTATCTACAGAGATCTGCAAATAACAAGGAAAAATCTTAAAAAATGTACTTGTACTTCTCAAGGTTTATAACATCAAGAATTATCTCAAGTAGTAGTATTACATCAAGTAGGGTAAAAGCAAAACCAACCAAACAGTTTTAAAATGTTTTATGGACTTTCTTTATTTTGTCTTCTCTTACAGTTTCAGTGAAAAATTATTTTTAATTTTTTTTTTAAATAAACAGGATTTTGGGCCATGTTTTATAAGTCTGTTGTCTCACTGGTCTTGCCAGGTTTGCAAGTTATTATTAGAACTATATATACACTACTCATTGTGTAAAGGAACATTTAGAGGAATCAACACTATTTCTCTTTTGACACTCCTGGAAGGAAAAGATTAAATATCCACCAAAGGCACAGTGCATATCTGAAAGACTTCTTTGTCAGAACACCGACTGTTTCTAAAAGCAAGTTCTTAAGAAAAAATTAGCAACTCACAACCTTGTGTAAAAGGGTAACGACAAATGTAAAAAGTCATTTTCAAAGACACTGGTTACACAAAGAGCTTCTTGTTATTTCTTACGATGTCTGTGATCATCAAGGCATTTTTGCTTCTTGTTTTTGGTTAAGATTTCAATCAGCTACTTTTTTATTGTATATATCATACACACAATTATAATAAGCTCCAGGCCTCTGACTTGGCAATAGTTTTCTAAACAACACAACACAAACAAAAGACAACACCATTGCAAGACATTCAGTAAGTCTGGACTGATTTAGATCCAGCTACTCTATTGAACTATTATGGGCTGACTCTATAACCTAGCTGGAGAGCAGCTACTATGTTTTCTATTCTGAATTCTTCATAATCAGGAAAACTTGCCTGGACACTTCTTTTACATGTACTTTTACATTAGCTGTCCTCTGCAACAGATTCTAAAAATTCTGCATGTTGATGTCCGGAGACTATGTCTGAGGATTTTCTTGGAAATTAGGCCAATTTGTATTTAGTCTTAATGTTAAAGAAATCTAGCACATCATTGATAAATCACTTTTATGTTAATACTGAGAACAGCAGATTTCTGGAGAGTGTTTACACTGCCACTAAGAGGTAAAAAAAAAAAAAAAACCAAACAAAACAGCCAGGAACGAAATGAACTATCAGGTCAAAAAGAAAAGACTTGAACATTTGTTTTTATATTCAACTGCAAGGGTTCTTTCTGTATTCTGGTGTGCATTATAACTTAGAAACAACTCAGTGCTACTTTTTTATTCTTGCTGTAGCCCCTTCTACTTAAGTAATAACACACAAAAAAGACAGATTGAATTATGGATTGATCCTGTGAGACACTGAGTTGCTACTGAAGGTGCTGGGAGGCAGACACACCTTTTCTAACATTTATCAATACGAGCTGAGGGAGTACTTTAGATACTGAATACCATGAAAAAAATCAGGGTTCTGGACACATCGGTAAAGGTATGGAGAATATTAAGGATTTAGTCTCAAAATTTGATTATGAAATTAATCTTGAAACAAAAAGTGGATTGTAGTAGCCGGCTTGTTTTTCTTTGCCCTTTTTTTTTTTTTCTTCTTTTTTTAACTTTTCCTTTCTATGGCACATTGGTGGCACTAAGTAGCTCAAGACAGCCTAGCAACAGTTAGTACACATTGTATGTGTGACAGAAGGAACACATTCCAGTTCTTACGATTTCTGGGATATGGCCATAAGAAATAAAATATGCCCAGGTCACTTCTGACTGAGTATGAACTGGCTGCTCACAGCTGGGTATATCAAAGGAGCCAGAATAATCTGCTGTCTTGTCAGCTGCTTTATAATAAGATAAAAAATTCCATATCAGCACCCTTTCCTCGCCTTTAATCACCCTACCATTATCTCCTATGAAGGAGGTAGCAAAGTAATTCAGGCAAACTTTATAGACGTTAGCACATATTTGCATATGATGAATTAGAAATTGCAAACTTGCACAACTGCAAGGGCAAAAAAAAGGAAATTCCTCTATTACAAGAGTGGCATTACACATCTATGGCAGCACTTCCCCAGTAAGGCTGCAAGAATTGTGGAAAAGAAAACCCCGATGGGAGACAAAGCCCTTGGACAGGCTTTGGAATGCAGAGACCTTCAGAGTTTCTGAGCACATCCCTTGCTAGAACTGTGGGGAGGAGAGGAGGAGGAAGTCCATATCTCTCTTTTAAAGAAGATTCTCTCTTTGGCAATCTGCTCAGAGGAAGATATAGCAGTGTGACCTAGGGGGAGGGGGTCTATGGGCACAGAGGTAGGAAAACCCAATCTTTTGGTTCCCTACACAGGATATGATCACCAGATGTAGGTGGAATTCCTTGGATGCCTCAGAATTTCTCTTTGGTCCTCAGAAAAATGCCCAGATGAGCTCTTCTGCTTACTCCTTGATGAGGTTCAGGTCACTTAACATGTTAGTTTTTGGTCTTCCTCTGCTGGGAAAGATCAGGGGAATCACTCTTATCACCTCACCTTATCAATTACCTGGAAAGGGTAAGGTAAAAGAGCCATTAGAATCAGAGAACAAAAGAAGATGCCTTTATAGGATTTGCCCCAGACCTGTCAGCAGGCTTAATAGCCACTAACTACTCAAGAAAAGTACATGTAAGAAGAATAGAGGAAAATGAAGAATAAATTAAAGAATAGTCTCCCGAGAGAGATTTGATCCAGATTCCCTCCACAATAGTGTATAAATATAACGAGATTGAATACTTAGAGTAGCAAGGGTCAAAGGCCAAGGTTTATAACACATTTTTGGCAGGGGAATGTGAAAACTAATCAATGCCTGGTGACCTATAGATGTCTAGCAGGATGGTCCTATATCCCAGTGAAATCAAGATAAGTCAGAAACTTCTGAAAATCCCATTAAGTGCCTTGGTAGTAGCTCTGCATGTCTACATAGCATTTGAAAACTCTCTGTTAAATCATGAATCAGAAAACAGAAGACAGCAGATGACAAAGGATTACAGTTCTCATCAGTTTCTATATCATTCAGGAACAAGAATATAACAGAAGTATAAAAAAAACTACTATTTTAAGAGTTTGTAATAAAACTAAGAATTTCACATTTGAGATACAAAATGATGCACTACATGCCCAAAAGAAAAAAAAAATCCAAAATGGAAATACCAAAACATTGAAGCACTTTCAATATTTTTACAAGTGTGATAAGTATTCCTTAAACTTAGCTGATATGACAAAGTTCAACACAGTAAGAGAGATTTATTGTGATCCTAAGCAGCACGGCATTTTTTCCATGATCAGTGGAAAGTTTCAGCATAGATGTCACTGGTCTTTCCTATCTGTGTCATGGCCAATATCCCCACGCATTTAATGGATACACAGTTTGCTGCTGGGCTCACTCTTTACCCTTCAAAATTCCCAGCTCAAATAAAAACATAATACTTGCATCATAGGATGAGTGACTCATGTCATAAAATCAGGCTTCCTCTTTATTTGGACGTTGAACAACTGGCTTGACCCAAGATGTAACAACTGTTTGCAGAGAAAGAAAAGCAGTAATTTCCCTTAAGCATACAGAGAGCTGGTAATAATAGATATCAGCTTAAGTGGTTTAACAGGGTCACAGAACCATTTACATTTTGCACAGTTTTTGAAGTTCTGTTTAGCTTTTAAACAAATGAAATTATTGTACTAGGAAGGGAGGAAACAAAATCCCAGCAACATTTATACAAATAATAGCTCTGTTAGGTAAGAGAGCTCAAAAATCTCACTCCTTTGTGCCAGAAATTGTGTTACTGACTATGAATAAAGATGCTGTAAAAAGCACAAGAAGAAACCAATTTAGAATATGTTGCCAATGTAATGATCAGTAGTCATTTTCACCTGATTTCATATATCAATGCTATTCAATATACCAATGATATTCAAACTGATTTTTAATTACTATTTTTACTTTCAAATTCAATTTTATTTTAACTTGTGAAGGTCTTCATTGTCGCCAAATCAAATTTTCCAGCTATTTCTCACTCTCCTGTCCCCAAGCCTCAGCAATGCCCTGGATGTTTAATTCGTGCTCTTCTTCATTTTTGCATTACCAATTTTCATAAATATTCAGCAGACAGATTCCTCTTCCTCTATTACCATTATATTTTTCCTTTGCTTACACCTGCACAACCCCAGTGCCTTCATAGTACAATCTCAGATACACCTGTGCAATATTCCTGAGGATAATGGACATACCATCCCAACTTATGGAAAGAAATTATTTATGAAAAGGAAGAAATGTAAGTCACTGTCCTTTAAAAAAAAAAATCTGAAATTACTGTCTCAAAGACATAAGAACATAAAAATCTCATCCCAGTGAAAGCTAATCAGAAGGCTGGAGCACCTTTCCTATGAAGACAGAGTGAGAGAGTTGGGGTTGTTCAGTCTGGAGAAGGCTCCAGGGGGACCTGGGAGCACCTTCCAGTACCTAAAGGAGCTACAACAGAGCTGGAGAGGAATTTTTGCAAGAGCATGTAGTGACAGGACAGCGGAAGAATGTCTTCAAACTGAAAGAGGGTAGGATTAGATTAGATTAGATTAGATTAGATTAGATTAGATTAGATTAGATTAGATTAGATTAGATTAGATTAGATTAGATATAAGGAAGAGATTCTTCACCGTGAGTGTAAGGAAGAGATTCTTCACTGTGAGTGTGGCGAGACACTGGAACAGGTTATCCAGAGAAGTTGTGGATACCTCATAGGCCACTTTAGATGGGGCTTTGAGCAGACTGGTCCACTGGAAGGTGTCCCTGCCCATGGCAGGTGGCTTGGAACTATGGTCTTTTCTAACCCAACCAGTCTAGGAATCTATGATTCTGGGAATGTGAAATATTACATAATTTATTCATATCAATCCAATGCAATCAAACTATGCTCAGAACCATAAAGTGCTGCAAAAGTATAGCATAAAGCAATATTTTTTTTTTCTTTATCAACTGTTCAAAGTACCTGGTGGTAGAGGGGGGGGTGTTTCAGTAATTCAGTAGAATTAATCATTTATTTCTGGAATAGAAGGAGGATTCAGTGAAAGTTAAAACTGTAGTGAAATAAAACACGGGAACTACCAATAACCTTTAAGCTTCAAGTTACCTGGGTGATTTGTCATAGTGAACTAAACACAACCACCAAGCAGAAATGGGGTTTTGGCAATCAACAGACACCTTGCTGCCAAACACTTCGAAGAATTCACATGGTAAGGCATACAGGTGTATGATAAAACATCTTGAAATCTTTTGGATCTCTGCCAGAGAGATAGGAATTTATTATGTAGAATCATAATTCTTTTTTCCCCCTAAGAGCTGCCTGGTACAGAGAACTTCTTTGTTATAAAAACAATTCAAGCCTGAAAGTTCAAACTTATATCAATGCTTGCTGCCAACACACAGAAGTGAGGAATGTAAGCATCACAGCAGTGGACTAAGGGGGTAATGTAAAACTGCTCCTTTTCGTTCACCCCCAGCATTCCCGGTGTTGAAGCCCACACTGCCATGGAAACCTGTGCTGAGTAAGGCAGGGGAAAGCTGCTGGGCTGTTCTCACAGCCACATGGGACATGTCCTCTTCTCTGGCACCAGCTGAAATCCACATTCATCCCTCTGTCTTTGATGTGATCATCAGGCCTGTACCAGGGCTTGCTGAGAAATTTTGGCCTGAAAGATCTCAGATCTTATTGTGGTAGTCACAAGATTCCAAAGATGGCTTCTAAAAAAGGGTACATTTTTAATAACTGCAGCCACCTCCTAATATTTTACTATATCAGGGCAGTGTTTTATCCAGAGAAGCTTTTTAAACTATTCAGATATCATGTGAAATATATGGCTGTGTCCACAGTCCAGACAGATTACAAAGGCTCTAAAGATCATACCCAGACTTCAAGAGTAAACTGACATCATCCTACTGAACTTGCTGACTGCACTGTCTACAGTCAAGATGCACAGAGCTGCCAATATGAGACATATAACCCATCAACTGCAAATCTTATACATACTTTTATGAGCATATAGAAAAAATCTGCCACTACATGGGGGCAGGAGAAATTATTTAATTCTTTTTCTCCTAGAATTACAGGAAAGTTCAATAAGTGATCTTTATTTTGATGTGAGATTCCTACTCCTTCATAACAGAGCTTTGTTCCAACGTTCCCTCACCAAAAGCTCATGAAATGTTTTTATGAGCTGTATAAAAAAGTGTTGTTCTTATCCCTTCATACTCAAGATGCACAATGTCTATTGTCACAGACTAGGATTTTAAGCCATTCAGTGGAACCTATTTATCTGTCTATATATTAGATCCATGAGAAAAAATTACTATGCTTGGATCGCTTATACAAAGTCAGTGCATTACACTTAATAGTTCTGGAAGAGATCACTTGTGCAGTAGTGCAATCATTCTCAGGATTTCTGTTTTACTGGAATACATCCACATATAGAGCATGAAACATGATTTTTTTTTTTTTTTTAACTTATCCCACATCTGGAGGATGTTTGAAAAATATTGTATCCATATAAAAAAAAAAAAGAGGGAAAATGTGGGCACCACTATACACAGTACTTTCAATTAGTTGGAATTTGCCAAGGACTGTAGAGCTAACATCTCTGTTCTTGCTAATCACCAGTTTGGGTAAGTACTAAGCCCTGCAATTTTGCAAGTCGTCAGATGTTGCAGGAGTGTTTTCACTTCTCAAGATCAGACCTTAAATAAATTATGGGGTATTTAATAATGGCACATGATCAGCTCTATGTCTCATCCAGCTTTATGGATCATCACCAAACTACCAGAAGAGAGTTAGATCAATTTAATTACAAAGTTTGAAGACTTACTTATTAAGCCTCAGTTTTAGCGCTCCTATATGTCTGCCTTTTGTATGAGTCAATATCCCCAGGCACATCATGCTAGACTTCTGCATTAAATTGGTCTTCTTAAGACAACAAAATGAAATGCAAGAAAAGTGATCCTTTTCCATGCTGAAAACTTTCTGGTCACACATGTTTAGACACAAAATATTACCCCCACTTTAGACCTTCTCCTTTTCTCTAAATTCCAGATACTAGGAAACCCACATTCTTTGATGGCAGCATCACTGCAGGTAAGTAGTTCTAAGACACATCTTTTGTGATAGTTTTCACATATAAAACCAGCCACACTGCTCTGAGAGTCCTTCTAGCACAGTAATGTCTCCAGAAGGATCCACCTGTGGAAATATCAGGAAAAATAGGATCAGAGCATCCAGGTATGATATTTCACCCATAATCTGTTTGCCTCAATCTACTTTCAGATTTATTTTCTAAGTGCTCTTTCAATCTGTCTGTTAACCCATATAAATGTTTTGCAAACACAGCATCTTTTGTCAAAAAACTCCACAGTCACAAAACCTTTTGCATGAAGAATCACTCATTTTTGTTTGTTTGGAAATTCTCTTCTCCAAGATGATAATAGAGTAGGCCCAACCCATGGATCTCGTACTGGAAAAAACATGAATAGATCCCTATCTACCCTCTCTATGGCACTCATTATTTTGCCGATCTTTATCATACTCATAAACTTTCTCTTTTGTAGGCTAAGGAGGTCCAACCTACTCAGATGTTGCTTGTGTGAAAGTTACTCTACATCTTCGTTAAACTTTATTTCCCCATGTTGCTTTCTTTTGAGATAAGAAGATAAACAGATTAAGAAAAAAAATCATTATACTAGCTTAATTATTATTTTTTTCTCTTTCTATTTCTTTTCCTAACAAGTCTTCATATTTTATTTGATTTGACCACTGACACACTCTGAGCTCTTGTTTTCATAGAATTATTGTATCAGTGAGATTAAAAGAATTAGAGAAGTAGTTCAGTGTATTTTAAACCTCTGAAATGCTACTAAAAGTCGTCATGTGCTATGTAATTCTGATTATAACTATATGACTTATATAGTAAAGCTTTTTTTGTTGAATTTACCTTTCATGTTTCAGACATGGGAGAGAGACATTCAGCTGACAAAGGACCTATCATCTACTTCAGCTTGGACACTGGAGTACTCATGCCTGGCTACATTCAGGTGTGGCACTATGAAGAGGAAAAAGTAGCACTAGACTTTCCTATAAAAAGTGTCTGATAAATGGTGTGTTACTATGAACATTTGTACAGTTATGTGACATCCACATTCACAACTGCCCTGACTGTATTTTCTATAAAAAGTCCCAAAAGCTTTCTCAAAGATTTCTCTCTCTTAGCCATCTGAGGAAAACAACAGCAGTTCTGAGCACTTTCGAATTCTCATAGATTCATTTTCTGTTGAAACAAAAGCTCAGACAAAAATAGGGAGAGAGATTTAGGAATTCAACCTAAAAGTTTCAAGAGTTTGCTTTTGGGCTAAAAAGCCATGGTATAAGAGCGACATTGCCATATTTAACAAGGCAGGAGATGTCTTGATGTGATTAATTTTCTGGGTGTTGCAGGACTGTGCTGGTAGTCACTGGGTTCCTATGTGCTGACAATACTGGTTTCTTTGTTAGTTAAGAAATCTACTTATTCCAGAAACTTTCCTGACCTCAATTCAACATTATTGCACCAAACAGTGCCAGAATTTCCATTTTAAGTTTTTTTTTTTTTTTTAATTTAGATAACAAAGGCACAAATTTTTGCTGTTTATCAGATACATTGGTCTTTTGAATTTGAATTGAGGAGAAAGGGCAAATACTTGCTCTTGCTGTAAGGGAGAATTGAGATAATACCTGAATTATCTTAATATTTCACTACCCTGCTTTTAGTTCTGCTTGCTACAGTTCCTCCAAAGCTACAACAAGAGCTTTTGGCAGGAATTCCTGTTCCCATGCACAGAATATGCAATCATATCACTGCTCATTAGGTCCAGCTGATTCACTTTGGTTTAAAAGGGACCCAGGACGGATACTGATCATTTAGAGGAGATCAGTGACATATTTCATGATTTTACGCTAATAGTGTAGCTATTATAATACATAGTGTAAAAATTTTTATTCAGGGACACAGAATGTAGTCCTGAAAATATGAAATATGAAAAGGTAAAATGTAAATTTATTTCTTTTTTTTCAAAAGAGGAAGAAGTTCAGGATGCTGTAAAAATAAAATAGCTGCAAAGAGCAATTTACACTGTCTTATTAAAGTCAGCATTTAAATTGAGGGTGAATGCTTTTAAAGTACTGTAAGAAAGAGCAAGAATGCCAGTTGGATAGCTAGACTGAGACAGAAAACCAGAAGAAGGTGTAGTTTGAACAGAAGATCAAAGAGACAGAGTTACAGAAATTGTATGGTGTGCTGGCTACCAGCACAGGAAGCTACAGTCAAGGCAACTAAAGTCAAAGATATAGTGCAATTATTTAAAAACACAAATGAATACAGCATGTCCCTGCTTGGCATTCAGAGCTGTCTGTAATCCTGCAACTCAGGCTGGAAATGTAGGAAAAAGAGAAATCGTAACATGCTTTGCAGATCTGGATGTCTTTATCTTCATTAATGAATCTTTTCAACCCAGTAAATTTATTCCAGTGCATAAATGATTGAGCAAACCTTACAGTAAATGAAGGAAAAAGTGGGAAAAGAAGCACTTAATATTGCAAAAAAATCTGTTGACTGCTTAAGAAAGATTATTTTTCCCCCAGTCATGTAAAATGTCTGTGGCAAGGTCTCTTGCATTGTGGAATAATTATTTTTTTCCACAATAATTTTTAGATCAGTATGATCATAGAACAAAAAGCCTGGAAGATTCATCCTGCCAAGCTGCTCTAACCTTCTGTAGGACATAGGCCTTGGGATTTTTATTTAATCACTGCATGCAGAGTCATAACACAAGGACTATAAATTCAGTCTCACAGTATACTGAAACGAAACCAGATTTTGCTTCTTTATAAGCTTTATGGTTGAGTTGATTGCATATACAGATATTCCTGATAAATAAACATGTGAAACGGCAAACAAACAGCAGAGAATGAGTCATACAATCTTCCAGCAATGATACTATACTGATCAGCATATAAGTGATAGTAAAGATACGGGCTGCATCTTCAACTTTTTTCTGAAGTTTGAACAATGAACTTTAGGATGCTGAGCCATCAATCATTCAAGCTGGCACACAAACAGACATGCACTGTTTTGCTTTTATGCCGAGTATCCAACTTCTGTTTGCATAGAAATAGGAAACCACTCGTGGGTGCTACAGTACAGATGTAGCAACAGCAAATTTTGTATGTGTTAGTTTGTACCAAAAGACATTTGCCTGGTTAGATTGTTGTCAGTAGTACCGTTCATTTCCTGTCTATCCCAGAAGCTTTGTTTGTAAGCACTGCTGAAAAAGTCAAGTTTAATACATCATATATTCTCATAATGAAAAAAAAAATACATGACGGCAAGTATTTTTTTTCATGCCTAATTGACATGCCCTGTTAAGTAACTATTTGGTCTGTCATTAGAAAATGGCAGTATCTTCAGGAAGTCCTGTATTTTCTCCAATGGGTGTAACTAAATTGAACACAGACTTCAAGAAAACCCTTGAGCATCCTTAGGATGCCAGTGCTGTAGCTGATGCAGTTGTTGATGTGTATTTTGGCAAAAGGCAGGCACACAAGTTGCAGAGTTTCAGGTACACACGTTATCCTGTCATATTTCACTGTTTCAGGTTCCATAAAGCATCCTTGTCACTTTCTAATTTTTTCTGACCTGAAAAATTTCTGGTACAGTAGGATATATGAACATTTATTTTTTCCAAAGACTCAAAAATGCCACATTCACTTCCAAACCTATGTCTCTTCTCAGACAGCAGTGCAGTGCAATTCTGCCAACTCCAAACTTGTGGGCTAGATGCCTTGTTTAAGAAAGGTAACCTGAAACTCTGTAAGTTTTGTATAATGCTAACATCTGCATTTATTCAGCTGAAAATTATATGCATAAGGCTAGCTCCTAGCTGGTGTAAACACGGACAGCTTCTCTGAAGTCACTGAGGATTGCCTGCACTTACACAATCTAAACATATGGTACATATTCATCAGTTCACTTCCCCTACACACAGTTGGCCAGATTTCCAGCGAGGTATTCACTCACATACTACTCATACATACTCTTGTGCTATAAACAGCAGCCCTCAATTATAAATTGAAATACATATTGTTGCTCAGATCAAGGAGGTGCTGAGGCAGTTTCAGCTGGTCCGAACGGTTCTTGAAACCAACATTGATTATTAAATTTTCCATTTAAAAATGAGTGTCAGAAAGTTTAACACTCTGCTGCAGCTGTCCTTTTGTGCACAGACTGGGCAACTGTGTTGGCTCTTTCTCCCCTGCTTCATGCCCACTTAGTCATGGATTCAGAAATCCCCTCCTGCTGTTTGGATATGGAAGACAAATCTTGTTTCACTCTGTCCTAAGCTTTACCTCATGGCCACTAGCTCATGCTCAGAATCAACTGAAGTTTGACATCCAAATTCTAGCTTAAAGGCAAAGAAGAGCAAATAGAACGAGAAAACAGGACAGAAAAAGGGGATCAAATAGCAGGCTTGACTACATAAAAGGCAGATGCAAAGGCAGAGGTAGGTTTTTTCTTCTGGGAGCACAGTGAAATGACAAGGGGTGATCAAGGAAAAGATGGGCCAAAACTGACATAAGGAAACTCCAGTTTAGACAGGAGGTAAAATTCTCTGCTCTGAGTGCTTATGGGCACCTCCCCAATCAGGCTGCACAGGGAGGTGACAGAACATCAGTCCTTGGAGATTTTCAAGACCTGATGGGATAGGGAGCAATGTGATCTTACTTTGAGTCTCGATTTAACTCCGGTATTAGTCCTGCTCTGCAAGGGGATTGGATGAGATTAAACCCTAGCAAATCTAAATCATGCCGTGTTTCTGCAGTTCAATTAAATTAATTTTTCAGGTGACAAAAGTGTCAACAAGATAATTCCAGTGACTGCAGGTAAGTAAAACTGTGCTAACATGAATATAATTTACAGTGAAACTCATGCACTCCTTTATGATGGATTATATTATGTATGATATATTTTAATATGGAATAATATGATGATATAATATATAGTATAATTTTTTTCATTTAAGCAACCCCCAACAGAAGATAGCCTAGTTTTTATGTGATGCTCTGATAAAAGCTACAATTTAGGCAGATATGAAGAGAGAAAAAACACCTTCAGCAATTTGCTATAGAATACAAGTTTACTGACATAGAGCAACAGCTTTGATAGCTTCAAAGATTTTACTTGATCCTCAGAGAAAAATGTCTAAGGGAAATGTTGACCTTAAAGAACAGGGACATGAAACAGTATTAAAACAATTGAACATCTTAGTGTTTGGGATTTTCTGTATATTTTAAACACCAAAGGACTTGAAATTCTTTTGATTAGAGATTAAAAAATAAAAGCTTTTAGATCTGCAAATGCTAGTAAAATTTATAATTCTCTAGAGCTTATGATGATAAGTAGATGTTTGTGATTTTTTTCAGAAAGTGAACTTTCACTCTGAATTACCTTCGATGATATTTGCATTTTATTTTTTACTAATATCAGCTAAGACAATATAGTCTCCAAAAGAAATCTAAGTGATACAAAAAACCCTCAACCCCCTCCCCCTCCAAAAAAAACCAAAACAAAACAAAATCAAACCAAAATGAAAAAAAACCAGCAAAATGAAATTTCTTTGTTTCCCTCATACTGCTACATCCCATATAAAAGCTACTTTTGTTTAGACTTTGTACGGGGGGGGGGGGAATCTGCTCACTGAAAGATGATTTATGTACAAATTCTCTGTTTGTGTGACATAAGAAATCATGACCCCCATTTTTGGAAATTATGTTTTTCACTCACTGCAATTGTGTAAAGGGAACATAAAAATAAAATCCAAAATTAAATCACTACCTTTTGATTGCAATTTACCTCACCCTGCACCTGTGTAAACCATCAAACAAGGTGTGAAGTAGTCACCAGCGAGTTTCAAAATACCTCCTCATTAACAAAGATGCTTTAAAAGATTATTGTCCAAAATTAGTTTCTATGATAGGAAAATAAAATTACCATTTTTAAATATTTACAAAGTGAATGTGTATTTCAAAATTAGGAAATCAACATCCTCTCTAAGATGTAAATAATCTATTCAGAATGAAAAATATATTAAAAAAATTGAGCAACATTTTTTATGCACTTTTTGTGAATAGACTTGATTTTTGACAATGCCTTCATTATTCAAAAATATTTTAACCAGTCATTACCCAAAGATGAAGATAAGCAGGAGTGAGTCCTGAGGCTGTTTTAGGTGGCTCACAAATATTCATTTGCACTTGAAAAGACTTGAGGTTTTTTGCATATCAGAATTGTTCTTTGAATGTTCACAGGCAGAGATTGAAAGATGATAGGAAACAGGTCTGGGTAAATAGTTGTTTGGGTTTTTTTCTGCAGTGACTCCTTTCAGATTTAGCTAGGTTGCTAACTTCATGCCTTCTCGGGATTTGAAAGAAAGCCTCATACAAATACAGCAAATGTGTGACACTATCTCTGACAAAGCAGATTTGTACGACATCGAAAACACAGGTATTCTCTGGTGTTACTGGATGTTGCTGAAAGCTTCTTGAAAGCTTTTCAGTGTTTTCTTTGAGTCATAATGGATTAGTTTTAGGAATCCACCTAAAGGCAATATAGCATCAGGTGAAGAAGGCATTGAGACACAGATCCTTTCTGAAAAGTTTCTTATTTAAACAGAGAAGCTGGAGAAAGAATGTGGAGAAAGAGTCTCCTTATCTCTGTTTCTGTGTGAGGTAAAGTCAAGGCATACAGGAATAGAGGTGAAGTTCTGGAACACCAAAATTTTGTATCAGGTTTTTGATGGGGTGTGGGTTGGGGGAAAGTTTACTTGTTTTTTTTGCGTGCTTGCTTTTAAGCCAGAACCCACAGTAGTGAATCAAAAATCATTCTTTATAGTCTTAATTGTTTGGGGTTTTTTAACCAGGCCCAAACTGAATAAAACTTGTCCCAGAAACTAGGTAGAAACTGGAGAATGAGACACTTGAGTAAAAGTTTAAATCATGTAGAAGACTGCACCTTCCCTTTAGAGCAATGACATTGAAGAAAGTGAAGGAAAGTGTATCTACTGGCCTAAGGAAACCAATGACTCTTGAAGTGATAACAGATATTTTCTTCTAAGAAAGCGTAATAGATCTTTCATACATGCTGCCTGTTTTCAAAACAATTCTAATGAACTGCATAAAATAACATTTCATGAAGCAGTTGGTGTTTAAAGGTATTGCAAAAGGACTGAAAAACCTTGAAACCTCTACTAGAAAAATACTGAAAACCCCTGAAACCTGTATCTAATGTGTGTTCCCAGGATATATAATGTTTCTGCTAAAGAGAAAATTAAAACAGCAGAGAGGGTACACTGTAATTTTATTCCAATAATTACTATTAAAAGATAATGTAAGTCTGCTAGTAATATAAAGGAGATTGTCTGGCAGAAGGCTTCTTGCTCCCAAACAGGAACAAACACTATTGTATGCCCATCTCCAGCTGAGTCTCAAGAATGGGACAGATACTCTTGATGGAAGTGCCTGCCTTTCTAGCAGCCATAAGACTTCTGCCCATAAAATGCCCAACAGTCAGTATACTTCTTTACTAGTGACTATAATTTCCCAATTATTTACATTTAACAGCAAACTTTCATTTGCCATCCATTTGCTTCAGATCTTCAAGTATGTAGGTAACAATTAGAATCACAGTGATATCAACAGAGGTTAAAAAAATTACAGGAAGAATTTTGGAGGAGCAGTAAGTGGTATGTTTGACAAGTAAAAATCTTACAGTTTTGTTCAGGCATGGATGTAAAACCATACAAGTGACTCCACTAATCATTACACAAGCTGAACAAGCCCTCCCAAAAGCAAAGACATTCATGGAGTGATCTGATTTGAACCTGTTCCCAATAAAGACACCAGCTTGTCTGTTGCAATTTAGCTGGGCTGTAGTCCTTCATTCCAAATATTTCTTACCTCCTAAATTTAACAAAAATCCTGTCATTTTCCTAAAGCAGAAAGAAGGTGAAACACCTGACATTGCAGATGCAGAATTTCATTAATAGAATTTTCATCTCTAATGGCAGGGATTCCAGTATAGATACTGAGGTATTATTGCCTTGGGGAATGCATCAAGTTAGAAAGATATGCAGGTGTTAACATAAATTATTTGTCAGTTCATAACTCAGTGGACTTACTGGCTTCAACAG
This sequence comes from Sclerurus mexicanus, assembly GCA_013396755.1. NCBI lineage: Eukaryota > Metazoa > Chordata > Aves > Passeriformes > Furnariidae > Sclerurus > Sclerurus mexicanus. The sequence goes on along the minus strand of VWZF01005535.1, from coordinate 1,574,529 downwards.
AAAAGTATTTTTTTTGCCAACTACAGTTCTGGCTTTTCAACTCTCAACGTAATGTCCAGGCAATGATGAAGTGGGTTGAAATTCAACACCCATAAATCTTTCTTCTACAGGATTCTTTTAATATTAATTAATAGTTCTTCCTGAAACCACACAGATGAGAAAATGACCAAATTCACTTCTGCATTTCAACTACTAGTTTCTGTAAATAACTGAATCTGTGCATTTCTGGTATACACCAAAGAAAAAAAAAAAAAAAAAGAACTGACAAGCTGGAGAATACCCAAGACATATCTGAAAGCAATTTGTATTCTGCTTGTCAAATTGTTCTTCCTTGTAATTGTCAGTGAAAGGGACTTAAAGGTAGAAACCAAGTGATAAATTACATAATTCCAGGAAACAGGACAATGAAATATATCTTTGGTATATGCTAAATAATATTATCTCAGAAAATTATGTTTTGAGAGACTCACAATTGAAACAGTCTATTGCTCATTGGGGTGGAAAAGTATACTGCAAGAAAATCCTTGTCTAGAGACATTTGCAATACCTGACAGACCAGGCACAGGGTGAGACATCAACAAACTCTGCCCAAGACACCCAGCATGTGCAGTCCTGAGTCCACCTCTGTTCATGACAAGCAGAAATGCAGCTTACATGGTAACCAACTTCCAGGGCTCTGAAAATCCCACACAGTGAGTATTTTTTTTTTGTTTTGTTTCTTGTTTCAGAATGAAGATTTCCTATCTTTCTGGGAAGCAATCCAACATTCACCAACATTAGCAGAAGCCATTACGTTATGTTTTGGAATCTAACTTCTACTCTGATATTTTTGGTGGGGAGGAGAGAAGAGAATCCCTTTTCCATCCCAAAGATTCCTCAGGTCCACATTTTGATACAGCACATCTCCATATTCCTCCCATTCTCACAACTTACACTAATCATAAACAAAGTTAGAGGTTTAGGATTAAGTACTTTTATTTTATTTTTTTTACTCACAGTACAAACCTCAGAATTCATGTCCTTTGTCTCACTGTGTTCTAATTCTTTAACTTACATTTGCATGGAGAGCACAAACAAGTGCTTAATGCTAACCCTGCCCAGGCAAACCTTCTGAATTGCGTCCGTAGGTCAACCCACCAACTTTTGGCTTTGTCATCTTCTGTGGTAATTTCCAAACTGCAAAAGCACTCCTTTGCTTCTTCTTTGTCTTCCCTTGTATCTTCAGACTCTCCAGTAAGAAAACATAAGACAGTGAACTATCCCAGTCCCAGTAACTCATTTAAGGTACTTATGATTTCAGAAGTATTAATATTTTTTATTCTATCGATGCATGAGTGTTTATACTGAGATGCATTTTCTAGGCTAAGTGCATGAATAATGCCCTCTTATGGCAAAATTTAGAGATTCCCCAACATTTATTTGGTCTAAGATTATTTACAAGATAAATTAATGTTCAGAAAAAAGCCCACTTATCCTGGGAGGAAAAAATAATCATAAGGAAAAATATGCTGTGCATGATATTACAATCATAATGTGTCATACTCACGTTTTTCTTCTTTAAACTTCTTCTCCCTAATATTTGAAAGGAAAAACCTGTCTTGAAAGCACTTTTTTAACAATTATGATAAGGAACTAGTTTTTAGAACATTTTAATGAGTCTTCTTTGCCAATTGCTAAATTAAATTGAGTGCATATAAACCAAAGAGCAAGTATGCATTATACATATGTTTATTGATATTGAAAAAAAAGGATTTAACTGATTTCTGGAAGGGTTTATAATATAAGTAAACAGTAAGGAATAAACAGGAAGACTGCATTGAAATATTACTGAAAATGTTTATCTCCAATTTCACAATACTTTGAAAGTACGTTAAGATAAATTTTAAGAAGCAGTGAAAGTTAAGTGTTTTAAACGTCAGCAATAGCAAAATGGCAAATAATAAATTTTCTAATAAATATTTTTTATCAATTCAGTGTTTTTCTTTTGACTTTTCTTCCTCCAAACAGCCATTGAATAATGGGCAATGAATAAATTGAATTTAAGTTAGAATGGTATAATTTTGGAGAGGATACTGTGTTCTGGATTCTGTAAAAACTACAGATTTTTTTTTTTGTCTTCTTGACTTAAAACAAACCACTGATGATAGATTCAAATAAAGATTTGATTAACAGATGTTCTGGAGAGAGTCATATAATAAATATTTAGTGGAATGTTTATGGTGCTCAAGAAAAAACTAAATGTAGGTTCACTTCAAATTGTAGTTTTTTCACCAAGAAGCCAAGAACCAAAGTAAAGCAACAGAAACTTTTCAGTACAGTAGCAAAATCTGAGGCTAGTTTACAGTGTTAGATGTTACGCTGTACCTTGGCTGCATCAAGTGCTTCCATGAAGCCTGTGCTAACTTTGAGTGGGCAATTAATAAAATAATAGGCATAAAGTGAATTCTCAATATATCATAGCAAATAAATACATAGGTCAGAGTCTACAACTACATCTAAGTCCTTTTTCAACTAATAAAATTTGATTTTAAGCTTATGACCTAATGTTATTTTAAATTAACCAACATCCTGATTGTCCCAAGGCCCAAAAATCTTTACAAAGAAGTCAGGAGACTCTCCTAAACCCCACTGAACACACACTGCCTTCACAGGCTGATGCTCTTTAGGCCAAGTGTTTGCTCATGCTTTTCACGCATGAATTTTACACAAGGTCTAATGAATACAGTGGGGTAACTTTCAAGAAGAGTTTTGATGACTGATATATACTGAAAATTAATAGTAAATTAATATACTGAAAAAAAAGCATTTTTAGAGCACTGATAGTGAATAAAAAGGAAAACAGAGGTTCTATCCCTGTGAATCACAAGCAAAGGTTTCTGCCTTGGCAAAGGTCATGCTACCTGAGAGTTCACAGGGCACAATCAAGAGCACAGCTTCAATTATAGCTTCTTTAGGACCTTACAGGAATGCAGTGGTATCTGTACAACAAAGGACTAAAGAGATCAGTATTACAGCTAAAACACCAGTACACCACCTGTACCATGATGATTTTGGAGACAAACCTTGCTTCACAGCTCACAACATCACAGTCTGTTTCAGAAATGGAGAATAACACTTTGCTGGAAGCAAGAATATATTCCTTAATACTGTGATAAAGAATTAGGACTTGAATTCTACATCATCTCAATGTTTTCCACCTTGGGGGAAATATAGGGTACTTTGGATTTACATTAAAATTGCAAATGCTACTTCAGTTTCCTCAAGAAAAGGTAAGAATAATCATACCGAGGTACTTGAGAAATCTCTTTTAAACTCTCAACCCCAAGGATAGCTAGGACACAAGTCAAAAGGATCACCTTGATTAGTAGGATAGGAGACATCTCTGGGGCCTATTCCATTTCTCCATATGCACAAACCCCTAACATCTCCAGGAGACAGGGGGCATTACTCAGATTGTTTCAGTCAATGCTTTGCTTGGCATGCATGCCTTAAATTACAAATTTTTATGGCAGTTTTGCTCTTCTTTAATCCGGAGACACAAGTTCTTTAACTTTTATTTCTTCTGCATGGAAAAAAACTTCCTTAGGGAGAGTAAAAGGGAGAGTGGCCAACAGGGCATGCTTAGGGAAGGACAAGGCATATGTAGAATTGTCCTTCTGCTTCTCTTCTAAAGTAACAGCCTGCAGAATACAAACAACATGTAGTGAGCAATTAGCTGGCAAATATCATCAGTAAGGCTTAGTCTGTACTTACAGAGAAAAAAACAAATCAAAGTTTGTAAGATATGAAGTCATTACTCTTCATTTGAAGATGAAGTATGGTGGGAAATAGGACTGTGCCAGTATATTATCCAGGACCAGACTAGGGGTAGGTAGTTTTATATAATCAGGTTTCTAGGAGTGTGTATCAAACCTATGATGAAGAGGAAAAAAAATCATAAACATTCTTTTATTTTTTATTTATTTTTTTTAAACCAGTGATTCACATAATGCTCTATAAACACTGAAGTAGTTGAATCAATGGCAAAAAGCCACCTTTCCAAAACTTCCTTCCAACAGAATGAGAGGACTCCTCTGAGTGCTGTGAGCCCTGTAGATGTAGGAATGGATCAAGCACCAGGCTGGAGAGTGGCCTGTTGTGTTGGAAATGGCCACAATGCTCTATGTCACTGCCCCCTCTATTCTGCAGTAATCTTCTTGCCTCCCCTCCCCTTCTACCTCTATTTGTCTGTTTGAATAAAAAGCTTCTGGATAACTGCTCCTGCTTTACTTCCCTGTGTGTCTGTAGAACTCCTTGCACAACAGAACCTTCATCTAAAGTACTTCCAATGCACAGATTACTCACTGCTGCATCCTCTACGCATTTGTGCTTTCTTCTATTTGTAGCTGCTTGGCCTGAAGCCGTCCTTGGCACATCAACAACCCATCCCTTTACATTCAAGTCTTCATTATACATATTCTTACTCATCAGCTTGCAAAATAATGATGACTTGTATGATTTTTTAAGAACTCAAACCCAGCTTTGTGCAAGAACAGTGACTCTGGTTGTATCACTGACCTCATTTAGTCAGAGTCGCTAAAAAGTGGAAAATCTGACCAAAACACTGTATTTCTCATAGAAACAGCAATAATGTGGTTGCCTTACTGAAAAGGGGAAGCATGAAGGCCTGGTAGCATACCAGAAACATGCTTACATTTTGTGTACAGACACCGCAGGACTTGTTTGATGGCAACCTTGCTGAAATCACGGTCTTTTCAAGGGCAGGAGTTATTATGAAGTGTTGGCTCACTGACTTCCAGGGAAGCCACTCAATGCTGGATCTATTTGATAAGATGACTGGACTTTTATCAGGCTAAGAGAATAATGTTTTCCTCTCTTCCCATACAGCTAATAGTACTTCATTAACGTGGTTACACCAATCCTGATCCTCAGCACCTAATTTTTCTTAGGCTGTGAAAAGACAAATTATCTCCTGCAAATGGACTTTCACAGGACCTTAAACAGTAAAAAGCAAACTGATTAATTCAGTTTGACAGCTCATTGTTAGTTACATGCCAGTAGTTTTATAAGGCTTTGACCTTGGTGACTTGCTCTTCATGAGCAGTCTGACACTGACCCACCTGAATAAGCCCATTGACAAGTTAGGGCACACCATGTCCTAAGACCTTACACCATCTCGAATCACACAGTGGTGCCACCACTAGCTTTATCTTTACTATCTCCTGAATGTTTGAACTATTTGTTATGAAAAAGAATATGAATTCCTATTCATATTAGCACGCCTTCAAAACAAACACCTAATAGCTTTCCCACAATAAGATGCTGCTATGTTTCACGCTTTCCCCAGTTCTTGTAACTGTTCGAAAGAAAATAAACAAAGATGAATTAACTGGATTACCCAATGACTCTACATTTCTTTAAGGTGATTTGACACTCATGAGGACAGAGGAAATAGAAATTAATTGCACTTTCTCTCATCAGTTGAAATCTGGACATTTACTGTATACACCTTCCCTTTGATTTTTAAGGAAGGAATGAATTCCATTTGATGGTCACTTTTTCATGCCTTTACTACATTTTTGTTTGTAATAGCTGGCATTTGATCTCGTCTTGATCTGTGCTTGTGTTCAAAGCAGAATCTGATTATCAAGACTGCTGATCTTCATAATGGCTAGTTGTTGCCAATCCAGTTAAATTATTTGATTCTATTCCACTGTGTTTCCTTTAACCATCCAACTGCTTCTCAGGAGATGTTTTTCTCCTCTGCCATCATCATCATTCTTACTTTTCTCCCTCTGTTTTTCTTTCTTTTAAACCTGTATTCCTTCTGGTCCTACTGCCTCCTCTAATCTGTTCACTTTTTCAGGAGCTTGAAATCTAAGTGAAGAGAAACAAAACAAATTGAAACAAAATGAAACAAAACAAAAAGGCTAACCCCCCCCCACCCAAATGTTATTAAATGCCCAAATTCATTCCTCTCTTTCTTGTTCCTGGCTTCAGTGAGTGTTTAGGTCTAAAGCTAGGCCTGGGTCCATTAGGATGACTTGTTTGGGTAAGAAGCAAACACCATGCACAGATACAACAAAATAAGCTCTGTTTGTTTTGGCAAGGGGGATTTGCTTGCTCAGATCACATTGCAAGAATCAGAACTGCTCCATCTCTGAAGCTGAGAGCAAGGGCCTGACTGTCCTCACACATGTGATGTGACCTGGAATAACTGCCCTTAGTTATAAATCTCACATGCAACAAATCAGAATTAGAAGCAAATTGTACAACACATTGTATGCTTTGTATAATAGAGGAATGATTAAAAAATCAGCTTCAAAGCAGAGCCCAACTTATTTTTCCTCATCCCCATGTCAGGCTGTAAAATACGCAGCCTGGAAAGCAAGTGTCTTGCATACTTTTCATTTCACTCACAGGGCTGATTCATGCCAGTAAATGCTGAAACCCCACCTCATAATTGAGAGAAGTAATTTCCATTCCACGAGTTTTGCTTGAAGCTAATACATGCTATTACAAAACACCTAAAGTAAAACTTTAACCATTTCTCTTAGTCCAGCTGTGAAGTTCAAACTGCTTTTGAAAGTTAATTATCATGCTCTGACCTGCACATATGCACATGTTAAATACAAATAAATCAATATGGCAAGCTTATTCTTGTTTCAATTTGCTTTTTGTTTTTAAAATTAGCATACTCTTGCTTTGCCTATCAGATATATGAGAGTGATGGTATCTCACATATTAAAGTTTTGCATTTGCCTCTTTGTAGTTCATTTGCTATTTTATAAACCCAAAGTCCTTGAGGGAGTGTCGGAAAGTCCCATAATTTCCCTCAAAGATCCATATAACCTTTTTATCTCTGATGTAGCTAGCATATGTGAAAAGGAAATGCAGATAGCCAGATGGCTCCCCAGTGTCCATACATAGAAAAGCCCTGACAAACACAAGTGACTTTAAGTAATGCTGATGTTGACTCATGCTTGAACATAATCTTTTTGTTGTCTTTTTTCTAATGCTATATTATTAGGAGCATGTGTTTGTTATCTTACCTAGAAGTTATTATTATAGTTTTAAGGAAAAAATTAGAACTTTTTTTTTTTTGTAACGAAAGCAAAATTATTTGGGTAGAACAGAATCATCAACTCCTAGTGTTGGTATTCTGGTAACATTCTTCTTTTTCTTTGACCGGTAACACCACCCATTTCACATGTCCCCAAAGTCTCCTAAAAGAGAAGTTATTTTGTATTTGCTTTGTGGTTTTCTGTGCATTTTCCTCTGAATCACTCTGCATAGATCACAGCAAGAGGGAGAACACTGAATTAGCTGATTCACTTCTGTTGCTTGGTGTGGTGATCTCTAATTGCACTTAGTTGTGGGGATTTTCCAAAGCAGACAAGTGATTTTTCCTTTTGCCAGGGCACTGCTGTCAGACTGAGGCATTTGAACATCACCACATTTCAGGGATGAGCAGCATCATGTTCACAGCCACACTGCCTGCCCATTGAGAGAACAAGCTCTCTAGTGACTTAGTTTAACTGCTCTCTAGGACAGCAAATGTTCGCACGTTTCTGCATAGTTTATTTGTGTTAAGGAGTGGAACTGAAAGAGCATCAATTTTTTTAAGGCCTCATGATCTGGAGAGTTCAGTTCACCTGAACTCATCAGCCAATTAATCTTCAAGATCTGAGGTGAGTCAAGCTTTTAAAAATTCTGGGTCCATTTCTTTTTTGGCATCAGCAGCAAATCTGAGGAAGGAGCATCCCATATTTCTCTGTTCTCAGAGATAACAAGCATCATCTAATACTGGAATTTCTTGCTTCAAGAAAACACTAACTTTGCTAAGCTGGCACTGAAGCCTGGGGAGAAACAGGCCATAAGGGCAGCCACATGTATAGACAAAATTTGTTTAGTCAAGGAGCTGTATTCAGGTGCTCTCTGGCTATAACACATCAGTATTACTGACTGCTTTGGTTAGTATGGACAGAGTGTGTTAATAGTTGGAAACAAAACTGTAACTCAAGCTTGTGCACTGATTCATTGTGGGTATTTGTTTACTTGTTAACATATTTCTGGCTGTGGGAGATGGCTCCAAGTGTATCACGGGATGTGCTCCCTGGAAGTATTGCTTTGGCATTACCCTGCTGAGTGGCCTGCACTGCCTCAGCTGGATTCAGAGACCATCTGTCTCTGCAAAGGTGGAAATCTTGATTCAAAAGAAATTTGCACCCAGCACGTCAGAGAAGAACACAATATTCTTGCAAGACAACTTAGGAAAACCTAACCCAAATGACGCTGTTTGGAAAAATCCTTGTGGCTTTAATGGACCAGCTCACATTTTCAAGACACCTTGGGCAAAGTATTCAATGCTGTCCCACTGCATGAGAGCACAAATCTCACCAAAGGGCAAAGATTGCTCAGTATATCTTGGCGGGAAAAACGGAGTTTGAGCAGACACGGTCCCCTTCTCCTACATTGCAAACAAGCTTCTGAAACCTGGGGGTAAAATTTCTGGAGCAACTCTGAAACTGAACTCCCAACCTAAGTAGCGCTCTAATTCTCCTCTCTCACTCTTCTTCGCTCATTTTCTTCTAAAGTCTCAAATCGATGACATAATTCATGCGAGGGAGGGCGAGAAGAACCCCCTCTGACGGGGTCTGGCTGCCGCCCGGCTCCCCCCGTCCCTCCCGCATCCCGGGTTCATTCCCCCTTCATAGTGACCCCTACCGGCCTCTCTCTCGCTCCCTGATTCTGCCCCGATCCTCCCAGTTCTGCCCGGCACCCCCATCCCGGAGCCTGCCCCGGCTTGGCCGCCGTCGGGGCGCGGGGGGAGCCCCGGCACGACCCTCCCGCCGGGGCACAAACTTTCCCGGCGAGTTTCCCCTCCCGCCCCGCACAGGGCGAGGATGGGGCTGCCCTCCGCTGCGCCCGCGGGGCCGGGCCGGGGGTGCCGTGCCCCTAAATAGCCCTTCGCTGTACCATGCCCCGCTTCCACCCTTTCCGCGGTGCCAACAGCCCCGCGGCGCTGCTGCGGGCGGGCGGACGGGCCGGGCGGCAGCCGCCGGCGCGCAGGGCGGGGTGTGGCCTCGCCATTATTTATGAGCTCCAGCCCCTATTTGCTCAGCTAATGATGCACCGGCGGCAGCCGAACCTCGCCTCGGTAGTGCGGCGGCGGCCAAGGCAGGGCAGCGCCTGTAAGTGGAAAGCAGTGCCGGCAGCGGCAGCGCGCCGCCGCCCCATTCACTGCTAGGTGCGGAACTGCGGCCAGGGCAGAAGCGCTCCCCGTGCCTTACGAGTCCAGCTGCTGGGATTATTGTACGGAAGAGCCGGGAATACCCCTGCAGTCACCACGAAGAGAGACTTTTTTTTTTTCCCCCTTTTTTTTTTCCTTTTTCATTATTTATTTATTTTTCCCTCCACAATGAGCCAGGTTTGGAATTAAAATGTTCTGGTAGCAGGAGTGGAGTCTATAAACTGATAGAAACCAGACAGAAATCGGTATTACTGGTGCCTCTAATAGCCGGGTAAGCATAACTTAAAGTTCTCTTTCTTTGCTGTAATAAGATATGAAATACCTCTGATGGTTGAATTTTCCTCCTGTTCACAGATAGTTAAAGCGATGTTTTCCAGATTGGCATAATCTGTCTTTGGCAGGGTTTTTTTTTTCTCCTTTATTTCTTTTCTTTCCTCTGCGTAATGATTTTCCTTACAGGATTTAAGGGTAGGACACAGCCTGTAGCACATAACACCTGCACAGCACTTCATAGCAGATCCATACTGTACTTTCCAAAAGCAATACACATGGTGCAAGCGACCTCCGTGGCAGGGAAACTTCACCACTTTACTTGAGTAGCGGTTTGTCTGTTTGTTTATGATTGGAATGGGGTGTAGGAGCACAAATGTAATTAGACAGTGCTTTTTGTCTGTCCTGTAAGATTCTTTAAAAGTACTTGTAAGGTTTTAGGTCTGTGGGTTGTCAGCAGAGATCATGTGCACAGGACACGCTGAATATAGTATCATGACTTACTGAGATAAATTCAGAACTGGGATATAAGCCCAAACCTGCAATGGGTTGTGTTCAGTTACCAGGTCTGTAAATCTCTGAAATTAAACCTATTTCCATTAGGTAACTCACATGTCAGACACCCTGAGGTATGTTTTTTGGCACAGTATGCATTTATTATTTATGTGTCTAACAGCTGGGTAGGAACCATGCTGCTCAGCATTTGAATCTTATGTTTGCCTGTCACTTCTGTGTTAATGGTGAAGATCTGCAATTTGAGCAATGAAATGTAGCAATGTTTCACTCCTGTAACGGATTGCATTAGAACTGGCAGGAGGCACGAGAGTGGGAGGGTAACAGTGCTGAAAGGGGTTTCTTTCTATTATTTCCTACAATATTATTTAAAGGAAGAGGGAAAACCACACACTTGTTCCTCTTTGACTTTTTATCTTTATTGCAAAGAAAGCATAGTGCTACTACTGTAAAATACTAATCCCATTGCATATGTTAAATCATATGTTCTGTATGATTGGCTATTTGTTTTGGCTTGACAAAGAAATTTTATCAGGATTTAATGCCATTTCTCTCTTAGAAGAGGGGTAAGTAAAAGGATATCCCATGGGCTAGTCACAAGGTTTTAAATTTAAAGCCCACAAAGCAGCATTAGTACTAGAGTGCGTGCAGTCTGTTTAAAAATTATTCTTGGCAAAAACTCTGTAACTATCATTTTATTAGTTAACAGACCCTTAGAGATAATTTGGAACTGGGCCAGAATGGATATGTTTCTCCTGCAGACCCGATCTGTAGCTGGCAAATTTCTGACACTGGTGTCTTTGTCAATTAGCAGAGTTGTAGAATTGCTTGATCTTTGTGCATTTCTCAGTATTCTAGAGCACATCATGAACGAGAGTTCAGAGTGTGGGCTGCAGAGCTGTGCACTCACACGCTCTCCATCCCACCCCCAACTTTATATGAGGTCCTCATGCAGAGAGAAGCCTTTCAGAGCGATTTACAGTATGGGGAATGGATGAGGAATGACAGAGGTAGTAATGAGATATGGGGCTTTTACCACTAAGTCAGTGGTATGGAACCGGCCCAAACTAGTGATGACCTAAAGTATCCCTGCCTGACAGCTCATTCCTGCCGTGCCGTGGTGGTTTACAGCCGGTCCTTTAAGGACAGGTGTGAACCTCAGAGGGGCCGAATGAACAAGCCTGTAGAAATATTGGCTTCCACTGGAGGGACTGTAGTGCCGGAGCAGAGCTGAGGTAAAATGTAAGATGTTGCACAGGCAACAAATCTCTTCATGAAATAGATGTATAGCTTTTAATGCTGTCTTTTAGCTGTAGGGGTTGTATCTTTCAAAGGCTTCCAGTTGCCATAGGATCAAATATGTCACCTGTTTGATTAACTAATAAGTGTTATCTAGTAGAAGTGCTGTTTACACCAAAAAGAAAATACTATATATAAGCAGTGAAACAGAATAGGCCTAAAATTAGCGTGTTTTTTATTCTCACCTTTGGGGGTGAGCTGGCAAAGTTGTTTAGATAGTTGAAATGAAATTAGCACTTCACAGTTTTTGGAGAGATGACGTTTAGGAGCAGATATGATATAGATATGCAATATTCAGCTTCTGATATCTGCTGGGTTTTATGGATCTGGTCCAAAGTCCATTAGAATTGCTAGGAAAGTGCCACTGACTCTAGTGAGCTCAAGTCCTTCCTGAGCTAAGAAAAGATGCAGAGTTTTGGAGCATTTTCTGATTCTCTGAGAAGCTCAGGCTGCTCAGCAGCTAAACCCTATAAAATGAATGTAGACTCAGCAGATGTGCAGGAATAGCAGAGGTATCAAGTGTAATGCACTGTCCAACTCAGGGATTCTTAGTCTTCTGTAGAAGTCTATGAGAGCAGAGAAGTATCCCGAGAGGAGCTAGCCCAAAAAGCAAATGTTGACTAACAGTTTCAAGCATGTTGAAATACTTTTGGTTTCAGTGGTTTTGAAATGAATGACGTACATAGTCAGGATTTCTTAAAAGAAGAACTAGAGGGCTATTAGAGAGCTCAGCTTACTAAAATTTAAAGCTCATTTCCAAGCACTTTTGATTTCAAATCTTAAAAGAAAAAAACTAAACAACCAATAACCCAAACCTCCCCCTCTGAACATGAGTGGGACATGTCTAAAAATACCAGTCAGCTTTTTATTCATGAAACTTTATCTCCTGTCCTTGCTTTGCTCTGCCTTGACATTTAGTATAATTATATTTCCAGCAGGTGGAATTGTCCTCATTTTAAATAAACTGAGTTTAATGCTAGTAGTCTTCACTAGCCAAAACTTGGGCTCTGTTGGTTCCTACTAACAGGCAGAGAGGTCCTTATATGCCAGCATACCAGACTGGGGAAAACCACTTTCAGATATACAGAAGAAAAACAGAAGTGCTGTACGTCCTTCACATCAATTGTTATGGCTTCAGCTGAAAGAGCTTTCTAACACAGATCTTTCTGTACAGTTGTTTTTGTTCCACAAAATTGTATAAGAAGAGTAATATGATATCTCTGTCTTTCAGGTTTCATTTCTTGGATATTAAGTTGCAAATCTGAAGAGATGGCCTTTCTTGCGGTCCACGTGTTGATTGGGATATTTATTTACTTTACCAGTGTAAAAGGATCTTCCCAGCCTCAAGCAAGAGTGTTCTTAACATTCAATGGTAAGAAAGAAGATAAACATTCTTAAGCAAATGTTATGATTGAATATTTTCTTCTTCCCCTTAAATTCAGCAACTGAGTAGCAACTGGCTTTTTGATCTGCATTCACAATTATTATTTTTGGTTTGTGTTGGTAAGGTACCTGTCAGCCTAAATTTGTTACCTTTTTTTTTTTTATTTAACCTGATGCTACTTATAGCTATATATTAATAAGACTTTCTCTTTGTTTTGAGTTATTTTGACTTACTTACAACTAAAGGTTTTATTTCTTATCCTTAATTTTCTTTGGGAAAGATGATAGCACATGGCATGTAGTGGAAACTGTTAACGTAGTTAAAACTATTAATGATTTAAGTTGCTTTCTGAGCAACTGAGACACTTTATATTCTGAAAATGAGCCTGCCTGAAGATTTACCAAAATAGCTAGCCTGACACAGAGTCCCCTGAAAAAGTGTGCACTTTGTACAATGTATAGGGTGTATGTAGCATGTAGCAATCATGATGCCTGTATACTGTAAACTAGCAATCAAAATTACTATTTTCCAAAGAAAGTTGGTCTTATGAAGTTCTGATCGGTATCTTATTGCTCAAGTTACCCCAGTATTACTTTTAATAACAAAGTAATTTATTCTTCCACTATTAATCCCTTCTCAAGTGTTTTAGCAACCACTGCAGAACGTATGTATTCTTTAGCTTACAGTGTCTATTAAATTTGAGCTGAAATTTTTGGTCACTTTTGGGGTATTGCCTTTCTTCAGCCCTCTGCCTTTTCTGTGATTGTCTTTGAGCCATAAGGGCTTGCTTCTCGCTGCACCCGATCCTGTCTGCATTAAGATGGTTTGTGTGGTTCATTAGTGCAGGGGTGCCCTGCAACTGCCATGGGAATATTCTGAACAGTCTTTAAGAATCACTTGAAAAATAATCATAGCTAGTAAGTATCTCAGGCTGCTACTTGCCACAATGATCATAACTGTGTAATCATGAGACTGAGAGACATCCAGCAGGAGACCTGCCAAATTAGACCTTTCTCAAATACCAGAGACTGAACAATTACAAGGTGTTGTATAGGGCCTATAGAGTATAGAGCCATAAACTGATGAGTGCAATACTAGGTGTAAAATGGCATAGTTACAGTAAAAGAAATAGTAGGCATTGAATATCAAGAGGGAACTGCCAAACGAATAAGTAGAGGTGGGAATTTCTTATCCTTGCTTAGGTAGCACTGACTCTAGAGCAGATGATACTGTTTCAGCACAACTTAGCACAGAAGCAAATTTGGCTGTGGTTGTGTGTTGCACTGCAGGTTTGCCACAGTTATGCAGAACAGGCTGATTTGGATTTCCACATCATCTCCTTGGTGGCCTTAAAAATAATCTAGGCTTTCCCTGATCTCTGGTATGACCATGAAGTAGGAAGTGCTCAGGTTTTGTGGTATTCAACCTTGTGAATGGGAAAGAATTGTAATAAGGGGAAAATGGTTTTAACGTGGACTAAGGAGATCTGTTTTTCATCACAGGTATCCTGCAAGTCTGAAACACTGAAGCACCCATAGGTCTAAAGACCCCAGACCTAGGGATTTAAAGAAAATCCTGAACTGAAACCTTAGTTTCTCTGTCCCTCTCTGAAAGGAGGTTGTCCCCCTTTCCTTTAAAAGGGGCTATGACAGCTTTATGTTGCAGTGACCCCTTTATCTGGTGAGCTTCTTGGGCCCCAAGAGCTCTGCTACCCTGTGCTGGCCCTGGGGATGCAGCCTCACCTCACTGGTTCCTGCTGTAACCCTGCTTGGCTGCCTTGGTTACAGCTGCTTCTGCCATATCATGGACAGTAAATGACTGTCCTGTGTCCTTTCCTTGATTTTTAAAGTTATGCTTTGCATGGGTAAAAATGAGTCTCTAGCCTTAGTGAAAGTTAAGGTAAAGGAAGGGTCATCAGAGCCTTGCAATACTATCTGGTTGTCTTAAAACTGACATTTTACTTTCCCAAATACTTAACAGTCAACCTTTAAAAAAAAAAAAAATTAAGTCCTACATTTTTAATGCCTCTTTCAAAATCATAAAAGTAAGAAATTAGTTATGTGTTTTATAATGTGAGAAGTATGTCTGAAATAAAAAGCTAAGTTTCTTGTATAGTATGTCAACTGTAGTTTTATTTTTAAACCTGATTTCCAGATGGTAAGGAACAATTTTTGTTACGTGAAAAGAGCTCGCACGTTGTTGTGTATAACAAGGTAATGGCCTCACCTGAGCTTATGTTCTATGAATCTCTGTTTATTTACATGAGTACTGATAAAAGAGAAAAAGGTGAAACTTTGTATTAATCCCTAGATAAGTTTGATAACACATTCTTTCTTCATAAGCTTTTTTATAGCTTATTGTTTTTAAATCATGTAGAAACATCAAGTTACTGGCCATCTCCCTGCCCTGAGAAGCTGTCAGTTTTTGTGAAGAATTGTCACTCTTTTGAAGTGCATAATTTGAAAATAAAACTATAATTAGGTCTCCTTATGTTTTAAATGACATTAGACAATAAAGACAAGTCATTCAAGCTTTGGGTACTTACATGATATTTTTCAAGTTCTGAATTGGATTTGGCTTGGTGTCTACAATTACATTACATAAGTTTTGGGGGTAGAATGTATACAGGAGGAGAAAATGAGTGATGCTTTTCAAAGCTAACCTGCTCCTTCAGAATCAAGTCAATTGAGCTTATTCACACCGTAGCATTTCTCATGGGAAAATCCAGCAAGTATCTTGACCTATTCTGTTTTTCATCAGGAAAGATAAAAATGCGAATCATTTGATTCATGGGCTGCTTTTCTCTTTGCCATCTACTTCATTAAGAATCAAATGTAATTAAAAAGTACGCCTGGGTAATACCTCAAGAGCATGATAATGGGGATTTTGCAATTAACTTCAATGGATGAAGGACTACAACCCTAACTTCTATTTTTGAAATCAAAAGCCTGGCCCCTTGTCTAATTAAAATGTAGTTCATGACTTAGCTGAGATTGTTAACTGTGTGTGTGACGTGAGTGTGGAACCTACTGCTGTCTGCACCCTGAGTGCCTGGAAAATTGCAGTGCTGTTCAGAACCCTGAGGCCTGATTTCTATTGCTTTGCACCTTGTATAGCCATTTACTTGGCTGAAAGAAATGGTCAGGCTGGAGCTGAAGTGCTTGCTATGCACAGGTATACATGGTTATACATGGCACTGGGCCTGTGGAGAATCAGGCAAAGGGGCTGTCAGTTTGCCTGGAATAATTTGTCGTGACCTAATTGCCCTGTTCAGTGGTGATAGTTCAAACCATCAATATTTGTACAACATCTGCACTTGAAGAGCCACTGCAGTTGAAGAAGAAAGATATCTCCAGCTTTTTCTGATTCTGAAATTGCAAAGATGGGGAGCCTGTAGTGCAGCAGCTGCAGCAGTGTTGGGGTATCATCTATTGTGTTACCATGGAGCATGCAGGAGTGAGGGAACCTGGGATGGGGGAAGTAAAGGACTCGGCGTGTCTCCCCACACTATTAGTATGCTGTTCCTGCTCCTCCTACCTCTTCTGACTCCTTGTTCTCAGAACAGATCTTTCTTAATCTACTTAAATCACCTGTCATAATTTAAAGCACCATAGTTTATTTTCTCTCCGTAGCAAAAGACTAATCTGTTTATGAGCTATGAAGTGTGGTGCCTGTGGTTTCTCAAGCTACATGCATTCCTCCTTGTTACTGCACGTTTCTGAACAGATAATTGAGAGCTGTATCCTTCAGTCTCTCCAGGTGAAAAACCTTTCTCAAATCAGTGAAGGACTTATTACACTCCCCGTTAGTGTCTGATTTTGTTTCATTCCAACTCACATTTACTTTTTGGATTTTGCTGCAACCCTAAAATGTTGAGCCATGCCATTTTAGCATCAAATTCTGAATTAATAAAAACATATCTAGTCCTTATTTTTAAAAATACACTCAAACCTTCTTTGAGATTTAAATTTATATGGAGATGTGCAACCAAATGATAATTAATTTCACAATTTACTGGGAACATTTAAGGCATTCCTACTCAAATGTCTTGTCTAGCAGATATTTCCCATGCAGATTCTCCCATTGTCTCCAGTGAAAATTCCATATGAGAAGTGGATCAAGGCTAATTTGCAGACAGTTTTTGTTCCTCTCTTTGTAATAAAATTACTAGAACACGTAAAGGACTTTTAAGAAAGTATCAGTCAGCTTCATTAATGACAATTAAAAAGCATAAAATGTCACCAGAGCAACAGCAGCACTTATTCAACTGTCAACATATTTTAAAAGATTTAATGCAACCCCTGTGGTTACCCTAAAGGAAAAATAAAGGAACTGAGAACCATTCTCTTTGAGCTCTTGAGCAACAGCAGTACAACTTGTTTTTAAACAATCCCTCATTGTAATGTTAATGTTACCACAGTTAATAAAAAGTTCATTTATTATTTGGGGGACTTTGTACTGATGACAGTCTAGTAAGCAAAAGTTTATGCTCGAATAGTTGATTAGATCTTTTTTGGTTTCCATAGAATGAAAGTTACTTGCAAAATGAAGTAGAAGTTCAGTCAACCAAGAAAAAAAAAAAGAGAGAGAGAGAAAGAGAAAAGATCCATGGTTTTAGTTTTGTTTATATGCAAAACTCAAATGTTCATATAGTCCCTTAATTTTCAGCAAATTGTGGGTCATATTTTCTCAAAAGTAACAGATTTGTGGCTTTCACAGCTTCATGGATCTTAAATAATGCTAATTTGTAAAGCGTTGAACATCAACCATGTGAAAACATTTCCAATTTAATTGTCTCTCACTGGAGATCTAAAAACTTTCTGAATACTTTCAACTAAAAAAATATTTTTTTTTTGTCTTTTGTAGTGAAGATGCTGTTTTTTACATTTGATCATAGAATATAGAGGATATTAAGGTGTTGGAACAGACCTTAAAGATCATGTAGTCCCAACTCCCCACCCCACCATGGACAGGGACATCTCTCACTAGACCAGATAGCTCAGAGCCTCATCCACCCTGGCTTTCAATACTGCCAGGATTGGGGCATCCACAACCTCCCTGGGCAACCTGTTCTGGTGACTTGCCACCCTCACAGTAAATTTCTTTTTCCTAATATCTAACCTAAATTTCCCCTTTCAAGCTGTATCCATTATTCCTTATCCTGTCACTACAGTTCCTGATAAAGGGTCTCTCTCCAGCTTTTTTGTAGGCCCCCTTCAGATATTGGAAGGTTGCTGTGAGGTCTCCACACAACCTTCTGCTCTTCAGCCTGAACAGTCCCAAGTATTTCAGCATGTCTTCATAGGGAAGGTGTTCCAGTCTTCTTACCAGCTTTGTGGCCTCCTCTGGATTTGTTCCAACAGTTCCATGTCCTTCTTATATTGGGGGCATCAGAACTATATGCAGTATTCCAGATGGGGTCTTGAATTGTCAGCTTTGGTTGTTCCTAAAGACAAATGCCTAATTTACAAATTATAGTCTTTGGGGGTAATTTTTAGTCTTTTATATTCTCTCTATATTTCTTTCCTTGCTTTGTTGTTTCCTTTTTTTTTTTTCCCTCTGGCATTGAAATAAACAGAGGTGTAGTGCAATAAATCTTACTTCTACAGAAATTGAATTGCTTTCATTGCATAGGCTAATGAATGTAAAATCAAAACAACAACAACAAGTATCAATCATTTTAAAGGAAACCTTATATAAAAAGCTCAGTATTCTTTCTACAGTTTCATGAGTTGATGTCCCACGTGGCAAATGACATTGAATCTGCTTGGTTTCACACTCTTGTTCAGTGGTAGTGTCACTCAGTTGACTTCACTGTCATTATTGTTGACATGAGTGTACAGGAGAGAAGAATTTAATGTATTGTTCCTGTAATTGGTTAAATTGTGCCATGTGATTTGACTTCAGTTAAGAAAATGGTCATGCAATAAAGCTGAAATCACGGGGTCCAATTCTATGTTTGTTCTCCAAAGTTACTGTAAGAGGTAGCCTAATGGGAAAGCACAAATAAGTACATGTCTTCGAGGTAGTTAATTATCAGGCAATAAATTTAGGAGGGAAACCTACAAATTTAATCCTACTCTTGGATGAAAAACTCATCCAAACTTGACAAAATAGGAGATTTGTTTGTTTCTTGCATGATAATAAATAGATCTCTTATCTAAGAGATGATTTACTTCCTTTAATCTCTTTTTGTTCCCCAACTCAGTCAGTTTGACCTGTATCTGAACCAGCTCATAGGTGTCTTTTTTTTTTTTGTTATTTTTTTATTTTGATATGGAAAAATCAAACTTTATCTAAGAACATTTTGACAGATGCTACACATCTTGGCACTCTCTGCTTGTCATAGAAGAAAGCAGCTTATCTTGGCCAATTCCATTGCTCTGTAATTACAATTCTTCCTTGTGTTGCCTGTCCAAGGCAAATGCTGGAGTCCCTACGTAGGCAGTTATGTTTTCCTTATTGTACAACACATCTTCTCTTTATGTTTTAAAAACTATGATGAGAGAAAAATGGCATAGACATTTCTAATACCCCGTCTTCTTCAGGATTGTTCTGGTGCCAGTAACAAGAGCTCTTCTGTGAGCCTTTTCCGTACTGGATGAGCTCACAGTGCACTTTGATATGTGGTGCTGCACAAGCCTTTTTGTATATCAGATGTAATTAGTGACATGATTCACAATGATTACTCATTTTATTGAAATGTGTTGACTGAGATCCTGCCATGAATAAATACATAGACCAAGAACTTACCCTGTCAGTTGAGCTGGCTGTTTCATCAACATGTGTATTTTGTTCTTTTTGGTGCTGATTTCTCAGTGTTCTCAATAACATTTCTTAATAAAAAGACTAGGCATTGTTTCTCAGGGAAAGGTCTTTGTCTTAGGGATGCAGTTTACTGATTCACAGTGCACCTTCTCAGCTTCTCTTGTCTCATTTTACATCTAGATGGCAATGTCTTAGCAGACACAATGTTAAAAGAAGGCTGTATGTTTCCCCCTGTTCATTTAATCAGAGAGTTGGGGTCTCAGGGATGCAATGGAGTGCTCCACTACCTGTATGAATCAGGGTGATGCTGAATCTCATGTCTTACTGGAAAGTGTGCAAATTCATTAATGAAGAGAATGATGGTGATTAACACCATTTGTCTTTCCTCCTTTCTCTTCATACCTCCATCCTTATTCAATGCAAACTCGGTACAGTTGCATTTGCATTATTACTTCATCTCCCATTGATATGGCTTCTTCCTGGAAGCAGAAAACCTGGTAACTGGTGTACTGAAGCTAAGGCTCTGATATCACACTCTGGCATCACAATGGAAAGAAGGGATGCCTCTCCCATGAAACAACTGTGGAGCTGGGACCATCATACCCTTTAGAGAATTTAACTCTTCACCTTATCTTTGTGAATATAAGGCTATTTCTCCTTGAGGAGAAGCTTCTTGCTTCTTGTGTGGGTAAGGTTGGTGGAAGTTTTGTTTCCTGTTCCTTTGTACAGCATTATTTGGGATATTCCCAACTGCTCCTCTCACCCAGCAAATCAGTTATGCAAAAATCAGTGCTACAAAGGCTCCTCAATTACCACAGGTGATATCCTAGATTATACATAGATTTTTTTTTTCCCAGAAACACAGTACGAATAGTTTTAACTAATAATTTTAGAATTATTATCTTGCATTCCAAGACAGCATTTTGAAGACATGTCCTGCTGCCATCTTACATCTTATGTACAAGAAACTGTATTCAATGGTATTTCATCATTATCAGGAAAAAAAGAAAAAAAAAACTCTGGAACTCTCCATTGAACCACCTGGATAGAAAACATCTCTGGAACAGCATTTCACCAGTAAACAACTGCAATGGGTTCCATCAGGGAGTCTCTTAGGGACTGTGTTTGTTGTTAGGGAGAGAAAGTGAATTTCAGATCTGGTTTAGGAATGCCCTCAAATCACCATGAGCTTGGAGACATCTTTCAAGGTTGAGCTCTTAATTTTTAATTTCGCTACCATCTCCCAGGTGTTATAGGACATTTTATGACATTTTTAATGTCATTGACAATTCTAGGGAAGGAGGAATGGGGTTGTTCCTTTGTTGGTTTTTTGTTTTATTTTTGTGGTGTTTTTTTGTTTGGTTTTTGTTGTTTGGTTTTTTGTCTGTTTTTTAATTTTTATTTGGAGGCTGTAAGTAAACCTTCATATAAAATACACCATCTTTTTATGAGGTTTTACTTCCAGTAAAAATTTCAAATGTAAATATGATTGTGTATGGATTGAATACCCAGACTTTTGAATGGCTCTGCTTAACTTTTCTCACTGCTCTGGAACAAATGATTGCCTCACCAAAATTATCTTCTCGAATGTGGATGAAGAGACATCACAATCAGCCAGGACTGCCAAGTTGCTTAATGGAAAAAAAATGTGTATTGGCAGTTACTTCTATTTAAAAAAAAAAAAAATCTAACCCAAAATTAAGCCGAACCCAAATTCTTTTAGTTACAGGCACTGCTTTCAGCCATTAAGAGGGTCAGACTGGCATTCCAAAATTAAAAAATAAAAAAAATAAAAAGAGGTTATTTTAGAACTACACAGTAAATGTGTGATGGATTATAATTCACTTTCAACTATTGTCTCCTTTTAGAATTTCCTTTGCAATTTCACAGTTCCTATATTGCTTTGAAATGCAACTGAAAAACACGGGGTCTAGTAAGTCCTTCCCTGAGATTGATAGGCTTTCTCAGTCACCTGTTATCCTGATCATGTTGTTGTTTCTTAGAATTTTTTTTTTCTTTTGCTTAATACCATTCTTAATGAAAAATATGTCTAGTTTTAAAAGCTTTAAGTTATACAGAATAAATCAATTTATGTCAGCTCAGAATCAATTAAATTAGGCAAACATTTGTCTTCTTTTAATGTCTGTGTAAATCAGACCGTATCTTTCAGTCTCCCAGCTTAAAGGAGCTGCAAAGTTAAATTTACAGGGATAAGGGTAATATGCAAGTGTCTGATCCTCATTCATTTCAATGGCTGGGAATGATGGGGTTCAGTTTTTTTCCTTCTCATGAGTGCAAAGTTTTGAACAGCAGAAGAAGGTAAGTAGCATTGTATATATGCACACCACAACTAATAGGGTAACAGGAAACAATGAGGGAAAGACGGTAACAGTAGATGTATTAATAATGCTGCAGTGATTTATTTTTAATGCAAAGAGGTACATATATTCATATATCCACTGTGCCAGAGGTATGTAAATCTGCCTTTTCTGTTTGTTGATCCTAAGCATTTTTCTAGGTGTGAACCTAACACTGATGCAGAAACTTCTTGAAAACAACAACTGATGCACTGAAAGTGGATTTTCCTTATCCTCTGAGATATCCACTGAGCCATAACCAGCCAGGGAACGAAACACTGTGTTTTCCTTGGGGCCAACACTGCCACACACTTCTTTCTGGTGCATTACAATGGCACAGGATACACATCGTAACACATCTAGTTTTTATAGTTCTTAGAAATTCCTCCTTGTCTGGAATAACCTGCCTGCATGCCTCTCATTTCAGTTTTCTGAGACAGTCTCTGTGTTAGTATGTTGAGTGCTCTTACAAGGCACAGTATCAAATTAGTACACAACAATGTGAGCACTTGCATTTTCAGAATGGCACTTTCTGGGTTTTTTTATATCAACCAATTAAGATGTTATTTTCAAGGAGAGTCTTGGCATTTTTTCAAAAATTTATTTCTTGAGGCCTGAAAAGGATTTAGTTGGCATGTAGGAATGATCCTAGGCTTAGACTTTTTGATGGCTTCAACGTGAACACAGCTGGAATTTTTTAAGCTGATTTGACTGAAAATCCACTTCCTGCCACTGTTGAAAATAATGCACTATAATTTTATTTTATTTTCCTAAAGCAGACAAACCTACAGCAAAGACAAAAGAGTTTAAAGCCACCATGAGGTGTTTCATTGTGGTTTGCATTAGGGAATTAAAACTACGCATACATGGCTACTAAATATGAAAATGAATATGCCTGTAAAGCCATTACTTCTGATTTAATAACTTGTCATCTTTCTAGCTTTGCTAAGTCCCTTTAAAATGAGAAGAGTGTCATTCATTTCTCCAGTAGAAACTGCTTTATTTATAGATACTTGCAAACATAAGATTTTTTCAAACAAATTTTTCAAAAGTAGAGTAAGAAAAGAACCATTTGTCAGTGATTTTTATTTCATTGAATGGTCCTTCAAACTCCCTGTCTCGTATTTCCTGATCTTATGTTCTTAAGTTCACACCAACAGCTGAAAAAGTGTGTCCTTAAAGGCTAAACTGCATAAAATTGGAAAAATAATTTTGAACTTTCAGATTTAGTCAGAAATACCACTGTCTTCACTAGGAGTGCTCAGAAAGTGAAGCTAGGAGAAGACTCACAAACTTGGCCAGCATAGTTTGGCTCATAAGCCAGGTCCAACCAACCACAGACTTTTATCTGGTCCCATTTTTAACTTTGAGACATGGGAGAATGCTTGTGCATGCTTGCACAGTATGTGCTTCCTTAGCTTATGAATTCTTCCTCCCCAGCACCCAGAAGGCAAGCAATGGGTTGGTGAAGCACTAGCATGGTGCTAATAGAAAAGAAAGAACATGAGTCTTGCTGCGGTTTTGTGTGTATACGTCCCTGGACTAGTTAGAGCAGGCGCTGGGGGGAGAGGGGTAAGCACAGGAATTCAGCATCTCCCCGGCAGCTGGGGAAAGGAGACCACCCTGATGCAGGGGCTCTGAAGGGAGTTTTATAGAGGAAGGTTGTGCCAGCTGAATCAATACTGGGACAGGTTTCATACCTACTGTGGTAATTTACATAGATGTGTTGGGGGGGACGATTTAATAGAATTAATTTAATAAAAACCAAACCAATCTTTCTTGAATAGGATTTTTTCACAGATACAGGAATCTGCCTCAAATGATGACTTAATTTCTATTTGCTCTTTAAAAAAAAAAAAAAAAGGTATTTTATTCCAGATTCTTAGGTTGTCGTTGCCAACGAACTTGCCTTCATAAAAATCCTCCAGATACATGCAGCACTGCAGTACAGTGATGAGGTTCTTCTCCATTACTATTACATTTGTGCTTCTTCAGTGTATTTTTATTTGTAATGGTATTTTGGTGTTGATATTAGTATTGGTACTGGGGGCAAGCACTCAATGCTGGTTATGAGGCAGCCTGTCCTCCTTGTATGCTCAGTTCCTCTCTTATCTTGTCCTTAAAAAGGTGAAAGAATTCTGCCTGGACTTGTCCAAGAGGCAAGTAGCTATGTTTATTCTTTTCAGTCTGTGTGGTGACTGTGAAGGACCTTTACTTTAAGGTTGTTCTCTTTTCCATGAGGGTACAATGGCATTGGAAGGGGTTTATGGCTTGTTTATGGCTGTTGCAAACATCCCTAGGCAGCTGGAGATCCCTTTCAGATTGGGTTGGATGTGAGAGAAAACATGTAACGTCTTAAGATCAACTAAACTTGAGATTGTGTGTAACATCAATAAACCAAAGCACTCTGAAAAAACAAGGTGGCCACTCATTGTTTACAGTTCCCTTTGCTTATTTTTGCAGCCCTGTGTCTGTGATAACCCCAACCTGTTTGCTGAGCAGTTTAAAATGAGTTTTGTTAAAAATAGGGCTAATTTTTAGTTGATAGGTACAAGTTGTACGTCGAAATGTGTCAGAGAGAACTAGCAGCTTGTGGGACATTTTTTCTCTAAAAGGCCCTTTCAAGAAAGCAATTGTTTATCAGTGGAGAGTGAGGGGGTGACATAGGAGGTCTTGTAGAGATTACTCACACGCACAAGATGCTGCACCCCAGCTCATGTAGTATGACAATATTCAGCCTTAATGTCTGCTCCAGTGGTAATCTCCAGTTCCGTTGAAGCTGACTTCAAATCTGATATCACATCTCACATTGAAGAAAGCACTCGTGTATTCTCCTTAGGCTCATTTAGGAGGCAAAATACTGTTTCGTGTTGGGTTTTTTTTGTTGTTTTTTTTTTCTTATGCAGGAATGGAACGTGTTTCTGGCCTACTGTGTCATTTATATGTTAAAATTTTCTGCAACTGTGACAATTTATCTGTTTCGATTTGTGGAGATGAAAGATCAGGGAAAGAGATTGCTGTGACCCATTTTGGACCCTCCCAGTGTACGATGTTCTGGCAAAATAGAAGAACCCCAGTGACCCCAGCCACGAGGCTGTTATGGGTGCTGGAGCACGTGGTAAACAAGGAGATAATGACAGCCGAGTTTCTTCTCGACTGTCTTCAGCTGTCTGATGGGGAGAGTCAGACTCTTGTCAGCAGTGCACTGTGACATCTGTTTAGATGTTTTTTTTACTGTAAGCATAGGGAGACATTGAAACAGGTTGTGCAAGGAGGCAGCAGACAACACTGCTCCAGGTATTTGAAACTCAGCTAGAGGAGGTCCTGTGCAAACCCATTAGGTAGCCTTGTTTTGAGCAGGATTTTAGCTGACACAACCTTCAGATGTCTTTTCCAATATGCATGTTTCGTGGTTGTGTGATTTTATCAGTGATCAGCAAGTGTGAGTCTTAAGATGTTGGTACCTTCATTGGCAGCATTATTCAGCACAGCTTATCTATTAAAGCAGTTCTGAAGAAGCAAGTTAGCTTTACTCAAAAAAGGTCAGAAATCTGAGTCAGATGACTTGACAACATGTGTCTGCAGTGAAAGCTATAAACACTCAACATCAGGAATTTTTATTTAGATGCCTACTGCAAATTATATTGTGTCTGAAGTGTGTGTTTCCAAGATTGAAACCTTGCATGTTGTGTAAATTGTTTTCTTACAGTTTAATACAATAGATCTCCCTGGTGTGGAAGAGAAAAACATGGGTCTGTCTGTAGCTGCTCAATAAAATGTAACAATTCCTTTTCTATGGAATGGCAGAAATCCTAGATATGCAACATTAAATGAAATTATATGAAAACAATGACAGATGATTCTACCTGTATTTTCTAGACATAATCTCCTTTGTTTTCTTGTTTAAGAAGAAGAGATTGCTTTCTTGTTAAACTGAGCTCATTCGTAATACGATGACTAAATTAGAACATGTTATGATAGAATGTGCAGTATGTTTATAAATTTACAGGTGCATCGTTTATTCATTTTTGAAATTCTATTGAACTCTTTTATCACCAAATCAGAATAAAGGTTAAATTATATAAGTAACATTTGTGACCAAATTTCACAGTGTGCATTTGGTCTCAGAACAGATATTTGATCTTCTTTTGGTTCTAGTTTATTTTCACAGTTTGTATCCGTACCTATGTATAATGTTATATAGAGCAGGTAAAGCAGACTTCTATAGTGCATGCTGTGTTTGGGGCGGTATGTTGGTCTACTTTTGGGCAAGTTTTATGTTATCTGATGCATGGCAGGTGTATAGCAAAAAGCGCTTGCAAAAATGATATTAAAATGGCAAGTCCAGAGTCAAAAATTCCAAATTACCTGATCACATCCTGTTCTGAATGCACAGCATCCTAAAGTTGTCCAAACTGTAGCATTTTCTTTCCTTTCAGTGGCTGAATTTCCACTCTCAAGCTCTGTTCTTTAGTGATGTGAGTGTGCACATTTACACTTGTCCAACCAGCACAGAAAAGATTAGTAATCTGATACATACTTCCAAGGTTAACTTTTTTCGCTCATGTGATCTATATTGTAATACTTTGAGTATTTGAAAAATTCATTAGAACTGTATTGATTGTTAGGCTTTACAGACTTAGGGAAGGTTTGTTTAACCTCTCTGCAAGTCTGTGATGATCTCTGACTTGCATTATTTATCAAAGTCACCGTATTGTTCCTGTCTTCCATAGAATCACAGAATCAGGTGATTTGGGAGGGACATCCAGCCAACATCATGCTCAAATTAGGTCTGATTAGATCGATTGCTCTGAGACATGTCTACTTGGATTACTACAATGGTGGAAACCCCACCCTTTAGTATCAGTGCTCCAGCAGCTTCCCATTTTACACATAAGTAAGATGAGTAATTCCCCATCCCTGGAATTCTTTCAGGGCAGGCTGGATCAGGCTTTGAACAGCCTGGTTTAGTGGAAGGTGTTCGTGCCTGTGATAGGGAAGTTGAAACTAGATGATCTTTAAGGTCCCTTCCAACCCAAACCATTCTGTGGTTGATTCTAAGATTTCCTCTTTTCATTCACTTCTTGAAACTGAAAACCCCCTGTTCTCTCATTTCAACATGTGTGCCTTGTGGTTCAGAAACATTATTTGTTCCTTGGCTTATTTTTAGTCTTGAAAGATGATTCTTCCATTCTAATGGTGAACTGCTTGCTTCAGTAATTGCTCATCATCTCTTCACTCCTCTCCAGGTTCATCTCTGCATATAATATGAGCAGAGTCTTGACTGTTTATTACAATTGTTCATCACTCAGCTACTTTAAAAATGAGTCGGATCAGAATCAGAACAATATATCTCTCTGTGTTTATACTTACTGACTATTAAGTTGTTTTGGTGTCCATTTGGGTAAGAAAAAGGAGGATTTTGTTGGCCCTGGTGCAGTTAGAGTCACCTATCGGGCTTTTTTTTTCCTAGAGAGTGTTTTGAGTGTCCATGGCAGTTGTTGAATGTTTCTTGAAGTTGAATTTCATGATACCATGAAGAACTCACCTGCCAGACATTTTTAGATAAGTTTTTCTATAATTTTTAAGGTCCCTTCCATGATTCCTTCACATAACTCAATTCCTATATGCAGTTTAAAAGGAAAAGCATGTTTACCAGTTCCCTATTCATTTACATTTGGGGCATTAATTCTTGTCACGGGGAAGCCAAAGCATTGCATCATTTAATAATACCAAAATAGGAGCAAAATCTCTTGTATATGAAGAATAAAATAGTATAGATCTCAATTCGTTTCTTTAGATTTTCTGCAGGCAAATTAATTATATGTGTGGTAAAGGATAGGTGGGTTTCATCTGTAAAGGATATTAATTTCCATTTGATCTGCCTTAATCCTGAAGATACGGGTTCAGATCCCAGAGCCATTGAAAATATTAGCTTGATGCTTCCATCAGCCTTGAAAAACTCTGCTATTGAAGGCTCTCAGCCACTGCAATCTGCTGTAATAAATGCCAATGATAAAAAAGACTAGACAAGCTGAGGATTTTTTTTTCCCGAAGAACAAATAAAAGTATTTTCTTTCTTAATTGTTAGGAAAAAAAAATCCTTTGATGATTTCTTTATTGATAGAATAAAGTACCAACCAGATTGTTCTTTTCCACAAATACTGCTCAGGATTTGGGGGTCACAGTTCATAGCAAAATACACTGCCTCTGTTTGCCCAGCTGCCACATCTCCTCTGCCTTCTCTCCTCCTGTATGTAAGAAAAAGAAGCTGAAAGCATGGTAAAGGGAATAACATTTAGTGCTGCTCTGCTTGTCGACCATAATTAATGTAAATGGTGTTAACAGGATTAAGAGTTCTTGTTTCCATGAGCATACCCCAAACAAGAGGAATGGTACCCTCATATTTTTCAGTACAGGGAAAAGAGCCTAGTCCTCTGGTGTGGTTTTGGCTACATACTGACATGTAATGGTGATCCAGAATGCAGGAATAAGTCTTGCAAGTTTTTTTTCTTATGATTTTCTCTGGCTTTTTGTTTGGTTGTTTTTTTGGGGTTTTTTGGGAGGTTTCTTAGTAAGTCAGCCTTGCAACAACTGCTCCTCCAGCATAACCCGGGCATTCTACATAGAATGTAGGAGACAGGAGCAAGCCAAAATGTCAAAACCAAAGGAAACTCTTAAGGAGAAAAAGGATATGCAAACGGTGTTTATTTCAGCTTTCATTCCAAGTTCAATTTTATGGATGTTACACACAAATTAAAGTAAGACTGTGTTACAGAACTGCCTGCTACAAAACCTTATGGCACAAAATTTAAAGAAAAAAAGTACGTATTCATGTCTGTGTCTCCATACATTTTGAATAGATGTGTTTTAACTCCAAAATGGTACACAGAGGTTTATGCACAGCATATTGGTTGTATTGCAGCAGTCTTTCTCTGTCTTACATGTTTCCATTTGGGTTTGGCAAAAGAAAAGGAAACAACAATTAAAAAGACATTTCATTCTTTTGGGCCAAAAAAATCTCCTTCTGAAATCCAATGATGTTACTGAGCTTTGGATTATGATCATATTTCCCAATGGGTGCAGTACTTCAATTAGAAATCTCCAATTAATCATTCTCCACCCTAAAAGAGGGTGTGCAGTTATGAACATAGTGATACATGGCAATGTTCAATATTTTTTTTCACTGTAAGAGAGTATTCAACTTTCTAATGAAAGAATGAAAACATAATAGATTAAAATAATTTCTGTGCTTTTATGTTTTTTTTTTCCTTATGTCCAGGCTTCAACATGAAGCATTTATCCAGGTCAGATGTTTCGAAGCCCGTGGAACTGGGGGTGCATTAACAAGGTGGCACTTACACATCTCAGACAGGCCTTGCTACTGCTCTTGGCAATGATGAACAGGGCACACGTTTGCTGCTGTCCCTTCTTCACTGCCCATACCAGTAATTGCCACTTTGTATTATTTATAGAGACTGAGTTGGTTTGCATTTTTGTTTTTTCCTGCTTTTCTCTTTAGCCACTATCCAACATGACTGTACCCAAGCTTTTTGTTGAGGTTTGTCTGGTGGAAGCAGAATTAAAGATTTTTGTGTACTTTGCCATCTTATGACAACTGGCAGCAACTGAAATGAAGCATGTCAAGCAACTACCACAAAAAGAAATCAGTAATTTACAAGTCCAGAAAAAGGTTGAAGAAACAAACCTTCTCTGTAATTGTGCTGTCTTGTACAGTTTGTTAATATTTTCACTTTTGAGAATATTTAATTTTCCTAATTGAGGGAATGTTACACTGCAGTTAGAAGAGAAGGCAAAATCAGAATCAAAATATTCTCATTTTCAGCAGGGCAATGCTAATGCTTATCTTAGTCAGTGAGAAAAGTATGGGGGTGGATGGGAAACAATAATTCATTAATGTCTATCCTGCAGTCAGTTAAATATGTCTCATACCTAACTGATTAAAGCCGCCTTTTTTTCCATTATGATAATAAGATTCATTGGAAACAGACTGAAAGTAGGACCACTCTCTCTCAGCATCTCAAAGCATTTCCTTCCTTTAGAGGAAAGGAAAAAGTAAAATCCAAATGCCAGCCTTGCCAGTTTGTGTTTGATTATACAGTCAGTAGCTGTTGCTTGCAATAGGTGCAGTTTTTCTTCCTACTCTGATGTTGACTCCTGTTCATAGCTAGACTTCCTGAATCTTAACCAGTGCAACACATTTGAGAAATTTTCACACATGACAAAACCATGGGGCAGAAAGCTGATGCTCTGCAGTGTAGATACAAGTCTAACATGAAGATCCCATGTGAAATCATAGGTCCTCTTGACCCATCCCCAATTTGGCTGCTTCTAAAATAGTATAATTAAAGAAGGATTTCAGATAACCAATCTCTGTAATGCCTTTCTCTTTCTAAAAAATCTATTGTTACTTATTCCTAGGCTCCTTGAGAGAGTACATACTATTTTGTTGGGCTAAAATATGCATTGCCCTTACAATTCTTCACACTTACTGTCTCCTCCAATTTGAGTCACATTTTCTCCCTTCTGTATCTAGTTCCCTGTCCAAGTTAAAATGTAGAATAAAGTAGAAGAGATGTTTGGGCCTCTGAACACATTGCTGAGAGGTTCATTTTTCTACACACAAGTGTTCAGAGTATTTCTCACAGAAGAATAGCATAAATTATGGAGATTCTGTTCACAGAACAGTGAATGGTATTGTCAGTTTGCTTAGGAAAAACTAATGAGGTTGTAAAGAAATACTGTCTGCTTTATAAGAGTAAAATTTGACAGCTGGAAAAACAAGGGCAATAGGCTGACTTCCATTTTCCATTGATTTTAGCCCCCAACATTCAGAAGACTTCCTTTTCTGCAAAACCACATTCACACTGCCTACACACGAACACACAATGCTCTTTTACTGCAAGCCAGAGGCAGATTAAACTTCATTAGTAGACTAAGACTTGAGGAAAGTTCAAATTGTAACAGATAGTAATTTGACGAATAAAGAATTAGGGTTTATTTTACTAAGCCAAAAATAAAGGCCAGAGCAAGGTTCCCATGGCTCTTTTGTGCTTTTAACCACTGGGCAGGAATAGTATCCCTTTTCATAGTCTGGCTTACATACTGTATAAGCATAGTAGATACCATAGCTTTTTTTAATGCATTTAAGCACTCAGTGAAAACACACATATATCTCATTAAATAAACAAAACCATATATGCCTATAAAGTATTTACCTTAGAGCAAGAAATTAGAATAGGATCTAGAATACGTGTTCAAAGTATTCTTAGGTAGATGCACTAACAGCTCAGCTTAAAATCAACAAGAGTGAATGAATTTTATGCCTGGATAGACTGCGTTAGCTTTCTGTAACAACATTAAATTCTCACTCCAGCATCCTCATATTTACACATTCCCAGGCCTTGCTGTTCTAGGACAAAGGATGGATCATTGCAGGTGAGTGACAGATACTTGTGGTAACTGATGGGTTGAGATTTGAGAACTTAAGTTCTTCTCACTCCACTAGCAATCTGTATAATGGCTAACATACAGTGGCACAATCACATACAAAGCTCCCTGACCTTAATATCTGAAAACTTCTTATTAATATGTGTTGAGTGAGCTTCAACAGACAATCTGCTTGCTTTATGTTTTATGCTGGAATGCACAGTGCACTAGATAGTGACTGCATGCAAACAGTATTGCAAAGTGAGGACTAGTACAACAGAGAAATGTTGTGCTAAAATACCTGGCAAGAACATGTGATTGACTCCTGGAGTGGAATTGAGAGCCACCGTGTTTTTGTGTCTCTGCTTGCTCTTGTGCCCATAGGGAGAATTAGGCACCTCAGATTGGGAGGTGAAGCAACCCAGTCAAAAAATACTCCAAAACCCCTAATTTTTCTTTAAACATTATCTGGAAGTATCTAGAGGATAATCTTTGAGGAGAGGAATAGAACATAGATCTTAGTATTTAGTTGTGTTATTCAGGTCTGCAGGGAGGTACCACTATAAGCATGAAATCTTAACAGGATCATTGCATGAAGAGAAGTGTTTGCATAATTTACACTCAAAACTGAACAGAGGTTACTTTCTTTACTGCATTGTATATAACAGAGAGAAAAAGGTTTTAATTTCTATATTAATTTGGAAGCAAGAAGTCAGAAGTTCCAATTTCAGCTCCTGTTTCTTAACTATTGTAAGTAGGAGACATAAGGTAAGGTAAAGTGCACTTTTCACTCGTCTCTGCTGTGATAGACAAAAAATAATGCAGAATGAGCTGAACTCAACTGAGAAGCATAAAGGGCTCAGATTGGATCCGAGTCCTAAGTTCAGTGTCTTATTTTCATAATTACAACTTTATTTTATAATAACTGGTAGCTCTGTAAAACAGAGAAATTGTCCTTTTGGGGCAGCCTTTGCGATGGTGGAAGATCAGAGTTGTGGCCAACTTCTGTTCCATTCTTCACATCCACCGGATGATTCCTGTAGCCTGCTGAAGGGACCATTAGCCACCTGGTCTCAAAATCTTATCTTTGTCTTCTGCACAGATTAGGCCTCATACATCAGTTGTTGTATTGCATCTCCAAGGCTGAATGTTGGGAAACATCTAATTTTGGAAGACTGGTAACACTCTGTCCTGGCTTTAGACTGACTGACAGATGCCAAAACTGAGTTAATTCTGTGCATGGTGCCAGAAGGTACTCCTGTGCTTGGAGGTTTTAAGTTCTTGCTGTTGTGAGTGAACAAATCTGTCAGTCCTACATGCTAGTGATCCCCAAATGCTGCATACAGACATAGAGATGCCTGTGTTCTGGAATGGATTTTAGCCTTGGTGAATAACTCCTTTAAAACTTTATAAGGTTAATTAAATTGTCATTTGGTACTTTGTAAGAACAATTTACTTTATGACTTGAAGGAAACTACTGCACTGAAAGGAACTATAAAATGATGAAGACCGTGAATTTAGTTTTCTAAATTATTTTTACAGAAGGGGAGAAAAAAGCGATAAAATGACTCAGGGTGAAAATAGTACATTTCTTCAAAATAAAGCATATGTTGTAGTCAATACATATATCAGAACAATACTGACGATACTAATTTAAAAACCATGAAATGCAGGGTAACTTACACGCTAATTCTGAAGTGTGTAATGAATAGAAATTGCCTTACGTTGCAATTAGAATTTGTGCTGACAGTGAAAAATACAATTTGAAACCACACATTTAGACTGACTCCCTTTGCTCTTTTCGTCATTCAAGTAGCCTTCTCAGCTGTGGATGTGGGGGCAGCTGCATTTAACTCTAATGAAATTATGCAAGCAGAGAATTTGGCTCTGTTTCATTAACAACTTCGCTTGTTTCTTGGAGCTTTAAAGTCTCATTCCGTCAAGCAACAGGATAGATATCTATTCAAGATACTTGTGAATTCAGAACTCTATAGTTTTTGCCTCAGGTAAGGAAGGTATCTAAATCTCCCTCTTTTCCTAATGTACACGTGTACACACACTATTCTGTCCCTTTGTGTATGCACACGTTTACACACAGGCAGAAAAGGTCACTGTGAGAGCTCTGTCTTAAGACTTGTATTATAAATATAGGAATTGTGAAAAACGGAATTACTAGAATTCTTAAATCCTCTAATCCACCTAATTTTATTGAAAAAGTGTTTGTTCCAGCACATTTTTGTAGTGCTTTCTGTTGTTCAGTAATGAATGTCCTAAGCACAGAAACTTTTTTCCTGAGCTGTTATTTCAGGAAGAAGAATTATTTTCTAACTGTGAGCCTTTGTTTTCCATTTTGTAACTTTTTGCAACAGTGAATTATACTTTTGTGCACCATCCTAATCCTGTCCTGTTTGAGCAGAGAATACTCACACAGAAAATGTTGCTATATTGCTTTACAGTAATTGTTTGACCTGCCTGGTTATGCTTGGGTTTGTTTGTTTGTTTGTTCATGTTTTCTTGGTGTTCCTTCATAATTCAGTCTCTTTAGTCTCTTGAATACTTAAAGTGTTCCAAACTCGTGCCAGTTGACTTTCACATTACTAATACTGAAGAACTTAGCAAGAAACTTCATTATTCCATGGATAAACTCAGGGTGGTAAAGGGCTGTTTTTATGAGAGTCTTCCAGATAGGCTTCAAAGTGATGCTAAATACAATTCAGTGCATTTTTAATTTATTTCTTGCAGGTGCATATGCTTCCATTGTTCTAATGGTAATTTAATATGTGCAAATCCAGACTAACTCCCTTGAAGTTGGTGAATATGCATCACCTTCCTAATTGTGTATTAAGGGATTAGATAAATAAAATGCAGTGAGCCAAGTCCGCAGGCATATTCATGTATCAGCGGTGACACAGAACTAGGGAACTAATAGAGGCAAGACTTTGGAGAACTCCATTTATATACTTACATGCACGCTGTTTCCGGGAGCTTGTCATTTTGCCATTGACTCACCAGCTGTACAAATGCATAGGGCTGCACTCTCAACTTTTTAATATATTCAGGCACAAGTCTATTCTTGCCTCTAAAGACCACATGTGCAGTAGAACAGAAGTGTGAATTAGAGAGTATGTTGTTCCAGAGGCTTTCTGACTAATTCATCCTAGTTTTTGCTGTTCAGCTTGACTGGAGATGGAAATCTCAGGTTTTACCTATGAAAGGAAATGATACCTGAAGTCACATACCTGAAGGTCACTTTGGTAATTTCCTTATTGGTGCCTGAGACAGGATTACTTTGTCAGGTGTAATGGAGGAGACCCATATAGAGTTGGGTTGCTGGTAAGAGCAGGCGGCGATGCTGCTTTAGTCTGCCTTACCTCAGGAATTTTTCTCCCTGCTTGCCCCTCTAGCAGTTAGTTTGTCAAGGTAGTCTGCTGGTTGCAGAGAGATCCACACACAGGTTGGAGTACTGGAACAGGGGCTTCATGATAGAGGAACATGTTTCTAACTATGCAACTGATATTGTCCATATTAACTGGTGTTGGAATATTCCAACATAAAAAGATTTCATTAGGTTTGTTCATAATAATCTTGCTGCCAGTGCTGAACCCTTTCTCTGTACATTCATCATGTATATGAGTACATCTCTCCTGCTGAGAGTTTCATTTGAAAACAGGATTTTGGCTTGCTCTAAACAGCCTTGTACTTAACCAAGAAGAATGTTTAGGACTGAAGTTTTAAGGTTTGGTGTAACATTGTTTACTCAGACAATTGTCACCGATGCCAGCACTCCTTATTACACAATTTAGCAATCTGCTGCCTCCTTGGCCCCCT
The DNA here is from genome assembly GCA_013396755.1 of Sclerurus mexicanus. NCBI lineage: Eukaryota > Metazoa > Chordata > Aves > Passeriformes > Furnariidae > Sclerurus > Sclerurus mexicanus. The sequence continues at coordinate 1,539,407 of VWZF01005535.1, read as the reverse complement.
CTCATCAGCAAGATGTACTCTGCATAAAGCAGCCTCTGCATGCCCTGAAAGAAGATAGTGATGGAAAGGAGATTAAAATGTAGTTCAGCACTGGAGTCTTTACTGCTGTTGTGCAATATGCATGTAAAATCATTTCCTTATGCCTGTTGTTTACTGTGTAGCAGAAAATAAGTTGAATTGCTGAGGAATTTTCAGTCTTAAGCAGAAGAAGTTTAGGAGACCCAGTTTTTTGAGCTGAAGGATAAAAGGGATATAGAGAAACAAGTACTTGGGGAGCGTGAAAGGGCTTTTGTTAAAGAACAAGAAAGACTCACCATGATGTTCAGGAAAAGTTTGTGTTTAGCCTAATACTTAAGATACTATTTTTCTAGCAATTGTATTCTTATGAAATAGGACCCAGGAAAATATAATAAACAAAATAAATTAGACTTGTATGGGTTGGTTGTTTTTTATTTTTTTTTGTGGGGTGTTTTTTCGTTTGTTTGACTTTTTTTCCTTTTAGATGCATAAGGTGCCTGAAGGTAGTTTTAATTTGCATAAGCTTAAAAGGTTTGCAATATATGATATATGCAAAATAAGAAGAATTTCTAGTTTGTTCTTTTGCTTTCTTTATGGATAAACGCCTGCGTGCCATGCAGGAGACAGGTTTAAAGTGCAGAAGTGCTTAGGTATGCAGTAGGGAATGGTGTTCAATTAATGGTATTTAATTAATTTGATGCTACTATTCTTTAAGTAGAGTAAATGAATGTAGGCCGTACCTTTTGAGCCCATTAACTTTATCACTTCCTTGAAGGTATGAAAAAATTTGAAAGCCGCATTAGAACAAGTGAAATAAATGAAATAAAAGAGAAAAGGCTTATATTTTTACTGGGATAATTAGAATTTGTCCTTGGATTAAACCAGTTTTTTATTGCGTACTGTGAAGAGTTTTTGCATAAAAGCCAAAAAACATGGATGAGAATGTTGTGCAGTATTAACCATATCAGGAGTGGAGGGATCACTGAGTAAACTACAAAAATGGCATCAAAATCTGCAGGACTGGTAGGAAAATAAGACTACTGTCACTTTCCAATATGTATTAGACATCAGAACTGAAAATAAGAGAATTCTGTCCTTCTGATCTTCAGTTACATTTTGTGTTGTTTTCTCTCTGTTTATCTCCATTATTACATTCCACATTTAAATCCAGTTTTGTGTAGTAATGCTATGGCAACTCTAGTGGTCATTCTTCCCAAGCCTGGTTTGGTCCTGTGCTTCTCACACTTTACACATACCCGTGTCTGAACAGGGAATTGGATTTTACTCGGGTGGTGTGTGAGTATATCTGACTGTCCCTGCCCAGGCTCCATGTCTCCATGAGAGCAGCACGGCTTCCCACAGACCACTGCTGTCAGACAGGACTCCTGTTCTGATCCTCAGTGCTGCTGCCCATGCCATGGTTGAGCTCTGTTGACTTTTTGCCCAGATAACAGAGCTGCCCTACGAGCCAGTCCGGGGTCACGGCTGTCCCCCCAGGCAGAGCAGCCTTCCCGGACGGAGATGCCACTGCCAGTGGGCAGCTGCATCTCCCGCGGTGTATTTTTGGAAGTCTCTGAACTTTACAGTTAAAGATGTGCCAGAAGTAGTCAGGAAAAGTTCAAGAGACACTGAACACTTGAGTGCTTGCTTTCTAACCCACTGGTCTGACAGAGTTAGTAAAACTTCGTTTGACAGTCCTCAATGCAGTTTAAGTGGATCAAGCTTGCAGCTGCAGTTTGTTTCACTTGTCTCATGGATAGCATTTACTTCTGCTCATTAGAAACCTTCAATGTTTGTTAAAAATTATTAAAATATGCTTTCAAGTTTGTAATAGAAGTTTTTAAGAATATAATTTTTCCAGAAATTGGTCCTGGAATAACATGGGTTGAGCAAGCATTAGCATTAGTAGCAGACTCTGATCAGCAGTGGAGGGATGAGAGGAAGAGTGAGGAATGATGGCAAGAGGAACGCAGAAGTGGACTCTGCTGCAGAATGAGCAGACCAGCCAGGAAAGTACTGAGCTGAATTAAAGTGGGAAGGAATTTTATTTTTTTCTCCCCCACACACTAGAAAAGAAGTAATGAAAAGCTTTAGTTTGTTTGTCATGGAGTCTAATTTAGTTAAATTCAGTGGGCCACTTATTGGCTTCCATGGAAGGATGAACTGGGTATTCATTAAATCGTGTTAAAAATGAATAAAAATTCCCTGTTGCTTCAAGTGTTCCACCTTTTCTTTCTGTAATGCTCCTAAGTATTTGCCACGAGGGACTCATCAACTTCCCAGGGGATTTAGCATTCATGTAACAGTCCAGAAACATTATTGTCTAATGATTTGGTATTACAGCGTATTTTGAAGAGATTTATGGAGAGGGTAGAGCTTGAGGAACAACACTGCCTGCTGTCTTCTCGCAAAAGGTTTTTGCCTCCCCTCTGTGACAACCCACCCTTCCTCCTATGCATGTTACCACCTGTGAAGGTTTTCCTGTGTGCTGCTCTTCCACTGTACCTGTTTCTGCTCTGCACAGGTTTTCTGAGTGCCTCAGTTGGAGTATATTTGAAATGCTTAGCTTTGCCGCTTAATATAATTTATAAGTGCAGAACAAAAAGTTTCAATAAATATGACTTTTTAAACTACTAAACATAGAAATTTAACACACCAAATACTGATCTAATTCATGTGTGGTGGCTTTTTTTGGGGGAAAAGATTGAATCTCATTTGAAGAATCATTTCCATTATATTCCACTCCTGTAGCTATTTTGGGGTAGACACAGCACAGACCTTTGGTGTGAGATAAACCAGCTTTCTTTGTGTTCTGACATAAAGCCCATTAAGCATTTCACAGGAAGACTCTTCCAGCTTGCACGGCTGTCCAGCTGTCTGGCCAGGCTGAGTACAACAGGTGTTTAATTATGATCTCAGTTACATATATACCAATAGTCCCTGGTGTGCTTTTCAATGCTTTGTTTTAGCTCAAAATCTCATAGTTTCAACTTGATATCACTATTGACTGTAAGTTCAGTGCTCATGAATTCCTCTCCATAACAAACACAGTGGAAGACACAATTCTGAAGCTTGTTTGGTCTAACAAAAAAAATAAAAATAAAAAAAGCAGTTTGTAAGACTCAGTTATTGTTCTTAAGAACTAAAATAAGGTTTAAAATTAATAATTAAAAAAATCATAAAGACTGACACCTACTTTTTTCATCTTTTTCCTTCTAGCCATCAACATGTTTTACCTAGCAGGTCTAACAAACAGCCATATGCTCTCTAGTCTCAAGGGAAGTAGTTCCAGCTTGAAAATCAATATGTCACTACCAGGCTGTGGTAATGGATGCTTACAGCAGCAGCTTTATATAAACTAATGGTACACTGTGCAACAGTAGCTCATTTAGATGAAAGGGTTGCTTAGTCTTATTCAAATGTTTGGGGCAGCAAAAGATGAATGCTTGTAAAAGCAGATGAAAATGGTAATTTGTTCATTGATGAGCAGTCTGACTATACTTGCTACTCTGGAGATCCTACCAAGGAATACAGCATAAACTAGTCCATGTTTTTTTTCTGCAACGTCTTCATATTTGTAGAATAAAGATTGACACTGCCCTGTCAGCTGGCATGAAACAGCATAGTTTAGATTGGGGGTTTTTTTCCATGCATGAACATCAAAAGCTCTGGACTTGGAAAAGCTGGAAAAAATCTGCATAAAATCACAATTGTAAATATGTTGACCAAATCTGGATAGATTTTTACAAAACTGCCTAGAAATCATCAAGGCCTGGATTTAATGTATACTCTGAAAAGAGAAAGCCTAAGTGAAAGGCCTGAAATAAAGGTTCTTTAAAAGAATTCCTCTTTCATATTTTTTGTGTTTTGTTGTGGAGAACAATGGTGACAGGTCACATGCATCAAAGTTTGTTGGAAGAACTATTTTTTTATTTTGTGTGCCATTGCAGAGCCATTTAGACTGTCATTAGTGACATCCTGCTTGTTTCCACAGAGGGGTTATTTATACCACTCCTGCTAATACATCATGCCCTAGTGTCTTTCAGAGCAGTTAAAATACTCCTCCAGGGCAGTGCATCACTACCTCTTTCAGAGCAATGGCAAGCAGTCTTCAGTCCCAAATACAGAAGAAACTGCAGACATGTACATTGTTAAAGATGCATGCAAGTTTCCTCTCTTTTCATATGCTATATGCTCAGAGTCTGCTTTCTTTTTCTTGCTTGGGACAACCATAGTGTGATTTTTCACCTGGAATATGTGTTCTACTTATCTAGGACGAGAGTGGGTTTTTGGTTAGAAAATACAAGTTCATCAAGTCCAACAAGATTTCTGTCCTCTTATTATGAACAGTAACCCACAAGATATCCAGACTTCCAGATTAAGCTGACATCTATTTAGATTCTCACTTAATGTGTATTACATAGCCCATTTTATGAAACCTACTCATTTCCATCAATACATTTTCAAGATAAGTCGTCTCTCTAGATTTGCTTCCATCTAATACAGGAAGTCTCAAGGCAGTCATTTCCACTCCTTTTCTATTATTTAGGATAAGATGACTTGTCTGAATAATTCAGGTCCACACGTTAGATTTGCTTGAGTTCAGCTCTAGAAATGAGTGAAATTTTGTGTAGGAGAAAGCAATATCATTCCTAATTGTGTCTGTTTAATTCTAATGTGCACAGTTTGTGGGGGTTTATTTAAAAAGAGGTGAAACACATAGCCAGTATATATCTTAATCTCATGTTCAGACATGGTGTTCTTAGTTTAAATAATTAGCAAAAAAGAGCTATTTAACAACCCTTTGTAACTTGCGGGAGCCAGAGCTTGCCTTGGTGAGCTTTTAAAATGTAACTAACCCGTACTCTGGTAATGTGCGGGTAATTCTTTCTGTTTGTTTTTTTCAAACTCTTCCAGCAGCTTGTTTTACATATAAGTGAAGTTTCACTGAAAGGACATGTGGCCTCTTGCTTGCAAATCTGCAGGGAGCATCAAAGGACAGTATAAATACACTGAAAGTTTCCTCTAGCAAGAAATAAAACCACCAGGTTATTTGTGCACTATGCATGTTTATAGCCTACTTCAAAGGTTTCGGTTACCTTAGCTCTGAGCTGTGGAATCTCTCTTGCAATGTGTGAGGAGGTCAAGAACTCCTACATACACATATCAGCCTGGCAGAATAAGCCTGATGTCACAAGACATTAGTGTGTTACCTTTGGTCTGAACAGTGGTCTGAAGCCCTGTAAAGTACAGAAAAAAACACACTTTTGGCATCTTTATAAAATCTGATCCATTGTCACTTAAAGTCAGTTGAAAGATTCCCATGACCTGAATGTTGCTGTGGAGTTTCTTGCCTCAGAAGGAAGCCTGTCGGAAATCTCTGAGAGGATCCCAGGTTGGAAGAAAAGTGAAAAACTGACAAACTATATTATCAAATATGAGAAAGCATAAGAGCTTTTGAAACGTGAAGCCTTTCAGTATATTAGGTCAGCTATTTACAGAGCTCCCACTTCACATCAGTCTGGAAATAGAACTGGTGAGTGAGCAAGGGTGAGAATTAGATGCATTACAAAAGTCTTCAAAAAACCCAACCGTGTGAAGAAAGCACTACTGAAGGATCAAGTCAATCACTAAAAGACTAGAAAATCACCAGCCTAAATTTAACTCAGCTGTTTTGTGATGTATTGTGAAATTGTCATTCCAGTTATTTGTAGGCTGCCTGCATCTTTGGATTTAATCAGGGCCTGAGATAGGATTCTGGCTGTGGATCTCTGCTGTCATTTGCAAAAGGTATGAAGTGGAAGAAGAACGTTTCTACGTAATGTTTCTGAGTAAATTGAGTCCTCTTGTCTGCTTCAGAGTTTTCACTGACAATTCTAGACCAGACAATTAAGTAGTTTTCAGATGATCACAAAGTGCTTTTAGCAAGGTTGAGATTTCTGTTTGATTGCAAAAGTGACAAATATTTAAACTTTAAATTTCCCATCTCTAAGTTAACAGACATGTCATAGTAGTAATTTAGTCAACATTTCTAAAGACACTCAGATGATACTCTGAGCAATATTGAAAACCCCAGAGGAATTAAGAATATTGTTTTCAAGAGAAGTCAAATGAACCCTATCACTGAGGAGTGAAGATGAAAAAAAATTAATTGCTTCAATGTTATTCAATATTCCATACACTGAAAGAGTTAATTGGAGTACTAAGGAAAAATGTGCTGATGTAATTAAGAAACGTGCTATAATTCATAGCATTATAATTCACAATAACATAGAGGTCAAATTAAATTTTATTCAGGCACTTTTCATCTCCTGAGTGCTTGAATTTTGCAGTTAGTTTTCTTTCGAAGTAAAACTGAATGAATTAATACAAATCTTAACAACAATGTTTTAAAAGCATTCTGAGTGCTTCCTTTCTCTTCTTCTGCAATTCAGTCATCATACTCATGCTCATAAAAATCAAAAACTATATATGATTTTTGAGGTTGTTCAATCCTCTGCCACTTAAGTGGCAATGGCAGTGAGATGACCTTTGTTGATGAAACCTAGAGAAGTCACTTTTAACCATAGTGCAGCCTCCCTCCTGGTGTTACCTATTGGATTTTGTCAAAGGAGTTACCTCCATATCCTGCCTGACCGCGTGTTGGAAGGTGAGGTAAAAGGATGTAAGACTTGAGTTCATGGAAAAAAGGCAATATCTGAGACAACTTCCTTTTTCTCTGGTCTGGTGTCTTGGCCTGACATGCAGAATTTGGTTCAGGCTGGAACATATGTCTGCTGGGCATAGTCAAAGTATAATTTCTCAGAAGTGCTCATTTTGATCATGCATGGTTGCTTTTTCCAGAAGACAGTAGAGGACAATTCCTTGGAAAATTTCAGAACAGACATTGAAGGGATGTTCAAGTCTTTTATATTATGTTATTTGCACGAGTATAGTCAAGAGGATATATTATCCTTAGCCTCGTTTTTTAGAAGAGTGGAAACGTGTAGCTGACAAATTCCAGGATTCCAGCCTAAGGCAAAGAACCAAAATGGAAAGATGTAGTCCAAACAATTTCCGTTAAGCAACTGAAAGGAGAAATGTTGAGTACCTTTGTATAATCTAAAAGATACATAAGGCCCTGATAGAGTGGTCAATTCTGGCTCCTAAACTAATAGTAAAATCTGATTATATAAGTAATTTAGGAAAGGTCTATGAATTAATTGACCAAGAGTGCAAAGGAATCTGTGTATCATAGACCTTCATGTTCTTTCTGTCTTGCAGTGCTTTTAAACAAACTGGTGGAAAAGCTTCTATAATGATATAAAATTATTTCAAAATATATGTTTTAACAATAAATTCACTAAACTCTAACTTTGGCCAAGAAACTCCACTTGTTGCTCAGCAAATCAGTGAAGAACAGGTGAACTGCTGTTATTCAAAGGAGTTGCTTTAGAACAGGTTGGCGATTTGGTTCAGAATTATGCATTACTGTGAAGATTTTTTTATTTTTTTTTATCCTGCAGGTCTTGATATGAGTAAGAAATGCAAAAGAAAAGTGCAACTCTGTAGCTGACTGAAAAGAGAGCAAATAAAAATATTGTGCTTACAAACGTAACAGTTTAGTGTGGAGAAAACACTGATCATAATTCAAAAAAAACAGGCTACATATTTTCAAATGTGAGAGGTCGATTAAGTTTATCCTAGCCAAATTTAAGGAAAGTATAAGTTCCCCAGTTCCAAGGCTATGGTTCTACTAACATATCACTTTTATAGGAACTTTCTGGGGTACTGATGCCTGGGGCATGAAACAGCCCAGGTCTCCACTGAAAATTACCTTTGTCTCCAAAACAGGGAATCTGCATCCAAAGCATTTGCTAGTAATCATCCATCCTGGAAATTTCCATACTTAACCCAAACTCAATATTTGGTTGGGAAAGTGTTACCAAGCAATGCCAGGCTCTTGTTATTACAGTTCAACACTGTAGACTTGTGTTTTCAATATTACTCACATACTATTGACTTTTTCTTACTTGCTAAGTTCAGCATCAGTGAGTCTTTTCAATAGCCCTCCAAGGATAGTAATGTCCAAGTGGATCAGAGCATGGTGGATCAGCAAAGATGAGGCTGTTCTTTGCAGGAAGGGTTTAAAACAGTATGGATGTGTCAATAATACAAGAACCAAAAAGCTTCCAAATTAACCAAAATGCTGTAAAAGTCAGTTTAAATGCATTGGAAGGATAGTGAGGTGAATAGAATCAAGCAAAGTAGATTTATAAAGACTAAAGTAGATTTTAGTCTGATCCAAAATTCCTTCTTTGATAGATTGTCTGCTTTTATAAATGTGAGGAAGCGCATCTGTTACAGCTTGACTTAACATTGCCCCATTTCAAATTCATTAAAGTAAGCTATGGAATTAAGGACTAGATTAATTTAATGTATGCTTAGTGGGTGGAAAATAATTTAAGAATACTGTTTTGTTGTCAGACTGGAAAGACTTGTCTAGTGTGATTGCAGAGTATCTGTCTGAAATCTATTTCTGTTATACATTTTCAGCAGCAGTTTAGATGATGGAATAGAATTTCCACATTTGAACCTGACACTAAGCTGAGAGGAATTTCAAGATTTTTGGAGGGTAAGGTCAGAGCTCAAAATAATCTCCCTGAATTGAAAAATGGTCTGAAATCAATAAACTGAAATTCAATAAGAACTGCGAACTCTGTGTGCTTAATTAGGGAGAAGTAATTAAATGGTCAAATGAAAAAAAAAAAAAAGAAAGAAATTGTGCAGCACCATGACAGAACTGGAGTTAGGTGTGCTGCCTTGCAGACTAAGAAATGAATAACATTAAGTGTGTCACATAAATTCATGGAAATGTCTGTTTCAGGCACAGGAGGCAACTACTCTCCTTCACACTGAGAGTGCAGTTTTAGTCACTGCATTTAGCCAAGATGTAGACAAAGTGAAAGGAGTCTGGAGGACAGCAGCAGGGTTGATAAGAGGTATGAGAGATACGACCTGCAAGGAAAGCTGGAAATAACTGGGTTTGTTTAGTCTGGAAAGGAGAAGACTCATCATGTGGGAGAAGAGACCTTGATAACAGTACTGTTCAAAACTCTTACAGCCATGAGGGTTTATCAGTTGTTCCCCAGATCCATAGAGGACAAAGCATGGAAATACTGACTTAATTTGTAGTATTAGTTCATATTAGAAGCTTCATCTGTGCAAACTTAAATAGGTTGTGTTGGAAGAATGAGGGTGATGGGCCACAGAGAATTACACATTTATCAGAAAAAAAGCATTGTGAAAATATCTACATATATTGATCCTTCTTCAGCTTAGCAGGGTGGTATAACATTGTGATCCTTACCAGCTATGCTTCCCCATTTTTATTTGGTCCATTACATTAGCTTCCATGTGAATGGTATAATAAATAAAACATGCATTTCTTGCCTTTGCTGAAATATAAATTAGTTAAGTAATTGGCAGTAATCCATAACCTTTTTAACATTTTTTTAGTGAAATCTGTTGCTTCTCCAGTAGTTTTGCAGGAGGACAAAATGTTGATGTTTGATGCTAAGGAATTATATATTTTCCATATTTTTCACGCATTTATGTATATTCCATGTATTTCACATATTTCCATAATAAAGTTATCTCATTTTTGTGGTCTCTATACCACAATATGCTAGGGCTTATGGACTGCTTATTAAAAACTGAAAGGTCTAGAAGGGAGCACCTACACAAACTTACAAATTAACCCCTTTCTCCAAAAATATGCTAGTGTTCATAATTTTTAGCTCTATATGGATCACTTTTTAAACTAAAAATGACTGAATCTGAATGTACTGTCTGAAATCCATAAAATCAGACAATATTTTGCCACCAGCTTCAGTGGAAATAAGACAGATATTTTTAATAGGCTGAAGGTGGCTGCAAATTTCACTTTTCAGTTGCTTTTGTAGAATTGCATGTTTCCTGATACAGCTCTGGGATGACTGTGATCTGAGTGATGGCATCATTTGGCTTGTGGTGCATAAGCCTGGCATTTCCTACAGTTTTCATTCATCTTTCGTACTTTTTTCACACCCCTCCCCCCCCCTTTTTTTTTTCATACCATACTTTGCTGAATTTTCTATATTGAAGATGCCTGTTAACATTTCTGGAATCCTTCTAGGAGTGTCCCATGTTACTCAAACTTTGACTGAGTCAGAAATTTAAATGGAATGGTAAGGTGTGCTCAAAGAAAATACAACTCAAGCTACTGGAATGAGCCAAAAGGAAAGAAAAGGAGAAATGGAAATCGAAATATGTAACTCCATTGTTACTGGCAATAGGTTTTGCTGTGGCAATTGTGTTGGTTTCACGGTTTTGTACCTTGATTTTGTGCATTAGAGCATTGTTTGTGATCTGAAGTGAATGCTCACCTTCAGTTAATGCTCGTTGTTTCTTGAGTGCCTTTGGTCATCAATATTAAATGAATGTGAATATTGAACTCAATGTATACATGCATTTGTAAAAGTGTTCCAGCCCACCTTCAATATTGGAAGAAGAGTATACTGACCTGTAAGCTCTCTGGGAACATTGAGCAAAGGCTTTGAGTACAACAACAGACACCAGCACCCCGAGGGAAAAGGAAGAAAGGAGGCTGGTGAGGATGCTGCCACAGGGCTTTGAGGGTGAATGAAAATGCAGTGACACAGGGCAGGGGAGGAAGAGAGTGCAGCATATTAAAAGATCTGCTGCTAAAAGGTTAAAAAGCAGTGTACTAAAGGGAGAAAGGGAAATCACGTGCCCTGGCTTGAGATGAAGTTCATGAAATCCTGTGGATTCTACGATGCTTCCTGAAATTAGTAACCTTATCAGATTTTGGATCCTACCCAGTACATTTTCATTTTTCTGCAAATGAGTAAATAAGCATCCTCATTTTGCTTCATAGTGAATATGCTCTTCTGTCAAGTGTACAGTAAATTAAGTGGATTTCAATCTGGGAAGTGCAGAGAGAAATAGCTTAATTTTGTCTCTTCACCCTTAAATGGGTTGTTGCAACAGCTATTTAGCTAGAACTGCAACTTCAAGACTCTTCTAATATTGGTATAGTCTATATATACAAAAGAAATCTTTTGCCTTGATGTACAAGGTCCTCAAACAAATAAATCATGAGCAAGAAATCCAGGAAATTACTGGTTTCTTACTTTATCAGCTGTAACGGCATTGTGGTAGTAACTCAAAAGAGTTCACTTCTACAAAAAAAAGTCAGTAGTAATTATAAATAGTTCTTCTATAAAACAATTTGTGAAATTAGACTACACATTGGATCAAACATATAGATGTACAAAAAAAAATTAATTGCTTGGTTCAGTGAAGTTGCCTTGAAAGGCCATAGAAGTGGGGCTGGTGTTTACCAACTGCTTGCATATGACTTCCCAACACCTCCAAGTAGTGCCCAAGTGACCTCCCCTGTCAAAAACTGAGCTAGCCTAGCCTAGATCTGCCAAGATTTGAAGAGAAATACTAAAATACTACAAGAGGCATTTAGCCAACATATATACAGAATATATTTGTGTGGAAGAAAGTGTTACTGCACCCATATGTTAAATTAAAAAATTACAACGTTTTAGGGCAAGATTGGTTTGAATTCGTGATACCCTCACAGAAATGCAGAGGAGTGAATAAACAACTGATGAAGCTGGTTTTAAATGAGCCAAGGTGAGCCACCATCCCTCCTTGAGTAGCAATTCTTTTTTTCAAGGAAGGACAGGAAGGATGTAAGAGCTTCTGGCTGAGGTCAGGACTTGATCTTTTGGTGGTTTGTAGTTAGGGTTTGCTTTTTATTTGAGGTTCTACACGAATGTTTTGCTTGGACTGGCCCATCCAAGCTGCCACACCTGAGGTCAGCACCACAGACTGGAAGCTAGATGTGTTTGTCATGTTGGATTGACGTGATTCTTTATGCTGATAAAGAATAAGAAAGGCCACCAGGCACTAATAATAATTGTGTGAGTTTGGCTAGTAGAACTGTAAGGTAAATACTGCATCTGGTTATAACAATATTGAGTTAAAAACAGTGCTGGACCTGCAGAAAGGGGAGGTATCCCCAATGTAAGCTGTAAATGTGTTTGTTTTTTTTAACATCAATTCACATTCTTGTGAAGATTAGCCTTACCTCACACATATGATAAATCCACTTGCCTGTTAGCATTTTTTATCAACCACTTCCACAAGGAATGATGAATACTTAATGTGCTGAATGTATACAGTATCTATTTTCTGGTGGAATTCCAGCTGTAAAATTACTTAATATTTTCATGATTAAATATTAGGGACCTAGGAGGAATGCTTTTATTTGACTGTCTGAAACTCTTATAGCTACCCTAAAAGCTTTAGTTCTGATAACATTATGAGTCTTATATACAGTTTGGTTCCATGCTGCATCCCTGGAATGAGAATTGAGGGCACCTCTAAAAAGCCCTAAAATACAGGGAAGCTCTGAACTAACTTTACAGTTCTGAATGTAGCTGGTAGGCTGAAGTCACACATATGGAGGAAAAGGGAGAGCCTGTATTCCAGGGGCTTCTATATTGAGAGTGTTCAGATATTTAAAGCGGTACAGTTTTTTTGATATATCAGTCCTCTCCCATGCTCCAACAAAACACAAGGTTCTCCCATCAATAATTAAGGGCTACTAGATTATATCAGAGATCATTGTTGCACCTAACATGCAGCAGGGTACATACCTTGCATTTCCAGTTGAGTTAATGCTTTTAAAAACAGCATAAACATGATGCCACATACTATGCTCTTAGGTACGTGGTTAGTGACGTTTTCTGTTTTACTGACTTTTAAGTGTAAAGTTATGTACAAAAGTCTATCAACATAGTATTTAAAATATCAACATAATATTTTGGAAGGAAAATTACTTGACAGTAATGCAGAATGTGCGAGGAGATGGTACTGGGCATGTACTGACACAGAACTGGTCTTCTGGTTGTACAAGTATTTGAAGCTGATTTACTGGATGGCAGCAATGGCCTTAAGAATGCTGAACTATTTTCATTACAGGGGGTTGAGTCAGATATTTCTTCAACATCTGTTTGCATAACTGTTGTGTTCTCTAGCTATAAGATGAAATCTTCGTAAAATGTACCTGTGACTGCAGATGCATTTCTGGTCTGCCACACTGATTCTCTGCTGTCTGAATGACTTGAGAGAGGTTTATAACTGTACAGAATGCTTTTCATGCCTTTAAAAAAATATTGTCTCTTGCCTCATGTTTGACTTGTAATTGAAATTGTAGGTAACTACGAGGTTACCCCGAACTACTGAGACAATAAAATCTTTGATGACATGGTGTCTCAGTAGACTGGGGATGTGAGGAGAAACGTTTGCTGCACTTCAGAGACTATGGTTTTGTTCACAGCCTGCTGGTTTGGATTTGAGTCAGAGATGAGTTTCCAAGTCAGCATGCAAAGCACCCTGCCAGAGAGTTGTTCTTGGAGCTGCTGCTTCTTTGTAACATGAAGAGGGAACAAAAAAATAAAAAACAAAACAAAAAAAAACCCCACCAAAACAACCTAAAACAACAACAAAAAAAGTGGCTACTGGCAGCTTTTCACTCCTGTGTTTAGGATATTGCAGAGACAACAACCAACACTGTCTGGACTTTGATGCAGCGAGTGCTGGGTGGACAGTACAGTTTCTCTGTTTTGATAGATTTTGTTAGTACAGCAGCGTTAGAAAAGAAAAGAGAGTTTTCACTGAGACTAGCAGCACAAGCAGCATGCATTTAATATGTGAATGAAGCAATAGTTCTAGCTTTTATGTAAAACATAGTGGAAAGCTTATTATATGTTTTACAATTGAATATTTCCCCTCAATAGGAAAACACTGGTTTGGAAAATATAAAATGTATTTCTCCTAAGTAGCTGAAACTTTTCCAGTTTTTATAAAGAAGGGTGAACCAAACCATTAAATTCACAGGAGTTCAGTAAGCATACACAACAAAAGTATGTAAAGAAGTTCAACACAGTGGTTGTTTTAAGATATCGATACCTGTTCTACTTACTCAAAACTTGAATGGTAGCAACAATAATAACATTTGCCATTTTAATAGTATTTTTCAAGAAGGAAGAATCAAAAGCTTTGCAGGGCACATGATCCAGTCCATAAACTGTAGGACAGAGAAGTGATCTCAATTGTCCAAGAGAGCCTACATTGCTCCTTTAGACATGGGCATGAGCACAATACAGCAACCCCACTGCTTTTCTGAAAGTGTTACATACCCTGATCCAGATTTTCATATTTAAGCAACCAAAATTACATTTCTGCCAATTCTGCCTTGATATGTTTTGGCTGAAGGCTGACCAAGCAGCTGTGTTTCACCTCTCTACTGCTTAGAAGCTTTGAGCAAGTACTTTAGTCTTCTGTCCGTAATCTCCTGTCAGTGTACCAGTATTGATGTTACATCACAGATATACTATGAGAATAAGGACACAAATTTGACAGGTATTATGGTAACCCTAGGCATGTAAGACAGAACAAGAACAGCATTAATTATTGTGTGTAGCTGGAAGGGACTCAGAGTCTGGGTCAGTGCAGTCCACAGAGAGTTCATAGTCAAGACTTCATTTTCATTATTTACTTTCATCTTAAGACTTATGTAGTTATGCTTTATATAAACATCTAAAGGGAATTCCAGCTTATAAATCTTCATTTTGCTGATCACTAATCAAGAGAGTTCTTGTACACTCATGCACAACTTTTTTAGAGCTATACAGAATGTATTGGAAGAGAGGGAACAGTTTACCATTAATTGAATTAGTATTTCATATAAACCTACCACATTTCTAGAGAAAGTATTCTAAAAAATTACTGTATGTAAAGCAATTGCTTTGATACTGTCCCTGCATTCCTTGCCATTTAAAAACTTTTCCATAAGAAATGGAAAAGCATGAAAAGATGACATTACTAATCCAGCTTCTTTACTATCTGTGCTCTTCTTTATGAGTTCCACATCCTCAGTTTGCAGCCTTAAATGGAATTACTGCATTTGCTAATTGTAAGCTAAATACATGGTTAAAACAAAGTTCCTTTTCTGCATTTGGTGTTCCTTTTAATTTATGAATTTTAGCAGAGACTACAGGACCATACATATTTTTGAAACCCAGTCTACTGTATGCTTGTATTATGAAATGACGTTATCTTTTCTAAAAGTATTGGAGGGTGGGACACAGGAGCAATTATGGCTTGACAGGACAAATCTTACTGAAAGTACATTGTATTGCTAAATCCTTTAGATGGAAAATTCCTCACATTCTTTTCATGTTACGGGAGTGAAATCTATGTAATTATTTCAATCAGCAGACATGCAGTGTGAATCACAAAGAAAATAATAGTAATACAAAGATATAAACATATTGAAAGGGGAACTTCAGCATCTTTTTGCTTACAGGAAACATTCTTTTTTCTTGGAAGCAGCAGAAAGAAAAGCAATGGGGCTTGTTGATGTCAGCAGCTGTGCTCTTTGAAGTCCTTGGAGGTGCAAAGCAATGAAGAAAATTAATTCCAATTCAATAATAAGAAGGAGAAAGGTGATGTTCCAGAAAACAAAACCTTTTTCTTGCTCACCTGGGTGATGAAGCTACCTGTGTGAATGTTCTCGCATGCAATTTGAGTGAGATCTGATCTCTCACAGAATTAAGTTTGCTCCATGGGCCAATGCTGGAGGTGCCTGCTGGCAGCTACCTGGTCTGAGGAACCCACTGGTTTCCTTGCTCAGAGATCTATGGTAACACCGCTGCATCATGGGGGAGCTTTAGAGGAGGATAAACTTAGAGGACAGACATGGTTTGTTTATAGGAACAAGTTGTCCTGGCAGAGAGTGTTAGCAGCTTTACAGTAGAGGCTGTCAGATCATTTTTGCATCTTGTTAGCTTTCATCTTCTTTCTGGGGATTACAGTGCCTTCTGCTGTGGCCTGGTGTGGACATCATTTACTTCAGGCCTCACTGTTCTAGCTGTGGAAAGGCCTTCGCTATTGTAAAACAGGATTTCTTGACTTGGTTAACTAACCTGGTAATGAAGCTTTTCGTGCCATCTGCATCATGTCAGCAAAGTAATCTTCAGCTTAGACAGCAGCTGGGCATGGTTTTTCCTGACAGATGGTATCCTGTCATCTCTTTAGCAGCTGTTTGGACATGGCTGCGTGTCAACGCCAACATGATATAATCGTTGTATCCTCTGAAGCAAGCCCAATGTGACCCTTAAGGCACTTGGCATAGTGCTGTTGGTGGCATATTTTGCAAGAATATTTTGAAGAAAGGGTATGGAAACAAGAAATCCGAGCGCATGTCACATATGTCCTTCCTTTGCACACTTTTAGGAGAAGCGACAAATGTGTTCCAGCATTTTAACAGTAAGTCTTTTGCTGGTTGCAAACCTAAATTTTGGATTTAGAAAGCTATATAGAGTTACTATGCAACTGTGCCAGTTTTACAGTAAGGTTACATTGTTCTGGCTTTATTCCACTGATGTTGAAGACATAGTCTTTTACACTGGACGTTAAGTTCTAGACCTTGTCAACAAGCAAATTTTAAAATCAGTGAGAGAATATTAGTGCAATTAGTGGAAAGCTGCTTTAAGAACACATTTAAAACTTTTCTCTCACTTGATGTATGTGGTCTTGGCAATTCTGAGTCAAGATGGGCATACAGGAGTTAACAGAATCAATGCTCGGAAGAAAACTAGCAACAGAATACTTTTCCATGTTGGAATTCAAATGTTTAACCTGGCTTCTATAAAGAGATTCTTTACATTTTTAGACTCCTGTATTGTAAATTACAAGCCTTAGCCATGTGTTTTACATCTGAATGCTCAGTTCTCCTCGCTGTTTAATGTGCCCTCAAAGATCATGTTTTTTTCCTTTTTTGTTTCCACGTACGCATCTTCCACTTAATCACATTATGTGCTTTTTCTCTGCCTATGGTTGAAGTCCTGAGTGTAGCGCCAACAGATGTGACAAGGCTTGGTGGCTATCCCTACAGAAAACTTGGTTGGCAGTCCTTTTGAGTCGTGTGCATCTGTGTTTATATATAAACACATACATATATTTGCATCCAAGCCACTTTGGCCACTATCTCAGAGTTCAAAGAATCTGCAGTATAAGTGTTAATTTTGTCCAGATGTAAATTCTTTTGGTCAAACTGAGTCATACGTAGGACCTCACCACAGGAATCTCATTTCTGATGCCTCTTTCCTTGACCTTTTCTGAGCAGTTAATTAGCAAGTATTGTGACTATCAGAGAGGACTGGCAGGTGACAATTAGATTCTCTATTTCAACAGGCCAAGCCAATTATACCTGATTTTGCTGACAGGCAATACAGCTTTGGTCAGTTACATGCACATAACAGAAAAAACTCCCATGCCCATTAAATCATTCAGTGTTCCTCAGCATTGATGAAATATTAAAGAAGTTTAATACACAAATGTAGAACATATTTACAATGCAGTCAAGTGCACAACAGTAGACTTCTTAGCTTCTTTGTGCTGTTTTCTCTTTATTTGTTTGTCTTTTTTGCTGACACTGAGAAATAACAAAAGTATTCCCAAGATTATTGTGGGATCTCTCTGCTCAGTAGCTGGGGAGGTTTAACATGCTATTTTCAGTCTAATTCTCCTTTACAAAGGAGCAGTGAATAATAACAAATATGCTACTTCTCTGTCATCATTGTTTCCAAAATATGTTTTAAAAAGGTTTTCAAGGACATGATGTTTTTCAAGACTCATGAGTGGGCTTTGTTTTACTAAACTACAACTTAAAAGACCAAAAACACTTTTCCAAACATTCAGATCTCTGACTTTGTGAGGATTCAACTTTTATTTTGTCCATGAGAAGCAGCAGATATTTGTTAGTGGTTACAGATTCCAATGAATTAGAAGTCTGTGTCCACATGCCCAGGTTACACCATTTAAAAATTTCTGCCCCAAGTTGTGCTAGTCGATGAGCAGCTGCACTGTCAGCTTAGAAACACACATTTTGACCTGAATGCCAGTGTGCCTCTGGCAATAGAAGAGAAAAAATGAGGAATAACCTCTCCTTTTGCATATTTGTAGTGTACATGTTTTCCTAAGCATTTTACCATCTAATTCCTGTTCATCATGAGGACTGATATCTGTAATGCTTCTTGCTTTCAGCCTTAGCAAGTACAGCTGAGAGCACCAGCCAAGAACTTTATACCTGTGTGTCTTTATATGTATAGATCTGGATAGTTAGAGGGTGACATGAACAATAAACCAGTATTACTAACAAGTTTCCAAGTAGATAGTGAAAAGCCACTGAACTTTTGTCTTCAAAGTCAAAACATAGCTTTGCTAAAATTTTTATTGTAAATATTGCACAGTCTATTTTTCTAGACTTAGCAAATTCATGTGCATTACAGACAACTTGAGACATCATTCCACCTAGATATTGCAGCTGCTCTGATTTGCCCAAGCATCCTGCCAGCCCTTGAGGCTGTGGAGTTAATGGGAGCTGGACTGGTACCCAGGCACACCCAGCTGCTGCTGCAGTTTGGCTGGTGTTTCAGAGGCTGAACACTGCTACAGCCAGAATAAAGCTGGATGCTTGGTGCTGTTGGAGGTGCTATCCCGTAGGTGAAACGTTAAACAGAGGTCAACTTAGTAATGTTTGAAGACTCAGACATAAAGTGTGAGTCCATATATAGCTATGTAAACTGTAAGCCTCCGAATTTGAGTTTGACCTTCCACCTGCAGCTTTGTTTGACTTCAGCATTCACTTTTATTCTTATCCCCATGCTTGAGCGTTGTTTGCTATGTGGTGTGAAACAGCTGTTCCCTTTAACCTGGGGCTGGTTGTTGAGAGATGTGTTCTCTGTACTGTGTTCACTCTTCTCTGGGATATGTTTTCAGAGTTAGTTAAAGTGGTTTGGGATCCTGGGGGCGGTGTTACTGCATGTTATTGTTTTACTACCTGCTGTTGGTTACTATTTTTTTAAATTGCATGACCTAAATTTGTGAATATAATACTCAAAATGGCATGCTAGAAGGTTGAGAGTACAAACCTGTTTATTTGGAGGCAATGGTCCAGTTTCTGACCTTCTACCAGATTTCCTCATGGAACCTATTAAAAATAAATTAATAGTATCCATATAAATATCTCACATCCTAGTCTCCTAAGTGGACTTCAAAAGAAAGGATACAGAGTTTCATGCCAAAGAAGATCATCTTGTCACAGAAAGGTCCTTCAGTCTGGTCAAGGTGTAAACCTCCAAAATTAAGCAAGTCAATTCCATTGCTTTTTCCCTGGATATATGTAGTGATCAGGATCAGAGCTGTTCCTGGAAAACAGCTATGAGGTTGTGTGCTTCCCTTGACGGGAAAGGAAATAATATTGACAGAAAAAATATTTATTTATCAAGTGCTGTAATATGCGCATTTTAGTGTTTTTATATACTATATTCTATCACTTTTTTCCCCACTATGAACACTTTCTTTGTTATTTTAACCATATTAACTAATTGTTATATGTAAGTTTTGCAGTTTGAATGCTTACATTGTCTCATAGCTGGATTTGCTGTTAGGCAGTTACTGGTATCCAGTCAGCCTGGATGAATAGAATTGTTGTACTTAGAAAGCTGAATAGTTTATATGGCTTTAACAAATTAATTAAACCTGCTATTATTTAGTCTGCAGGTATAGCTTTTACAGCCTAATCCTAGTTGTAACAGATACAAATGTATTATGAGCCCATAAAGACCTGTATATTTCTAACTAGGATTTATGATTTCCCTATTCAGTGTTAGGCAACAAGTGAAGCTTCTGTGAAGTATTTGTGCTGAGAACCTTTATCTAAAACCTCATTAGTATGTGGCCTATTTTTACAGCTCAGTCAGTTACACTGAGGGGGAGACCTTCAATAAAGTAAAAATATAGTTTGCTGCTGATAAATACAAGAAGTTTGAAGGTCAGCTCTCATTCTGAGTGCACTCAGCCCTTTCTGACTTACTTCTGCCTGGCCTTAGTGTCACCTTGTTTGACTAAGTGTGCATCAGTTCACTGTCTCCCTCACCTACTGAGAACAAAGTTTTCTATTGAATTTCAGTTTTTTTCTATGAACTTTTTCTATTGCCACTTATACTATACCTGGTAAGTCATAAGCTTTATACAGATGATTTATTCATATTGTCACTCTCACATCAGTTCCTTCCATCTCCTAGTTTTTCTGTAGCGGTGTGTGCCAGGACTCACTGACTGGCCTGCTGCACTGAAAAAATGGGCTTTCAGGGCAGAGAGACCAGGGTATTTCACCCTAGGAAGAGCTCAGAAGTACTTTTTGGAAAGCACACTGCCTTGCAGAAGTCCTTGGCTGCCGCCCCTGCCCGCCCTCTGCAAGTGCCCTGATGTGGGGATTGCAACCATTCACATGACCCCGTGTGTGGAGCCTGGAGTGTTCAGGAACAAAAACTTGGGAGGTCTCTGATGGGCTTGGACCAAGCCCTGTGTAAGACTCAGTGTTGATAATTGACTGTCTCCGTGTCTGACATCATGCTTCAGCTCATGTCAGAGAAATAGTCTGAAAAAGTAACTCTGAAAACTACAGGAAACTACACTTCCAAGCACACTGGAGCTGCTGCCACATTTCCCATGAGAGTTCAGCTCTTCTTCTTCTAGCTGAGTCATAGAAGAATAGTGGGAATCAACATTCACAATAAAATTTTAAGGAAGAAATGGATATTTCTTTGAATCTTAGAAACCAGCCTTATTTCAGAGGACTAGGGAAAGTTTTATTGTTTTATTTCATATAGAATCATCTTCTTACTATGTTCTCATTGTAAGACAGAAATAGTTTACTGGTTTTCATGATTGCTTTATAATCTTTGTGGTACCAGTGACTTTGTGTTCTTAAATCTTCAGCTCCTGAACTCCTTTAGCAGAAATGGTCTTGAAGCAGATTTAGTCACACTTCTGCTGTGTAGACCAATGTTTGTCAAAAATACTTGTATTTGTCTCACTATTAAGACACTTTTCTGCTAGCTGTATTTGTTTGTTTGTTAAAAATAATGATTTCTCTGAACTTTTGACTTGTGTCAAATATTCCTCAAGGCAGTGACATTTATAAAAGTAATGAAAATTTGCAACTTTCTTTTACGACATGGAAGAGGATGGCAGGGTTAACTTGAGACCAGCAGCTACTGCTGCTTCCTTCTAAGCACACGACAGCAAACATATATATTCCTTTTCCCTCACTGAATTCTCTTTGAAGCACATCTCTGCTATTGGATATTTCAGTGGCTATTTCAAAAATTCTTCTACTTTTTGGGCCAAAGCCCTTACATTTGGGACATTGGCTCGCCAAGGTATATGTACATGGCCAAGATATATATTTTTTTAGGGAACTTTAGAACTCTTTTCTCTCCGGATATGCATGTGGGTTTTCTTTTTCTTTTTTTCCTTTTCTCCCTATTGTTTTTGTTTTCAGGGTGGTGATGAGTTGTAACAGCATTCTAATGCAGTGACATAAATCCCTAGCTAATAAGAAACAGGAATAGCAAATAGCTTCATATACATTCTGTGTAAAGCACATGAAGCATAGCAAGAGTAACAGATGTCAAATAAGTTGGAAAACCTGAGTTGTCAGTGGACTTGGATGTTAGTGGCAAGATGTGGAAGTAACAAACCTTTGCTGTTTCATACCCCTTACTTCGAGGCTGTTGTGTGCTGAAAATTGTATTGCTACATTGTGTGCTTATTTCTCTCTAGACTATCTGTGTTTGGGTGTTGTTTTTGGTTTTGGTGGTTTTTTTTTTTTAAATTTACAAGAGAATATATACTTCTTTTTGCCTACATCAAACTTTTCATTGTTCCTCAAAAGTTATCATTAGTGACAGTTAACTAAGTGAAGTATATACCATTAAAACACAAGAAGGTAGGAGAGGCAGATGGGCTGAATGATCTCTTAACTCAATTTTCTGTAATGTGGGAGGCTGGGAGTGAAGTGTATTAGCGTGGGCTTTATAAAAGAAGCTTCCTTCTGACAAGTTTTCCAGGGATGCACAGCAAGCCCTCCCAGGACAGTAAAATGTGAAACTTCATTGGACTCAAGACTCATGAAATGTCTTGGTCACTGCACAGCATAATTTGAACCCATAAAGAAGAAACAAATTCAGTTTGTGTTTCCAGCCATTTTAATTTTTAATTAAGCCACAAATCATTAATGGCTGTTTAAAGTAGGGGGTTCCTCATTTTTCCTCATGCATGTACTGTTTATTTCCTACCCATGCAAGTACACAGCCAACACACTTGGTCCTCCAATGCCATTGGAAAGGCTTCAGAGGAGCCAGCTTGCAGTGGAGCTCTGAGAAGGGATCCTGGTTCTGCCTCATACAACCTCCTTAGGGATGACTCTTCCCAAATGATTCCTCCCTTTGCATAAGGAAAGGGCAAGATGCTGCCCTTGATCTTACAGGACATGAAAGTGGGCCTTGGCAGTAAGTACTGTTCACAGTTATGGTCTTGGATGACTTTTGGCAGGTCACTTTTCAGTCTTTATATTTCTGATTCATCTTCTTTAACTTGTTTAGAAAGGTACTGCTGTTTCTTACGGATGCTTGTGTTCCTCTGTATGTTTCTGTTGCACAAAGTTGCAATTTTGCTTGGAATCTGAAGTAAATTGATGCTGACAAATAAATTATGAGCTTATGTACAAACATCTCTTTGGGATTTGACCTTATTAATGGAAAATGAAGACTAGTGCAAACCATGTCCCTACCTTCAGATAACCTGGAATGCTTAAAATGGATCTCCTGAACCCCTCTTAATTGCTTATCATTCTTAATTGCTTATCATGCTTATCACTGAGTCAGAAGGGATGATGAAGCCATGGGTTTTTGGAAGAATGCCCTTGCTTTTCCTCCTCCTAGAATGTTTGCAAGTCTATTGTAACTTAGTGGCAATCCTGACTTTGGGCCTGTGGTTTGTGCTGCCATACAAAATATTTTTGACCTACTGACCTGCCTTGTTTAATATTCAAATTCAGCTGTTACATATCACTTTTCTGGGTTTTTCTTGACTGTCAATTTGCTCCAGAAGATGATGCTTGGATTGCTTGTAACCCTAATGGCCACAGAGGATTTGGCTTTGGTTTGCATTGTAAATGTGGTTGAGTGACTCAATAGCAATGATAACGTGTTTACCCTGGACCTCCCAACAGAGTGAAGCCGACAGGAGGCAACCTGATAGAAAGTTTCCAGTCAGACCACTTCTCTGTCCTGTCCAAACTTCAAACTGGAGGCTGAAAATCTTTCAGCCGAAAGCACTGTTTAAAAGCTAATGAGAAAACCCCATGTGTTTGTATGCAGCTCCTTCCAAAGTATTTAAGCCACTATAAAACTTGGTTTTTGCCTGAAGTTATGTAATGTGCCACCCCTGCCGTTCTGCACAGGTGTTCAGAAGCTGCTGTCTGTGGCCCCATCTTGAAAAGTTTATAATCTAAATAATTAAGGCAGACCAAAGCCAGAAGGAGAAATAGGCAAGTGAAGTGATGCACTTACATTTCTACAGTTGACCGGTAGCAGGGCTCAAGTTAATCTCAAAGGTGCTTGTCACCAAAAATATGTCGGGTTTTTTTCAGTAAGAAAAACATGGTTGACACCAGCTACAAGCTGAGTTAATTGACTTTCAGAAACTACTCACTATAATTTTAGAGGAAAGACATAGGAAAAATGTGTTGATTTAATGAATTCACAAACTGAGACAAAAGACGTAAAAGCATCGTCTCCCATGTAATGAAATGGAATCAGAAATAACATGTCCCTTATCACAGTGGGATATTCTGACATACACACCCACAATAATTAAGTGCTTTTTACCTTGACATACTGCAAAAGAGATGAGATTCTGTGAATATTTTAATATTTTATCTATTCCAGACTGGTAATGCTTATTTTTAATGTCCCCATATCCTAATCATCAAGTGTTATTTTATGCCTTTTTTATACTTATTTTTAATTCAGTACAGAGGCAAGCCTGTTTAAATACTTGCTCATTTCTGATTAGAATGTTTTTCCCAAGGCTATTGACATAGTTTCCATTGTTCAATTAAGTCTAGCCAAGTACTAATATTTCCTGAGTAACAGTATCATTACAGCAGAGAAAACAGTTCAAACAAATTGCACTCTATACTCACTTGCTAGGCATGCATCCACACACTGACATTATTAATTAATGTAATTGATAGGTCTTATTTTAATTAAAATAATATAATAGTTATAAATAACCTGGAAAGTTATTTAAATGCTCTATGTGAACAACTGAATGGATTTTTTGTTTCAGCTACTTGAAGCAGAATTTTTGCAGGCTATGAATAATTGAGAGCCAAGACACAGAACAAAAGTTGTCTTTTATCAGCAGCATTTTATAATTTTGAAAGAAAAATGTTAACCAACATTTGAAAGCTTACTGTAGTTCACTCTTGGACCTGGACTGTCACCTCAGTTGATATAGTTCATACCAGCTAGAAGGATAGTCCTTTGCCTTATCAGAGAGCTGGAGAAAAGGAAGCAGAACTGAAGGAGAACTGATCTGCACAGCATTCTTTGTGAGTGACATCTAAATATGGGTAATGTGCAGCCTGACAGAATCTGCAGACATTTACTCACATGATCAATTTTTGGCATCTATGAAAAGTCACCTTCTGATTGCTCCTATGAATAGTGTTTTCAGGACAAATGCAGATTTCCTTTGGTTTAGTGTGTGAGGGGCAGGGGGATATTAGATGGTATTTGATGTTATCAGGAAATCAATGCAAATGTATTCAAATTGCAGATATTTCATTGTCTTCCCTTCTTTCCTCTCCTCATGTGTCACTTGCTTTCTAAGATGATAACTCCAACAAATTAATTTGTCACACTCTTGTCTGTGGGATTTTTGTCTTGCTTGGAGGTTTTTGATGCAATTACACTTGAGTTCCACTTATTTACAGAGTATTAGATTTCTATTTCAGTGACCCAAAGTCAAGCATTGAAACAAAAAAACAAAACCCTTAGTTAACTGCTTTCAGATTATTGTGTTTTTATTGCCACTGTTACACTTGTTCCTTGAGGCACTAGGTGAGGAAAAGTTATATTTTTATCATATTGAGGAAATTCAAATTTACCATATTCAGGAAATTCTTGTGTTATCATGCAAATGTTAGATATCTAGTCTGAGTTTACCATCCAGGCTTCTTTTCTAATCATTAGAGAAAAACAAAAGAAAACAAAAACCTGTAGGATAAGGTTAAAATCAATAACAAAGTAAAAAAATATGACAGTTTGGATGAGTTAGGTTCTTGTGTTACTATTCTGTATTGCAGAAAACACTGAAAACAATTTCTTTATTCTCCCCAGAAGAGTCATTGATTGTTAAGGTTTCCCTGTTCTCATGCCCAAGGCTAAAATATACTGCCATCATCATCTAGTCATGTTTTAAGCCTGAAGAAGGTGATGTATTTTCTGGCAGTGCAGGATTTGTGACGATTTCATTTGGTATGAGGAACACTGACGAATGGACTTCTTTGTGTGCACTTTATCTTACAAGTTGTAAATCATTAATCATTTTTAATACGTTATTCTATTTCTGGACTACCATGCACTGATTTGATGTGATAAAGGGACAGGCCATCAACAGGCAGTGACAAGTTCACTCTGCCTCCTGTGACTAGGCTCAGGAATTAGACATTTGAATATAGCAGTATTGTAGCTGCACGATCATTTTCTTGTGGCATATATGAAGCAGAATGAAGTACAAAATGGACAATATATTTCTCCAGACTTCAGCATGTTTCCTTTGTTATGAAATCAGCAGGTGTTGGTGAATTCTTTTGGAGGACCTATTTTGGAACATAAAGTGGCATTGCTGTACAGAGTTTAACCGTAGAAGAGATGAGAGTAGTTGTGACATAACCAAAGTTAGAGTAAAGGAAGTTCAGTATGGAAAGGAAGTATAACCAGAAATTTAATACACTAGTTATGCTCCTAAGCTGGCATCTAGGTGAGAATTAAAAGCCTAAATTCAGAACATTAATTCAGGAAAATCTAGCCAAGCTCATATTCAGATATTTTCACAGGTGGAAACTGTACTACTGGGTATGCCCTGCACAGTTTTCTCACAGTTTCTCTCTGCATTGGGTTGACAAAGGAGGTGGCTGCCTAAGGTGTAATGACACTCAGAACAAAATCATTTCTCTGCCTGAATGCTTCAGTGACCCTGATATGCATGGCCAGGCCTTCCCAACCTGCACCAAATGGTCAGTGATAGCTGTAAAAAAAGACAGAAGGATAATGCCTGAAATATTCTTGCAAGTAGCTGCAAGTAGCTCTCCTTCTGCCTTAGGGTTGTTGTACCAGAAGGAGAATCTGACCAATGGTGCGAAGCTGAGAATAACATTTCTGAAGATGATGCTCTAGCTTAGTTTCTAATATGAGAGCCCAAGCACCTGAACTTATAGGTCTTTTCTCACGCTGAGCTCATATTTTAACATTTTTTGAAATTTTACCTGCAGCCAACTGCTAAATGCAATAAATTTGGAGACTTAATTTCTGACAGTTGTTTGAAGAGCTGAAGATTGATTCCTTATACTTCAATGCTATATTTTATGCCAGTGGTTCTCTGTTGGTTTCATTGGTGTTGAGAGCTGAACATTAGGAGCAATGCAGTAGAAAATCATGTCAACAAACCACTGGTCAGTGATGGTAAAACCTAGGATCATACAAAGTCTTGTAATTATCAAGCTAATGATATTATTCATGTAGCAAGAGCAGATTTGATAACTTTCATAGCACAAATGAGAAAGATCAGTATCACTAGATTTTAATATACTCAGTGGATAATATTTAGGCTTTATAATAGAGTGTCATCAAAAATACATTAAAAAAAAGGTTGAAAATATTTATTCCACACTAAATATGTATCTGATGCAAGAGACCCCTTCTAGGAACCTTCAGTGCCAGTAAACTACCCAGTAACCCAGCATGGAATAGCAAGCAGAGCCAGGCAAGAGGAGCAGCTAGGAGAGATAATTTAGCAAAGTTAAATGTTATTTCAATAATCATTAATCTGATAAGCAGTTTATTAAAATATAAAGATAAAAGAATACTGTGAAATACTATGAAGGTGAAGCTATTTAAGGGAACTAAAGTATGTCTTACATAATAGTGAAAGCCCTGTTTAATAAACACCAGCAAAAAGACCTGCTGAAAATATTTTTCATTCGAGTTAAGTTCAAAAGGTCACTGTTTGGCATTCTTACTCGTGGGTAAATCTACTGGAGTTAGCATGCCTTTAGTAAACAAATTCTGATTAAAAGCTATTCTGAACTGTCTCTATTTGCTTTGTGACAATCACATGGTAGATATTTCCTTTCTACTACAATAGAATTCATGACATTATCTATTTAATGGAGCTGAAATGGATTGTGCATTAAGCAGCATTACTTTATATGACACAGAAATACTAAAGCATTTGTACCTGTAAAATAGAGTGATTTTAATGTATTATGCAATAAGCCTACATGGTTAGCAGCAACATGAATTAGAATACTACCTTGAACATAAAAATGCCTTTCATTTGTGGTTTGTTTTTTTTTTTTTTTTTAACAAACATACATTAGCTGAACTCGATAGTAATTCTGAAAGACAGGTAAGTGTTGCTGTAAACATATAGCAGATGGTTAAACTGACATAAATGGAGGGTGAGAGATTTGTTCAAGGTCAGAGAGCAAGTGCCCAGGAGTTCTGATGTATAGTTCCCTGTTCTGATCATGAAACAAATCTCCTTTGTTCTATGTATTTGTACACTACACTTTAAATGAATAGCTGTATTATTCTGCTTGTGCTTCCAAAATAAAAGTAGAGGGCATACACAAATGACACATCCTATGATTTTTGCCTTTATATTAGTGCAATTTTTGTTTAAGGATCATGGACACAGGGTTATATACTGAGGGCACTTGCATCATCCTCTGCTACAATTAGTAGTTTGCTACAGAGATAAGTGGTTTACTGTGGCTGATTTCTATCCTATTGCCACTTCCCATCCCATACCTGCAGTGTGCCAATTTTAATCTGTCAGGAATCTAAATACCCTTCAGGTTTGGTTTGCTGATTGAGTTCTTCCTTCCTTGAACCTTCTGTTTCTATACTGAGCATGTAGGAGGTCTGCATAGTAGAAGTTACTCATCTTGAGTCTTCTGCCTTTCTCTTGGAAACAATGATTTGTCTTCTTTTTTCTGTTTTCTGATATTCAGCTTATTCAAATAAACTAATAGCTCTCTCCTGCTAAAGCTACCATTATCTGAAAGAGTTAGTGTTGTAATCATGAGATGTTTCATAACTGAAAGTTCAATATGAACAAGTAGGTTTTATCTAATTTTCTTTCTATCTGTGTAAACACAAAAGAGGGAATTCTTATACTTGTCTCCCTTCTTTTGGCCAAATACTAAATGGTCATCCTGCCAAACAAATATGGCAAGTCTAGTTTAAACGTGGAGTGAGTGACTGCAGAAGGTTTATTTATTTTAATGGCTTCTGATTCGGATGAAATCTAAACAGAGAAGCATAAAAGTTATCTCTTAAATCCAAGCCAGAGTTTTGGCTGAGCATATGAAGTCTGAAGGGTCTGGACTTAAAACAAACAAACAAACAATACTACTTTTTGCATGTGAAATACATTTGAAATAACTTCCTCCAGCTATTTTATTTCCAATTCAAAGGCTTTTTTGTACATTACCAAGTGCAGCACAAAAAACAAGCCAGTCAAATAAATACCAAACTGTTACCTCCGCTTCACATATATAAGTAAAAGAGTTTTATGTGACATGTCTAAAGTCAAAAAGCAAAATACCAGCAGAATAGGATTTAGAGTTGAGTGGACTCTAATCCACCAGGCTAAACTCAGCCCACTGAACATGACTTTTATTGTGCACCCAAATACCAGCTGGTGATCACTTGAAGATTGATGGTAGCACACAGCTCTGGAATGTGCTCCTAAATTCACTCTTTGTGTCAGTCTTCATGGTGTGAAAAAGAGTGAAATAGGGTTGTGTTGTGTGTGTTTAAACAGCAAGTGTGCTGCCCACTGAGCGTGTCTGCCCGCGGGGCTGGAGCACTCCTACTCCCATTGAGCCAGCAGTAGGGACAGCCACATCCCATAAATGACACTAACAGTGACAGACCCACTTCCAGCTTCCAAATCCATAGATAAATAGAGTAAGATTAAATAAAATAATTTGCACTGCACGCATGCTTAGAAATATTTCTGAAGTTGACATTAAAAAAGCCCTAAGTCGTCATTAATTTAATATTGAAAGTGCTCATAACAGTCCTCAGTGTTCAGCAACAAACAGAGAACACTGATGAGGAAATTAATAATTTCCGTTTGTGTGTAACTGCTGAGGTCCTCTGGGGGACATGGCCAAATCCTGTGTCCAATGCAGCAGTTTGTGTCATAACAGTAATTTGAAAAAGAAAAAAAAAAAATAATGTGAAATCTGATGAAACCACATGGCTATTCCTCTGATAGAAGCAAATGTATTTAATATACAAGAAAAATGTATTTCAAGGAAAAAAAAATACTAACAGGAAAACATTTAAGGATAGGCTTGACCTTTGCCTTTCTCCCAAACCAAACTTTCCTTGGCTTCAGAAAGCATCCCAAACACCCACATCCAGAAAGCAGCTTGCTTCCTGTCAATGCAAAAGGCTGGGTGGCCTCTCAGATGCAAAATAAAATTTAATCAAAGAGTTCAAATTGGGCTACAAGGGATAATTTAACCATACGAAGCAACAAAGAAATATATGAAAAGGAATGAAGAATATTGTGGAGAGGTATTTTATTATTCTAAGTTTTCTACAAATAGAGGTAAATGTAGAAGGTTTGGGTAAATGCAGTTGCAAAACGACTGTGGAATTGAGCATGGCTGTCGCTTTTGGTAAAGTTCGTTATCTCCAATATAATGACCCTTCTGGCATCATGTTGGACTAGGGGTTCACTGAAGGTTCACTGAGGGGGGGATGCTATTTGTTGACCTCCGGCTGCTTTGTTTTCTCACATAGTGTAGCGAGAATAAGTGTTTCTTTTATCCTTCCCAGATGTAAAGCAGAGCTTGCTAACTATCTAGACTTGGTATACAGAGGTGATTATCTGATATATAGTCAAGAGTATATAGAGAGCAGGTATATGCATATCATCAACACACTGAGGAAAGAAGAAAACACTAAAAAAGGAAGCAGTGGTTTACCTTCTTGTATGTGGTATCTACCATGCCATATACTTGTTTCTTGGTTTTTGCTATGGACAACATGGCTGTTTTTATGAGCATCCCTCTGTATTCAAAATTGTCAGTGTATAAAAATACCACCCTTTATTTCAGCAGTCCACTGAAATGAATTTATTACTGAAACTCTCTTGAATGTGAAATTCTGCCATCCAAGCATTCTTTATCTCATAACTGGGTAAATTTTACATTATTTTAATGAAGAATGAATGAAAGCTAAGCACTGGGATTTAGCTTGATCTCTTTATGCCTGATGTTTGCCTGATAGTTAATCCTAATTTGATTAAATTGATAATAATAATAATGAAACTGTAACCAAGCCTGTATATACTAAGTTGCCCTTTTTTTATACAGAGCAGGGTTGAGAAATGACTGGTGAAGATAGGAACAATATGTTTTAAGGAGATCTGTGGATAAAGTGGCATGGCTAAAGTTGCAGCACAGTTGGTAACATCAATAAAGGCAAGGATTACTGCAGCAAGGGCAATAATGCCAACTGTAGATACAGAGAGATTGGCTGAATCTCTGGGGAGATTGCTCTTTGAAGGAGAGAACAGAATATAATGAAAAGGGGTCCTCTGCTCCACCACAGTGAAGTGGGTTTTTAGTTTATTAAAGAAACTATAATGAAATATTTCAGTGGTTGAGCTGTGTTTTCTCAATGGATTTTTATTAGCTCTGATAACGAGAAATTTGGCATCTCAGTGACAATATGCTCAGAGAGAAAAGGACTGCATGTGAGGTGATGTAAAGAGCTTTGTAAATCTGAAAAGAAGTTAAGAGACCTATCATAATTTCATTATTTAAGGTGTGGTCATTCTGCAACATTTGATAGTTCACTACAATTCAGAGCTACGCTTGTCAGTACATCGATGAAAATCAATTGACACCTCAAACCTGCACATGTGGGGAGTAGCTGCCTCTGTCAGTTTTGCAAAAGGCAAATTATGTGTTCACTGTCTACAGACTGCCTTGGTAAATCTGCAAAGTAAATGCTTGCACGGAAACAGAAAGGTGAAGAAAGACAATTTCAGCAGTAAAACAACCTACCTTTCACACAACCTTACTTACAGTCTCACAGCTCTTCTCTCTCCCTCCCCAACATTAAAAAATGTCTCCGCTGTCCCATCTGTTTGTGCGGAGTAAACAGTCAGGTACTTAAATCTAAGCCTTAAAGGGTTTGTTTTTATCAAAAAAACAATAGCCTGAATGAGATACAAAACTAAGAAGTCCCCTCAGACCTCCAACTTGGGAGAGCAGCTCCCAAGTCTCATGTTGCCCAGTTATTACTTGGAGAATAGCACGAGCTTCAGTCTTAATTAATTTTTCAGGCAGGCAATTAGAATAATTCACTTTATTCCATTTCTCATCTCTCTCTGTAAATTGGGATCAAAGAGTTTTTCTGTCTGCATACAGCCAGGGCTTTAGCTGTTCAGCTAGTCTGATAGCTACTTGAAACATTTCTCTGTGTTCCTGAGCATCGCAGGAGGAAGCACAGCCGTTCCTCCAGTGATCTGATTGGTGGTCCACTGGAACAAAACAAGAGAGAAACAAGAGAGAAAACACAAGAGATTACTATGAAAAGATATACTTCTCCCAGAAGAAGTAAAACTATGTGGAATTTGTCTGACTTCTCCATGGGTGGGGCTTTTTTTTCTTACTCTGTCTCAAAAACAATGTCATGCTTGGCAACCGAAAGCTTCTCACTCCTGCACCTGGAAAACAAAACATTCCTTGTGCCAATGGCAAAGCCACTGTGTGCACCCAAGCTGAGCTTCTGCAGCCTTCGACAGCGTGGCAAGGACCCTCTCTCCATGGCTTTTGGACAGAAACCGAAGGGTAAACTCTGTAACTGTGCAGACTTGGAAGAATTCAGCTTACACTCTTGGAGAGCAGTTTGTGTTCTGCAGAGCTGTTATACACAAGCTTTTTATGCACAAGGCTCGGAGAAGACTGGCTCCCATCTGAATGTCTAACTCAGCTGCAGTAATCTTAAACCCTGTTGGCCTATCTTCATGGCTTTCCATGCTTGCCAAAGTTGTGTCTTTTGTTTTGGGACCAAAAATGAGAACAAAGCCTGGACAGGAAAAAAAAAAAAAGTAATAATTGAAAAATCAGATATCTTCTGGAAAGTTCTGAAGAATGGAAATATTTATAACATCTTCAGATATAAAACATACAAGTTGAATTTATATAAAATTGTAACTGCACAGTACTTATTAAAAAATAAGAAACTTGGTTTTTCAATGTTTTTATTGAAATACCTATATAGATTTCAGAGGAGTTTTTCCAGGTTTACAGCGAGGTAAATGGAGGAAAAATCTGAAAATTATGCCTAGAAATGTTTACAGCCTAGTGAGACTGGATGGCTGCAGGGTGTGGGTGGTCTTGCATAATGCTCAGTGAAGGAATCTCAATACTGGAATATTTGGCAAGACTTAGGATAGCATGCAACTGCAGTTTGAAAAATATTGACATATTTTCCTGTTTCGGAGTGGGTCTTCTATTGCGGAATATGGTATTTCATCATGAGAATATCTGTATAATTAAAAAAATTGTATCTGTTCTTCATAACGTAAAGCTTCGCTAAAAATGCATGTAACTTTGTGGGGTGTGTTGGGTTGATAAGTGTGCCACAGAGCCATGTTAATACGTTTTTACCACACACAAGAAAGTGACTTTCTCTTCTCCTGTGTTTGCCTGTGCTTAGAAAACACATTCCTTCTGCACAAAACTGGCAGCTGCCCACACCTCAGAGGATCTGCCCCTCCTTCATTCTTCAAAGTATTAAATCAAAGATGAAAAATTCCCTCATAGTTTTTGGTAAATTTTAATAAAACAGCACTCTGTTATGAGTGATTCCCCTTTCAGTACAACTTTTAAAAAGATTCAGTGTTAAAAGCCAGTTAATACTTCATTGTGATCTTTTTAAAGTCCGTGAGTTACTGGGATTTTAGGACTTCTGGGTGTCTTGCAAATTGTAAAAAAAAGACTCATCTACTGACATGTGTGAACACTCTGCTTAAGGTCAACTGTTAACTGGTATGTATTTTCCTATCAACACATGGTCCCCTTCACAAAGAGCTATTGAGTGTTTTACTCCTCCTAATGTGTATGTGGAGCTGCTCAAGGTGACAGATTGTTCTTCAGAAATGCTAAAGCCACCTCTGGGCCTGATTCTCCAAGGACTTCACCTTGGTGCTCTGATTTCTCTTATAAAAGACTGCACTCTCTCAGTCCAGTAATGTTTAAATTCCACTTTCAACTCATTAAGCAAATACACCCACAGATATTCAAGGTGTATATTTAAACCAGAATACATTTGGATATCACTGACATTTCCTTGTTACTTGCTCTCATTCCAAACACAGCAATTAAGTTTTTTTCTAGCAGATTATACATTTTAGTTCTGAGCAAAAAGGATTCCTGTTTCATCCTGTACTACCTGAACTCCTTTCCTCTCTATCCTCCAAATGATCGTGTTAATTACTTAGCCTGTGATTTTATGAGCACTTGTAAATCTGGTTTTTTCCCTCTCACTTGCCTTTTTTTCTTTTTAATGAAAATGGAATTAAACCCCTTTCAGACAGATTCAGAAGCAAGCAAGAGTGCACATCTGTCCTTATAAACCTATTACCTCATATACAAAAAGCCAGATTTCATTGTAACAGCATTAAAGAGCAAAGACTCTCATGCATGAAGAAGAGATAAAGAGATAAAGAAAAGGTCAGAGGTCCACCTGAGCTTTTTTCGGCCCTGTGTGGTTAAGGCACACAAGGGACTGACTAGTAGCACATCTGTCTACTTATGGCTCTTTGGCCAAATGACTGCGTACCCATTTATAATTGGCCTCACTTGAGAGTGGCTGAAGGGTGGGTTTTAGTTTGAACCCTGCAGGAGCAGTGGCAAAATGCTTTAGCAGCTCTCTTATCTCGCCCTCTTAAGTAGAAGGAATCGATATGTATTTCTTCAAAGAAAAGGCATATTGACAGTGCAAAGGTGACTCATTCTGAAGTTTTGAAAATAAGTACTCAGACTTTACTTGTTCTCTTTACATACCTAAAATTAAACAAATAGTGAATTGTGTCCTCAGACTTGGAAACTAATATTAGAAATACCATACTATTTCCACAAGCACTATGTAAACTAAAAAACAAACACATTTATTTCTTCCATGTCTTTACACTAAGAAATTAGAAATAAGGGAAAGAAAACAGTAATTAAAATAAGGTTCTTATGAAATCTGATGCCTTTTAACTGGATCTTTTCCCATCATTTCTACTAATTGGTTAAAAAACAGGAAAGTTAGTCGATACAAAGTAGAAAGAAAAACATTTACACTAAAATAAAACAGATTTTTTCTTCTGGCTGAAGTATTTATATTAATTATTTTTGGTAACTTTACAGATACCTCAGATTCCACTCACATTTTTAAAATTTGTAACCATTCTATTCCAATGCTAGCAACATTATGTACAGTATCTAAGTTTATACCTCCAAATTACTTTTTCACCTGTTTAAATGTGACCTATGACTAAAAGGGGGCCATTTCCATCTGATGCTATAAGTAAAAATATTGTTCTAATATTTATTTCTAGGAGGGAAAAAATTAAAAAATGGAACTGTTTTATTCCATTTCCTAGAAAGTGAGATTTTACATTGCAGTTTCACATTTGGCATGTTCTGGTATATTTGTTGGCACAAGCTCAAGGCTTAATGAGGCTTAGAAGAGTCTTACAGGCTCCATAACTAGGTGCCAATGTTGAGCCTACTGCTAGATGGACACAAGGCATGTCATTTGTGTACCCCATGCCCCATGAGAACATAAAATAAAAAGCATTTTTATTTTAAACAGCATTCATTGTATTGCTGACTTCCAAATCACTAAAGCTACAAAAAATCCATGCCAATTTGGGTAGCAGAGGTTCCCTGGGGAGATGTAGTCCATCTTCCTAGAAAGCTGTGTTCGTGCCCTTCACTGTGGTGGGATTGCTGTGTTTTCCTCCCTACTTGGTTTTGAGGCACATAAACCAAATCTCTGCTTCTGAACTTCCCTATAAACAACCTTCTGAGACTGAATCCTTATGCCAGCAGAACAGAGGAGGAAAACATATTATTTTTTGTACTTTACCACAGAGGTTCCTAAATTAACAGCTTGATAGAGCATCCTAGATTTTCTCAAAGAAGCCCTCCTATGCTGAAAATCCAGAGATGGCACAGTGCAGGGATGACTGCGTGCACTGTCTCACATGTCATAGTTTATCCACAGTTTATCAGTGGATAAACTCAGTGCTTTGAACTTGGGATGGGCATGCTTGCAATACCATGGCTGTAGCTTATGAAATCCTGCAAGGTAAAGATAATTCTTGATTATGTTGAACTTTTCTGTAATAAGTGGTTATATAAGTCTACAAACAGGGAATTATCATATTTTGGGAAGGTCCTGCTAAAAATTGTATAAATTTCAGGAACATATGCATCGAACATCCTTATTAGTATAAGATGCCTACCAAAGAAGTCACTTGTATTAGAGTCGTATCTAATATGTTAGGGATTATTATGTTCCTTAGGCTAGGAGTGTCAGGCTGTTTTCAGTGTTGTGATACTAATGAATTGAATTCAGGAGTGATGAAAGGTTGATGCTGAGTGATTCAGTAAGACATTTAGAGGACTACCTGATGAGTGGATCTAACTCAAATATCCTTAGGCATGTTGGACATTTTGTGTGATGCACTTTCCTGGATTCTCAGTCTCTAATAACTGTAATTTGTTTTGTTCTGGCCAACATATTAAGTTTTGTGTTACAAAGGCTTTGGTGATGTCAGTAATAGATATTGTAGAAATATTTTGCTATTTCTTCTGTGAGAACACAACTTTTTAAAAATAATACTTGCATTAGCTTTTTTTGTGGTGGCTTAGCAGGATAATTAAAGAGTAGGCCTTAAACTGTCTCATTGTCAGTAAACTGTGCACTGTGTACAGAGAAAACTCCCAGTCATTGGGATCTCCAAAATGTGCAGTTTGATATTACACCTAGTTCTGGAAGGAGATTTCACTGAAGCTTTTGTCTTTTCATTAAAATAACCTGTCCTCTAAGATCAGATTTCTTACACTAGGGATGAAGTTGATATTGGTGCTATCCCAGAGGAAAGGAAAAACTAAATGCACTGATTGATGAAAAAAAACTATGAGCAAAGATTATTCTTGTATCATTAAGGATGAAAATTACTTGCATATTGTTTTATTGTCAAACAAAATTGTTAATATTCTGAGAGCTGTCTGCGGCATCATTCTCCATATAGGGTTTACTGCTTTCAGTGTTTGGTTTAATTCCCAAAGCATAAAATAGAATTTGCTCTTAATGTCAATAAATGTTTACTTGATTTTTTAACAAAAACTCTTGGAAATGAAAAGAAATGTGGAAGACCATACAGCATCTTTCCAGCCACCGCTTCTTCCAAATAACAACACACAGATAGTAAATCTTTAAGAAATCAAATTTTCTTGGGTGATTGTGTGGCAAATTTTGTTAAAAGAAAATTTGATTAGTTATAAATTCTCTCACCACATGCCTGAGTAGCCTGAAGAGTCTAATAAACTGTAAGCTTCAGCACTAAAAGAAATAAAACTAATAAATCTGTATGAGGGTATTTGTTTCATGGCTTTCCTTCCTCTTATGAATGGCATTGAGTTTCCATAGTCTAGTAACATGTCTTAAGGTGTTCTCCTCAGCAGCTTGGTGAAGACATATTACTCTTGAGGAGCCTTACAAAGAATAATACCATTTCAATGAGGTTAAAATTAAAAAAAAAATGGATTCTGATAATTTAAAATTGTGGAAATCAGATATCTATCACTGTTTTGTCTCTTGCTTAAAAACAATCATCATGATTATGATTATCTTTTATGTCAGTCACGGTGTTTTGACTGTCATCCACTATCAGTCACTGAGGCAATAAGGAGGGCCATTACTTCGTGAAATCCCCGTGCTCACATCTACCCTATGCTTGTACAGGAAACTCTCCCAGTTTATTTGTGCTTTCCTGGAATATCAAATGCATGGTTATGAGAAGTTTCAGTTTTCACCTTACAGCTGCCAAATATTATGGTAGGGTTAATAATGCCACAAGGAAGAGGGATGAGCACTGATTTCTAAGGCTGGTTGTGAAAGGTCAGTCTGAGAATTTTCAATGCTGACAAAGGTACTGCGTGTTGATGGACTGTGCTGGTGAGTCTTCCAGGTGCCTTTGAAAATCCTAGCTAAAAGCTTACAAGGAGGATTTTCTTAAATGAAGTAAAAACAATTGATTTTTCGAGCACTGAAGAAAAACTTCTGAAAGTGCTGTGGACAACTTTCACGTATATTTAACAAGTTTAAGCTTTTTGGCACAGATTGTAAATCTTGATTGTATGTTTGTCTTTTGTTGAGGGACATAGAAATATTATTTGTGTTGTTTTGTGGTTTGTTTTTTTTTTTTGATATTGCCATAAATAAATGCATGTAGGCAATTCAGGTCATGAAAGCTGTCACACATGTAAATAAATCAAAGCAGCATTATATTGCAGTAACTGGGGATATTTTTCATCTTCCTATGAAACTATTTAGCAGTCATGAAAAAAATTAAGTGAAGTTATGTATCATATTTATCAATGCACCTTATGTTCTGATAAATATTTATTCAATCTTTAGATCTCTAGTAGACAAGTATGAATCCCAGTCTTTGCCTTTTAAAAATTGCCCTTCAAGTAAGTTTCAAAGAAAATGATGCTTTCAGCTAAAAGTGATTTTACAGAAGGTGTATGCTTTAGGAACACTGGTTTTGGCAGACTTTATATTTCTTTTAAACAGAGCACATATCATCCAGAAATATTTTTTGAGAGTTTTGTTTTCAAAAATTACAATAGTTTTGGATCACTAATTTTGTATAAGACATCTGCTGCTGTTTTCTATAGGGAACGAATGAGCAAAAGCTTTGTTTTTAAAAACTCAGGGTTTAGCAACAGTGACAATCCATATTGTCCCAGACAAAGTTTGCAACTGAGAACTGTGGACTCAGTTCTTAGATTTATGAATAAATATTGTAGCAGAGTCTCATTTTCATATGTACTGTGTATTTGCCACCCTGTTAGAGTCACAGGGAACACAGTTCAACACTAATGTTCATGAAGTAAGAAAGTATAATTATATGTTAAACCTTTTAATAAAGACAAATCGATTATTAAGGTTTTATTTTTCCATTCTCAGCTCTTGAGAAATATCCCCTCTGTTATTACTGAAAAGTAAAACAATCTGAGTGGGGGCCAAAATACATTGGCCAACCAAAGACAGGAAGGCTGAGCTTTCTTGAGGGCAGCAAGTAATACTTATATTGCAGATGCTTATGCTATTCCTGTAACAGGCCTGATTCTGCACTACTGAGATCAAAGGATGTTTTCACTTCACTTTGTTGAAGAAAGTTTTGTTGGAAAATAAAGCTAGTTCTACAGTTCTGGTAGTTTGGTCCAAAGCCCATAAACAAACAACTGAATAAATGGACACATTTAGGCTTGACTGAATAAGTTTATTTTTCTTTTAAGTAAGCCATGCATGATGATGAAGAACCAAATAAAATTTGACCTTGAAAATGATAAAAACCTATTCTTATTGAAGCCCCCTGTTAAGGAAAGAAAGGAAATGGTTCTTGCATAGTTTTCATTGATCTTGTGAATTCTATGCAGTCGTAAACTTCAAGATGTATTGAACACATTGATTAATTTAATAAGTTATCTTCCTTAAAAGCCAAAGCTGTAAATAATCATATACATTAAAATAAGAATTAATTAGAGTGAAGAACAGTAATGTGTGATTTTTATGAGCTGTGTCTATCTACTTAGTGTACAAAAGAATTTTATTCAAACTGGAGAAAGAAAATTTGTTTTAACTCAACCACTGTATTACTAGCCAGTGTCTGATGAGAGTTTTTTTTCTCCTACTGACCCCATTTGTGTCCAAGGATGTCTTTCTTTAGAAAGAAATGAAACTGAGGAGCAAGAAAGGCGACTGAACTGCTTTACTAAGTTACTGTTTTTACTATTTCAGAGCTGCAAGAAACTAAGACCTCCGAATATCACAGAATATCCCATAGTCCCCTGGATTACAGGATATTATTAATGGACGAAGATCAGGATCGGATCTACGTGGGCAGTAAAGATCATATTCTGTCTTTGAATATTAACAATATAAGCCAGGACCCTCTCAGTGTAAGTTCAAGTTTTATTTTGAGAATCTGAGGTTCCTTTGTTACATGCTTTTGTTTTCAAGACAAGAAAATACTTATTTCATTATTTTGCATGAAAGTCCAGGCCCACACCTTACTGGACTGTCAGTCCTTGTGTAACACAGATGAAACTATTATCATGGCTGTTCCTCGAACACTGTTTAAAACTGACCTGTTTACTAATTTTGAAGCAACATTCAGCTTGGCCTGGCCTTATAAGGAAAATTTGTGTGGTTTGACACTTACCACTACTCTCCAAGATAAGATAAGATAGTTCAGAGATGCAATTTTAAAAGGAGCCTGTAAGGAAGAACAAGGTACGTGCTATCATTCTCAGGGCATAGGGGAAAGGACAAGGACAGAGTTGCCTTTAACCTCCGATTACATTTATTTTTGTTTTGTACTCTGGAGTCTAATCACTGAACTGTTTTCCAAGCTCTTGCTATGTCTGTGTCAGCTTTTGCCCTTCAGTTGCGTAGCTGAGACACCTCATTTGGGTTTTTTTTCTGCTTTTGAAATAGGTGACCTGCAGAAGTACTTGTGTGCCCAGAAGCTTGACTGTTAAGCTATTACCTCTCCACAGACTTGGTCTTGCCTATCTTTAAACTACCACAGCTACTACACTGCCTTCAAGTGTACCATAAAGGCCTTGTTCCACCAAGTCCCTCCAATCCTTTAATCTGCGGCCTTTATTACTGTTCCTCGGAAGGATTGAGACGCAGGGATACCCGGCTTGCAGCAGGGAAGATAAATGCCTTCCTTAAGAGACAAGGCTTTTAATGTGTCAGGGGAGAGAGAGAGGCCCTGCCAGAGGGTGATGGAGCACAGTTAAATTAGGCTTTGCTCTGAATCACCCTCTGGACATGCCTGTCTACCTGAATTGATTGTGCAGGGAGCCCGGGGAGGCTCACTCTAACTTACACATTTAAATTACATGCCTGTCGTTCAATGGCGTGAATGCATCCTTCCCTCCTCCTAATGGTACCAAAATCTTCTGAAATGGGGCTGCCTTCTCTCATCTGAAATAGCTTCTGTGACCTTTCTGCTAATTCCCATCTCCCCAGGGATCCAGCCACCCCTGTCTGGGAGGAGCTGTGCCCCTGCCTGGTACACTCCCTCCTGTCCTTGGCAGGTCGCGGTGAATTCTGCGCACAGTTTGGTTAGTTAGGAAGGCCTCTGTTGCATGAAATATTTTCTGCGGTATAAAGCTACGAGGCATTTCAACAGCGCATGTAGGTCTGGAAAAACAAGAATAAAAAAAAAATCAACAGAAAGGAAAAACACAAAATTTTCTGACAATGAATGGGATCACCCAGTATTAGGCTCAGAATGCATCCCTGCAACTCCACACAGTCTTCTGTTTGTTTGTTTATTTTTACGAGATTCACTTTGCTGATCTTATACCTCTGTAGAAATGCTGTATACATATGCATTCAAATCCGCAATTCTACATATATATATATATATGTATGTACATATATACACAGAGATCTTTCAATGCTATTGTTTAAGTTACCTTGAGGCTAAATGTTATCATGCTCTGTCACTTACTAGATTTCTAGGGATAAATTTCTAATGGATGTCTTTTCTATTTGAAAATCAAAATAAATAATGGAAGATGCTCAAAATATTTAGTTTGATTATAAAATAGATAAACAGAGATTGAGGTGTTTGTTGGAAAACTGTGAAAGAAATCAGCTTGAGGTCCTGAGATTTCCAGCGGGTTATATCATAATCTATTCAAATGTATCCTGTTAAAATAAATTAAAAAAAATAGCAGAACCCTTCTTGAACTATTTTAGTCTTCTGATTTTTAGTGTGCATAATTTCTGTAAGTACAGTACAAGTAAAAAAGTAAAGATGGACAGTAATTTAGGCAATAACAGTGAAAAATCTGTCTTCTTTAGAAGAAAAAAAATTGATTTAGCTCACCTTAAAAGTATGTAATAAACTCAGAGCCAAAGACTTGGACCTTTATTTTGTTTGCTGCATGCTAAGACAAAGATATTTTGATTTATCAATTGAAATCCTTTTTTTGCTTATAATCAAAGTGTAAGATATCTAAATATTAGCCTATAGGTGAAAGATAGGCAGTGAACTATTTTGTTTAAATTATGTAAAAAATGTACTACTTGAATGACACTGCTTTCCTTACAGATTTCCTGGCCAGCATCAGCAAACAAGGTTGAAGAATGTAAAATGGCAGGCAAAGATCCTACAGTAAGTTAAAATCCACTTGCACGCATGCACACGAATTACGTACTTGGCAGTAAAGTAAGAGCACCTTGAGTGCAGCCAAAGCAAAATGAAAGAAGTGTTTGTTTTGCTTTTGAAATTCTTTGCAAGCCAATCTATAAAGTGAAATTCTGGAGAAACAGGCAATGTAAACACAATGCACCTTGAGACTTTGGTAGATGGGAATAGATATGCAGTGTCCATTTCCTCACCTTTTTTTATTGTTCCTAATCAAACTAGGTAATAGTATTTTTCTAGATATGTCCTGGGGTGATGCTGAACAGCCTGTTGAGCTGCTCTTTGGATGGGGAAGGGCTCTGGCTGGCTGCTTGCCCCAGGAACAGACTCTGAATGCGGGTAGTACCCACTGTCTGCAGTCTGAACACCCCAGCTGTGCACCACTTTTCAGATGCTGTAGTATGGTACTGGCTCCTGCTGAACCAAAAATGTGAATGCTTTTAAATGTAAATAAACCAGTGCAGTCTGCTAAGCAAGGATTAACTCTGCTGATTTTTGTGAAGATGACTGATGACACAGTTCCCAATCCTGTGCTTATAGAACTCATGCAATTCTCACTGTCTTTGGTGAGTTTCAAATGATTGAATGTGAAAGCAGTTCCAGGATCTCAGTAAGAAAAAGCATTTAGAAAAAAAACCCTATTTTCAACCTATAGTGCATTAACAGTTGATCATAGTTGAAAAATGAAAGAGGGAGAGAAGAAAGGGAGAAGGAGAAAATTGTAAATCTGATGGTGGGAAACTGTGTGGCCCTTAATGTTCTGTTCTAATTTTCATGCTGATTTGAAGATGTTACTGTAGGTCTTTATTATGAAGCAACAATTCACTGCAAACTTCCTTTTAAAGTTTTGGAAAGGAATTATTTATAAAAATAATGAGATCTCAGATTTGGGCTTGCTTTGCTTTTCAATAATCTCCATCTATGATGAACAAATTAGGGGGGAAAAGAGACTGTTTCAGAGGTGTCCTGAAGGAAACTTCCTAAGGAGTGTCCTTAAGGAAACTTCCTAAGGCTACTTTCTTATTTTTCTGCAGAAGTCCTGCTTCTTCTCATGCAAGGTACTGAGAAATTTGTG
Organism: Sclerurus mexicanus; assembly: GCA_013396755.1. Lineage (NCBI taxonomy): Eukaryota > Metazoa > Chordata > Aves > Passeriformes > Furnariidae > Sclerurus > Sclerurus mexicanus. Next base: position 1,496,497 of record VWZF01005535.1, on the reverse strand, counting down.
AATGAAAATTGGATTGCTATGTGGAAGTGGGAAAGCTGGGTGCACTCCTCTGTAACTCCTCTGTAGTTCCCTCTCAGTGCCCAGTTCCCAGACTAGGCAAAATGGCATGAAAAGAAACAGAATCTACAGCTATTCAAGTCCAGAGACTAAAACTTAGTAGCTGTTTTCACGATACTATTAAAGTTATAAATCGTGTCCATTCCCTAGAGTTCCAAACATCTAATAATATTTGCCAATGTGAAATTTTTGCTTCCTGCAGCACGGCTGTGGAAATTTTGTGCGTGTGATACAGTCGTACAACCGCACACACCTGTATGTCTGTGGCAGTGGCGCCTTCAGCCCTGTGTGTGTGTATGTCAACAGGGGACGCAGGTCCGAGGTAAGGCTCCTTTCATTTTATCCACTCACTTTGTGGTGCATCCTACTAGTGTGATGTGAAAACTCAAAATATTCAAAATGCAAAAATCAGTGAGCCAAGTAGGTTCATTCACTCACAGTAAACAGGGAAAGAACAAAGGTCCATAGTTTTCTGACCTGTTACCAGCTAGAAGCAAAGCCATGATCAAAAACCATGCCTGAAATGTGATGGATGTCCAAAATTCCACACTCATACCAAATGCTGGGCTACATTTGGTACTACTTTTAATTTGACATTGTCTGGTGAATTCACTCCTACCATTTGGTGGAAAAACACCCAAAAAATACTTGAAAGGAAATAGCCAGTAAAATATACAGTCCACCTTTTATAGCTTCCATGTGTTACTGGTTCCTTGGAGAAGCCCTTGGTTTGGCTAATGGTTCAGGTATGCAAAAGTTTGCTGGACTTCAGCTTGACACCCACTAGGCACAATCCCAGTACAGAAATTTTGTCTACTGCACAAGTTTTGCCTCACTAGGTTCTGCCTGGGTGAAGGTGGTAGCTGTCTCTTCATTGTGAAATCTTAAATTTTCGTGAGGGGTCTCCAGTTTGTCTGTATTCAGTTTCACTGTGCATTTTCAATATACAAAGTACCAGATGTTTCAGAAGTACATGGTCCAAATTTTCTGATTTGAATGTGAAATGTTTGTTTATGTGCAAATGTAATAGGCAATAAATTAAACAACCAGAAGGAAAAAGAAAGGCACTTAACCAAGAGGCAGCACCTCAGCAGCTTTTGGGTCAGATTCACGTCTGGAGGCACAGGGGTGTGCAGCATGTTTTCCTGAACAGTGTGGAAGCAGATGTGTTGGGAAGGAAGATCAGAGCATCCTACCTGGAGTGTTGCCATGTGAGGGCAGCTTTAAAAGCTGGGATGGCTTCTCGGAGAGACACTGGGAAATTCATCACTTATTTAATCAGGAGTGGGATGGGAATTCTGGCCAAAACCCAAGACGACTGCATAGGTTGCCAGGGAGGTGATAAGTCAATGTCTCTCCAGATCAGTTTGCATGGGATGATCTCAGTGACTTTTGGTAGATCCCTACCTGGCTCCAGCCTCCTTAACAGAGTATGCAATCTGAACCACTGCACCTTCAGTCCTAATAAATTACCTAAAAGTAGAGATTTGTAGGCCTGGATTTAAAAGTGCAAGCAAGCAGAACTGAGTAAGCAAATCCATCCTTCTGGTTAACAAATTCTGCATTAACTTATTTTGATGTATTTTGAAACAGAGGTCATCTTTCCTCAGCATTATCCTATTTCTTGAGAAATTATCTCAAATATGAAAAGTGATACCTTTTGTCTCTGATTCATGCAATATTCCTTTATTATCTTAACTAGTACTGCAGCCCAAAGAACTTTGAATCTCATTATTTCAGAGTTTTTTTTAAATGAGATTGGGACAGAGGGGAGGGCAGACAACGACATCTCCAGATGATGCAATATGTTAAATTTCTTAAATGAAAAATAGAGATACATGACTTGGAAAAGAACTGGCTTCACTTAGCCTGTCTGTATAGCTGCATGCTTATATCAATTGATTAAATAAACTGCTGTTTCAGACGTCTGGAGTCTGTGAGACACTTGACTGTAGGCATTGCATGCTCAAAGCCATTACTGTGCAGGCCAACAATAGCATAACAGTTTAAAACTAAGCATCTCCTTCTGAACTCATTGCATATGTCTGTGCATGACTAATTAATAGAGCAGAATGAAGAACTATGTAGTGCTGATGGGACTAGTGAGAACTCGTTTTTTTCTCTGCTTTTATCATTTCACCTTTAATTTAGTACAGTTTTCCATGCACAGAAGGATGTTTTTGCACGTGCAAAATGAGTATTTTACAAAGCACATCTGTTTTTCTCTAGAAGCTACAAAGCCTGACAGAGTCATATCCAACAGTCACAAGAACTGGGCCTGTTTTGTGCTTTTGTCTCCAGGATTCCACACAATCTCACAAAAAAAGGGGGTTCCATTGATGAGGCAGAATTTTGCCCTTTTCCCTGAAACAGAGGTTATAAAACAAGTAATTTTCTTCTTTGGCACACTTGATACTTTGCTTGTTGGTAATTACTCCCTTAGTCACCCAAATGTATTCTAATGTCAAAGTAAATGCAAACAGAAGGAAATGTAATCCTATGTGACATAATTATAGACTAAAAAGTAGTTTAATATATATGAAAATCAAGTGTAATCCTGAAGCTACTTTAATAGAGCTGTAATGGGCATTTTGAATTGGTAAATAGTGGTATAATATAGTAAATATGGATTAAAAATAAGGTACATATTAATCTAGAAGTGAAACAACAACAAAAAGCCACCCAAGATCATATTAGAAACTGCATACTTATGTTTTAGCGTTCTGTAGAGAGCTTATTACTGAAACAATAGATAAGATCTCTGTGATTTAATTAGGCAAAACAGAAAAGGGGGAAAAGAGAGGGGATAATGGATAGGAAAACTTCCTGCTGCAGCTGTGCATTTGAACTTGGTGGAATCTCCAGCCCACTGGTGCCAAATGGCTGCTCAGGGATTTGTGTGGCATCCCCATTCCCCTGTGATTTACATTAACTATTAAAGAGAATATAAAGAGTTGCAGTCCTTTGTCAAATAACTAATTCATTGGCATCTACATCACAGAAGCCTTTCTTTGGAATTTTTGTCATCTGCCTTTTTTGAACATTTTGACATGGTTTAAGTTTGGTTGATTGTTTGTTTTCTTTTTCTTGGAGCTGTGTCTTTTGTCTTTTTATTAAAGAATATTTATAGGAACCTAGAAACAAGCTGTTTGGTATACAATGGTATGTGAGTTGATGTGCAGTGGATCAGGAGTTTCTACCAATCTACTGGATCTAGTTTTAAAGGAGTGGGCTTGGACCTGAGCTGCTTCTTGCTCAGCACACTGTGCTGGTATTGCTGGGAACCAAGAAGTGAAGAATTGCACCAAAACAGGCAAATTTTCTAAAGATATTCAGATTGTTTGTATTTCAAGCTGTAGTCCAGGTTGCTTCTTCTTTGCTAAATGTGTTTCCTGTTCATAAATCACATAAAATATAAACAAATCCCCATGCCATGATTTCTAAACAGAACAAAAAAAAAAAAAATTCAAGAAATTTCAGGCTATAATCGTCTACCACTATGGAACTGGAGCTCTACACATAATCCAAGAGATGGTATTGAAGAAAATAAGTATGATTTAGGGGATTTTTTGATCTCTGATAGCTCAGCAAAGAGCAAGTGATTTATACTATCATCAAATGATAGTTGTCATAAGAGATTTTTATTTCATGTGTATTATTGTTCTAGTAGCTTTTTTATAATGTCCTAGACTGATATAAGTACAACCATGTATTCAGCAAATAAATGATAAATAACTTCAAAAACACAGAAGCAATCTCCACAGATGATACTGCAGAGATCAGTCAATCTCTCCAAAGCTTAAGTGAGACAGAGTGAAAAAAAATTTGTTTCAGTGTCTTGAATTTATAACAAGAGTCTTGAAAATAACTGAGTACCAGTGAAAAAGTTATCTAACAAGATGATGGAATTCTTAATAGGAAAGTTAAATTGCTGATAGTACAGTAAAAGTACCCAATAGTGCACTGTTAATAGAGCATTGTTAATGCTAGAAATGACCAGGCATAAAAATCAGCTTATGTCTGATGGTTTCTGAAATGAGAAGTGACACATAAATCTACGTTGCAGGAGCAAATCTTCAAGATCGACTCCAAGTGTGAATCAGGAAAAGGACGCTGTTCTTTCAACCCTAATGTGAACACGGTGTCTGTTATGATCAGTAAGTAAAGATACTCCAAGTTGCTGAGCTCTAAACCCATATGGTCATGTGTGGTCATGCGGATTGATGGAATGCCTGAAAGGAGCTGGAGACAGGAATTCAGCCTCCCAGGAGCAGCACCTTTTGTGTGGCTGATGGGCACAAGGGTTGGGTCCATCCTTGTTTCAAGGCTTATATGAAACTAAAGGTAGGTCGACAAATGAAATGCAGAAACATGTTGTTGAAAAAGAGAGACAGAGGAAACAAAAGGTTGTCCCTTTTCCAATTTGCACATTTTTTCCCAGGATAAGTTGCAGCTTTACATTACCCTATCTAGCATTCGTGTTTGCATGGTTTCTGACCTTGTTCATCCTAGACAGAACTTGTGTCTCATTTAATTATTTGTAAAATCTCAGAGTAGCCAGGGAAAGAAAGCCTGAAGACTTTAGATGCTATGAATTTCATTTTTGTTGTCATCTCTGCTGTAGAGCCCACCCACTATTACAAGAATTACACTATTCTTCAACTGGCTTTATACCCAACCAATTTTGCATTTTTCTTCAGTTTGAAAGGCCAGAAAGTGATCCAACTGCCGCTTGTCAAATATTCATGTGAGCTAGAGGCAACTGTACTAGTGACTGTGAGATATAGCCCAGACAAAGGATTTCTGCTGTGCTTATTGCACACCTGAGAGAAAACTCAAAAGGGGCATAGGCTTCGTGCAACCTGAGTCATCTGTAAAAGATTTTTTTTATTTTTTTCAACCAGGAAGCATGTTATCTCTACTCAGTGTAACCTGACCTTTCACATTTGCAGCATGTTCACAGACTTCCAGTGCCAAAGCCTTGATTTTTCAACATGTGCCTACTCCTTGCTGTATTTTTTACTATGAGGGGAACAGCAGATGCACAGATTTTTCAGACTTTCTTACCAAATATTGCACACAGGTACTGTGTATTTCACCCAAGGTTTGCAAGGGAACAATGTGCTGTGTTTCTGCTATTTGGCTTACAGTGGCAATTAAATATTGTGCCAGATATTTCCTTTAAAGTTTGAGTCTCATGGATCTTAAGGGTCATGTCATATAGTTTGTCCTACATGGTCTGTTCAAAATAATTTTTTTTTAATTGGAAATATATTTAGTACAAATGACAAGTATATTTATTCACAGATATGTGAACTGAAATACCTTTAGAGAACACCTAAATGTTACCTAGATATCTCTCTGAACCTTGGTTGTACTTACACTGTTATCTCATCAGTGATCGAGAGACAGTGTTTACAGACACTCACTGTGTAAAGAAAATGTTTGTTCAAAGTCAGTGATTGATGAGTCCTCTGCTACTCATTGCTATTCTGGTATTATTAAGTAAATCAAGGATCATTAAAAACTTAGTTTTCTTTCCTTGTTCCTTATGGATTTTATGTAGCACCATTAAAGTACATTGTTTCTGAATTACTGTGCACACAATAAGCTGATTTTTTTCTACAACAGATCTATGGCAGCTTTGTTCATCTTAATAGACTTTTTGTTATCTTCCTTGATCTCTCAGTTATGTGACTGAAGAGACCTTCCCTAGTGTTTGACTTACTTTTCATTACATAGTTCATCTACAAAGTTTAATTTATTCCACAGAGGTCATATTTCTTTTCAAAAGGGTCCCGCAGATTGGGTTTTATAATTTCCCCCTGTTACTACAAAGTCCATTTCAAAAACATTAAGCTCTAATGAATTTAGCCTCAAAATCCATGCCAGAAAAGGCAATATTTTGTAAGTCACAGCTTGTGTTATAATGAGGGGAAAGAACCCATGTACTGGACTCTCCTTTGAGCATTCTGTAGGAGGGATTCTCTCCCCTTGCTTCAGAGGATAGGAAATACCACCAGACAGGCTAACTCTTCCAAAATAAAGAACGTTTTTTAAATATAGATGTAATTTCTTGACCATTTTGGGCATCACCATCCTAGAATACAGCGGGAAAGCTGATTCACCCTTCAGAGGAAAGTGACGCTATATAAAGCAAAATTTGAACTTTGTACAATTTGCCATTGTACAAAGACACATCTGCATCAAAGCAATGAAAAATGTGCTTTGAAACAGCTTGGCATAACTAGTTGTGCAGGATGTATGTCTCTCCCCCCACCAAGACTGAGATATTTATAAAAGCAGACATACCTCATCAATTCAGTAATTCCCCCCAGTAACAAAGTGTAGTGTGAACTCATTGTGCTGTGCAGACCAAGTGCTGTGTGGAATTTAAGGATTTTACCAGAAGGAAGTGGAACTGACAGATTTCATCGGACACATGATTAGCAAGCAGACACTAGGAATGCTTAACTAATAGCATTGATACGTAATAGGATTAATATTACATTGTGTGGTATTATTGTTTAAGTCTGTACATATGTGTATAGGCACAAGACTATACATAATATTTAGCAAAAAGCATAAGTCTGATCTCTTTCAGCCAATGTATTTCATAATAATTGGATTGAAGCAAGGAGACAAAGATACAAAATCATTTATAAACTTGTATAGATCCAACATCATTCTGTCAATATCTGCTCAGGAAGTAAACATTTCACCAACATGCAGAGAATGTGTTGGTTAAATCCCCTGTGTATGAATCTTGTCATCACTGGGAGAGGTGAGAGCAGAAGAGTGGCTGTTGGATGCTCTTCAGGGGTTCAATTCAGGCTCCAGATAGCAGCAGAAAAGCAAAATCTCCACTTATAATTCTCTTGTGAGCAAATAGTCTTCCATATTGATGTGCGAACACACACACACACAGAGCATGAAAATAGCCTCAAGCACTTCTGAACCTGTGACTCTTGCCAACTTGACCACACTCTCTGGGTAGTCCAGGAATTCAGACAAAAACATCAATCAAAGGACCCAGCTGTACTGGAACATATTCAGCCACCACTCCCACTCTGAGAGTTGGAGTTTATTTTAGCTACTGTTTTCTGCTCTGGGGTTTCATTGTCATTAGTCAGTGGAAATTGCTTGGTTATTCACGGCGTAGAAAATGATAGTATGTGTAATTATAATTATATATACATATGTTTATGCACACACATGGACTCACACAAACACAGATATACATCCTGACTGATGGACTGTGTGTTAAGCCCTGCACAGGGACCAGAAGTTCATGGTTCTTTAATGTAGGAGTTGCGTGTCTAATTCTGTTCAAGCATGATGATCCTATACTTAGAATCAAGTACATAAAAGGGGATAATTGTTGCTTCATATTACTCTGAGTAATAAAGTTCAATAATATGGTTGTCTGGCCTCTGCAATACTGAAGTCAGCTTGATGCTGCCTGGGGCAGCCGTGACAATAGCGCTGGTAAAAATTGGCACTGATCCACTGACTGCAATAGATGTTGTGCCAGTTTACAACAGCAGTACATTCAACCCAGTCACTTTGTCTACTTCCATAGCAAAAAAAAAGTTATTTGAAGTAAGTGCTTAAGGAAATACAATGTGATACTTTTTGATAACACTAGCCTGATTTTCCAGTGGTCTTCATTGAGCAACTAAACCTCTTATGAAGAAAGCTTCACCATGTATGCAGCTTTGCTGTGGCATTTAATGTTGCAGTTCCTTAAACTCTTTAAGAAAAATATGATGTTTCTCATGTATTCTAGATTGTATCTTTGTAAATCAGAGGAAACCCCATTCCCATGACCCACTATTTATCTGTATAGACTCCTGTGTAAATAAAGAACTGACAAATTCAAAATAAACTTTTGGATTTCCCCAAAGGTGTAACATTGCATTGGGTTTTTCCCCTCCATTTCAATTCTTTTCAGATGAAGAGCTTTTTTCAGGAATGTATATTGATTTCATGGGGACGGATGCAGCCATTTTTCGGAGTCTGACCAGGAGGAATGCAGTGCGAACTGACCAGCACAACTCCAAGTGGCTGAGTGGTGAGATACCTTTGTTTTACCAGAGCTTTTAATGAGTGTCACAGAGATTCTGCTTTGCTTTGCTTAAAATAAAGAACTTGTCTTTTAAAGAGCTTGTCTCTGAATTTAATTTATGAAGTTAACCCTGAAGAAATGTATGTAAATACATACTGTAGACAATGCACAGATGCAAAGGGCTCACTGCATGAACCAATCTCTTAGGCCACCCCACTTGAGGACCTTTTTTGCATTAAGACTGAACCAAACTGTTCAAGGGAAAGTAACTGAAAACCTTGCAAATGGCAAGTGGTCAGACAGTCTGAATTTCAGGAAAGTGCCTACACCTCTAATGCATCAGATATTGCCTTAATTAGAGTGTTTGATTCAAGCTGATCCACCTCTGTGCAGAAGACTCACCACCACTTGCATTCAAAATGTGTGCAGAGGAGTCTCATTATCAGAGAAGTCAGTGAGGATTATTGCCACTTATTTCAGTGGTAAGGAATCAGTTATCTAAACACAGTAGGAAAACTCATTTCTGAGTGGAAGCACTTAACTCTTTGCTTCACTGACATCACTGTGAAAATTTTCAAAAATTCAAAATTTGTCCTGCTTTTCAACAGAACGAGCAATCTTGCATGATCATTGAAAAGATAAAGTCTTCATTCAGGGAGAGGGTCCACTTCTTCCTTCAGGCAAAGGAGAAGGTCTTCTAAGGAGTCCTCTGCTGTCCATTATATGCTTGCTGTTAAGGTTATAAATTGTTCTGCTTTCTCACTAGTGCTCTTTTGCAGTGTTTTGCATGTACATTTGGTTATCTTTAACAGCCTCTGATATGAACTCAAATGCTGCTCAAGCATTTGCATACCCTACTTGTCTTTTCTCTGTTCCATGAGTTATTTTCCTCTCTTATTTATGAATCGTATTTGTTATTTCACTAAGCTGTTCCCCCTTATTTTGTATTTTGTCTCAATGAGACTTTCCTCAGGTGCCCCTGATAACATATTGTTCCTTCTCTCTTCCTTCCTCCAAGTCTTTGAGTCTCCTAATACTGCTTTGAGTAACCTAATACTGCTGCTTCTGGATTGCTCCTCTAAAAATCTGCTGTGGAACAAAATGCAAGGATGCAAAAACATGGCTGCCATCAAGCAGCCATTTACCTGCTGATATTTGGTATATATACATGGGGCTAGAGCATATAGTTTAGCCTCACACAGTAGTACCTCTGTATGGATTATACAGAGCTTCCTTGAAGCAGTCAACTGTCAAATCATTAGTTGCTTCGTCTTGTACATCTTCTGGTTTCATCTTTTTGGTAAACCTTTTTTCATTTCAGAGCCTATTTTTGTGGATGCTCATGTTATCCCAGATGGCACTGACCCCAATGATGCCAAAATCTACTTCTTCTTCAAAGAGAGACTCACAGACAACAGCGGCAGCACAAAGCAAATTCATTCAATGATTGCAAGAATATGCCCAGTAAGAAATATTTTGTTTGCCATGTTGTTGGGATAAACCTTTGTTTTATATTCAAAACAAATTTCTTTTTTCTGCATCCATATTCATAATTAACTCACAGCTAGGGTCTGAACATGCTGTGTATATCAGGCTATACCTGCAAAGATATGGGAGTTTAGAGATTCAGGAATTCCTGTATTTCTCTGACTGAATCAGAATAGTTACCAGTGTTGAATTTTCATACTTGCTGTCCTTGGCACAAATAGGGTACATTATTTTCTTAGAAAAACTGAACTAAAAGACAGTGAAGTCTTTCAAACACATACACACATACACACACACACTCAAGATCTTTGAAGCACATGGGAAATATCAAGCTTTTAAATGGCTTGATTTAACTTTCAAATGCTGTTTTCGTTTTTACAATATCTGTTCTTTCTGAGTTCTTACATTGATATGTGTGTGAGCCTAACTTTAAAAATGTGTGCAGGAAAATTAAATTGAGGATTATAGCTATTTCTGGGGGAAAAAAATCAATTTCTTTTCACAGCACTCCTCATTGTTTCTGTTTTGTTCTTCATATCAGTAATCAACTCTAGATGAAAAATTATTAAATTAGCTATTAATATTTCTGGTGAAATTGATATTTTTTAATGAGAGAAAAATTATAAATGCATGATTATTGCTAACCTATTCATTCCTGCTTTTGGAAAGGTTCAGAAAGATAAGTGTAGGTGTTTCATTTAGGTCTTCTTTAGGATTTGATGTTTTGTGATGTTGTTGTGCCTGGGTGTGAGGATGTGTTTGGGATTGTGTTAAACTCCTTCTCTGGCAATAGGATGAGGCATGTGATCTCTTTGATATCAGTTCTCTGTATTTTTGTGAGGATGCCTAAAGGCCTTTTTGGGTATTTTGCAAGAATACATTTTTACACAATCGCAGCTGTATTTGTGTTTTGGTTTTTTGGTTTTTTTTACTGTTATAATGAAGCTCAGATGATTTTTAAAAGGCCTAAGCATGTTCAGACTTAAACTGAAGTCAGTGGCAGAACCCCAAAACCAATGAAAATAAATCTGATCCAGTTATATTTGTATACTTGTATACCATCACATTCATACTTTAACACCTTTAAGACTGGCCAAATATATTAGTAAAGTGATGCCAAGAAAGACTCCCCAAAAAGACTTCAATGGATTACCAACTCTAGGAGCACCAGTGAAACATGCAGAGCACTTTATCAAAATCACATTTCAATAGCTTCTACCTTTCATTTTTCGCTTTCCTTGGGTGACATGCTATGCACTTTGGAAGACACTGCTCTTACCTGAGGCATTCACCAGCAAGAGGAGGCAGGATCTATCACCTCGGTGCTGCACCATCTGGTTTCTACCTTGCACCAGAGAGAAGTGGAAAGATCCTTGAGTGAGCTGTGACCAAGCCAGCTCTGGACCAGGCTAGCAGGACCTGCAACAGTGCAAAACTAGTTTGACCCACAGTAGCCATCATTTCTGAATTTAGTTTAGAGCATCCATCTCAGGTGCCAGAATGACTTACTAGGTCAGGTGCAGTTGTGCTGCTGTCAATACTAGAAGAAACATCCCTCTATAGAACTATGAGACCTTCCAGAGACATCATGGGCTTTATGCTAGGTGTCAGTGAGTGATAAAAACCTCCACAGTCTCTTCCAATCATAGAAACACAAACTGCTGATGCACTAAATCTACTGCCCAATCCTTCAAGCCTTCTTGTCCAGTAGAGAAAGACTGCTCAGGAAACTAGTTTGTAGTTTTTTCTGCATATGGAGTGTTTAGATAAGGGGGTTTGATTTAGGTCTATTTTTATTTATTTGGTTTTAATTTCACTTATATTTCTGTATTTTTATTTCTAAAATTTACCTGATAATTATTTGGATGATGAGTTAACCTGAGAAAAATATGAGAAAGCCCAGTAAAATATTTGCTGTGTTTTATTTTTCCTTTTCTGAAAATCATACTCCTTTCTAGAATGACACAGGTGGTCAGCGCAGTCTCGTGAACAAGTGGACAACATTCTTGAAAGCAAGACTTGTGTGCTCAGTAATGGATGAAGATGGAACAGAAACATACTTTGATGAATTAGGTATCACAAAAAAAAACCCTTTAAAGTTTTATCTAAATGTTGCACCCAGTGCATATTTAATTACTGATGTTCATACAGTTTTTCTAGTTGTTGTCAGTGAAATCTTGGCTCTAGAAATCCATGACAAAATTCCTCTTGCAGTTTTATGACAAGAAAAGTAAAATTATTCATAACTCTCTCTGGAAATAAAGGCAATAAATAAATAAATATAGGTTATTAATCTTGACTTTGTAAAGGGATGATACATGCAAAGAATTAATATTTGGAAGGGAACATCTAAGTGAATCTATTACTATTTTGCTACTAGTTAGGCTTACAATAGAGGTTTTTTAACATCTCTTTGAAACTGTGTCTTGTACCACTGTGTAACACACAGCTTTTCCACAATATAGTTTTTCTATTTTTTGATCATGGGAAAGAGTCCTCTACTTGATAGTTCAAGATAATACTAATAAATCCTGTTACTGGCACCAGCAATAATACTATGAATAAATATAATTTTTTGGGAATCATGCAGTCACATAGATTCTTTTTTAACATGTGAAACACTGTAAATATTCAGTGCATAATTTATACAGCAGTCATAAGATGGTTTTTTTCATTAAGAAATTAATAGATGCACATCTTGATACCGAAGTGCCAAACAACATTATCAGAAGGTTTGGAATTCTATATTGTCCACAGCTGAAGCGTGCAGAATCATAGTTCTAAATTCAGGTATTGGAAGATTTGGTATGTGCATTAGCAGAAATTTAAATAATGTAAATGGCTAATGGGCCCTGCACTGAGCCTGCATCTCATTCTGATCTCTCCTTTGTATCCTCTCACTCTTTCCTTTGTTGTTATTCCTGATTCTCATCATAACAAATTGGGTCTGGAGTCTTTTTGAGTTTACATATTTAGAGCTCTTTGGTGTGCTTGCTTTGGTTCAAGGTTTCAATGGAATCTGGGCCTAGGAACAGATCCTAACTTGCTCTAACTCAGAGTGCAAGGTGCTCGGAGGAATGATCTGAAATTCACAGTACCTCAGCACTGCCACAGGAACTTATCTTTCACAGCTGTGATTTAGCAACCCCCTCCTCTTCACAAAGCAGTAGGATAGCTGCTTTTAAGTTTTTTGTATGACAAAATGTAGGACCATAGTGAATAGGATACAATGCTCTCAGCATGGGCTCCCAGCACAATTCCCTAGCAAAGAGGAAGAATACAATCACAGCTGGAAATTCAGAAAAGTGGGAGAGAGCGAACACATGCTTCTGTGTTCATGTATAATGCAGGAGAGTGTAGCACTTCCAGTTCTGCATGGGGAAGTCTTTTGCTTTTGATATATTGAAAAGAATATTTTAAAAATTCAGAGGGTTAAATGAAGGAGCCACATAAATTTATGGAAAGCTAAAGAACATATTTTATGATAAAAAGCTCCGTTCAGTCATTTTTGTGTTGTAAATTATGTTTAAGAGGTAGCATGATTATAGGTATTAAAACATTTGGAAGGAGAAACTATCAGAAATTAAAGTAGTTTTCACTGAAGTGTAAAAAAAAACAAACCAACAAAACAACAGATCAGAGGTAATGGTGGATAAATTCAATTCAGCAAGTAGGTACAGTTTTGCACAGTGCAGTCAGTAAATCCTGACACAACAGGAGCTGGAAAGTTTACATCTCTCAGTATCTTCACTGCAAAGCTGTGCATCATTCATATAATGTTGAAAATGAGCTCATGAGGGCACTAAATTATGTTATGGACGATGAAACACCTAATTTCCCTGGTTTTGATTACATGCATTTATGGGAACTCTGTCTTTAACCTACTGCAACTTTAATGTTTGCCTACTGTTAAACAACCTGCTGAAACAAGATCTAGCTTAGAGAAATGTGTGACATGGACCCTGAACATATTTGAAAACTTTTGCCTTTTATCTGTAAGGTTACATGGTGTGGAGCTAATTTCCAAATCTGTTTCTGAACATTCAAATGATAGATTTATGCATATATGGTCTGTTGATACAGTAAGTCTGCTTTTTCCTGTTCAAGTCTGAGACAAAACTACCATTGACTTTAGCAGGAATAATGTCATAAATTAAACTGGAAAATAAAGGGTTTTAATAGTGTTCAAAACATTTTTCTTTTTTCCTTTCTTTCTTTCAGAGGATGTGTTTCTTCTAGAGACAGATAACCCCAGAACAACGCTTGTGTATGGAATTTTTACAACATCGAGGTAAATGGGGAGATTTGAAAAAAATTACCTTTCTGAATTGCCCAATTATTTAGATGTAAACTGAAATTGATGTTTTGTGGACCAGGCCGTGTTGTGCAATTTTGTATGTCCGCTGCAGCTATCGTCTGCATGCAGCAGAAAGAGTCTCAGTATCATTACTGTTGATATCCATGTTAGAGCTATGCTTCTTGGAGCAAACTACTTCCTGACATACTGTCAGCTGGCACTGGGAAAGCATTTCCGTGGAAGGCCACTTGTTGCTCTTCAGCAGCAGAAAGCTAAATGCCTTCAACACAGTGAACTAATGTGGCATCTGAGAGCACTTAACACATCCTGAAGAACGTCCAGCACCCTGAAGGATCAAACCAAGAATTCTTACATGAATTTATGCAAATCATTTCAAGTTTCTCAGCTGGCAAATGATCACACAGATGGCAAATAATCCATATTGCCTTCAGTTGGCTTCAAAAAGACAAGCTGTGGCATTTGTTCACCTCCTTGTAGCCCTAAACTCCCAATTACCAGTTTGTACTATTCACTTACTGTCCAGTTTAGAAAGCATTTAATGATGTCCCAAGGATGGTGGAAGTACTAGATATGGCTTGCTATGCTGAAACTCGTATAAAGATAGACCAACAAGTGGATCAACAGATTCTTCTGTCTTTTTCATTTTCCCTTTTGCCCTCACCACATAGTGTGAGTACAGAGTAGGAATAGTTACTGCTTACTGACTTCTGATATGCTATCCTATATTATTTATCTGTTACTTCTTACCTTCAAAGAGGTTTTCTGCTTTTTTTTAATTTTCATTTAATTTATTTGACCAAATAAGGAAATTATGTAACTTATTGCCAATAATTCCTTAATGGCAATTTTTAGTAAAAAATCCTTTCATGATTTTTTTTCTCCCAATGGACTTTTTTTTATGAGCATTCAGAGATCTGCTTTCTCAAATATATAAATAATATGGGAGAATATGATTTTATTATATTTAATTGGGAAAAAAAAGCATCACATAACCAGTAAACATTTGGTTCTGTCTATAATTTATGATTCCTACTGCACAAAAAGAGAAAATGATGAGGTTATGTTTAGCAGTAAAACCACACTTAATGATTAGGTTGTGGATGCAACATGACTGAACTGGAAACACTTTTACTCAGTTCTCTTGGTATTTCTGGAGTGCAAATTAGGTTTCAATCACAGGACCATATAAGGTGACAACAAAGCTAAAACTTCATTTTTTTCCTGGCTCTCAAGCTATTTTCTCTCTCTGTTGAAGTTTTTACATGCATGCATTTCTGTTGCCGTGAACCACATCGTCTATGCTTGCTTTCTTTTTTTTTTCAACTATAAATTGAATGTATTACCTACTTAAATACAGCAACCAGAGGGTTTTTTTACTCCTTAACACTTCCTGTATTTTCACCTCTGTAGACTTCCAACTCCTAACAGTAGAAAGATAGAAACATCACAGGAAACAATAACTAGCAATAGTTTTGTCTAAATCATACAGAAGGAAATCAAGTAATGTTGAAGCAAATTTTAGTGTCATAATATGCTGTAAATCTAACATAAAACATCTGGAAAGACTAAGTAAATTTCTCAAAATCTATTAATACATAGTAAAACTTCTGCAAATGTCATAACCCATCTGAAAGGTTCCTTCTACTAATCCATATATAACTAAGAACAATGTAGATTTCACTTTCCTTGTTTAGGCACTATGTGTAATGTTTTCAGGTTGTTTTTTTCTGAAGTGTTTTTTCTTCTACAGTTAAAGGTAATTACTTGGGGATTATCTTCATCCTACAGTTAACATCAGGCAGATTTTGAACTGTCTGGAGTTTCCACTTTATAAAGATAAATATCACAAACCTTGCATTCAGTGAGAGAAAAAATGAAGGAGTTAATTCACTGTAGTCAGCCTTAGCAACAGTCTGGAAATTACTCCCCTCATGCCCTTCATCATTAGGGGGTGATGGAGACCATTCAGGGCTTCTGCTATACTGAACCCAAGGCTGAAGCCAGAGCAGTTGGAAAAACATGTCCTTTTCTTAGGGGACTCCCTGGGTTCTTCCCAGGAAGCATCAAACTCGGGTCTTTGTAAGACCAGTTTTGTGGGTGGATTTGAGAAGTAATTCCTTTCCAGCCACAA
Source organism: Sclerurus mexicanus (assembly GCA_013396755.1). NCBI lineage: Eukaryota > Metazoa > Chordata > Aves > Passeriformes > Furnariidae > Sclerurus > Sclerurus mexicanus. The sequence goes on along the minus strand of VWZF01005535.1, from coordinate 1,480,435 downwards.
CATGTCCCCATTTTGCTTAGAAAAGCTGGCAACTGATTGTAATAATCCAACCAGTTGTAATTCCTCTGGATATTTTGATTAATATTTCAGCTGTGTATTTTAGGAGGCTCATGGAGGTCTTGTGGTTAATACACTGGTAGGAAATTCTGGAAACCTGTGCTGAGCTTGGCAGTACGAAGATTATAAAACTCTCTTCTCACTGAAGTCAGCAATATTTTTGCCATTGATTTAACTGAATCCAGGTTATACTTCTTTTATATTCAGCACTGGGAAGTGTTCTTGCACCAGTAGGGTAATGCCTTCCTCCCTTTTTTTTTTCAGTTCACTATTCAAAAAGGTGCTAAGTCTTAAGAAGTAGTGATGCATATTGAGCAGCTAGATTAGTTGGTTTTAAATGTACTAAATTCATGCTATAGATGTATTAAATTGTATCATATATATTATTTTGGAGGTATCTTTCATTATTGGACCGTGCAAAAAGATGGAAAAGCTATAAAAAGTTTCTAGACTGCAATGCTAACTTTTTCCTGCTGTCTTCTAGCTCCATATTTAAAGGCTCAGCCGTGTGTGTATATCATCTGTCTGACATCCAGACTGTGTTCAATGGGCCATTTGCACACAAGGAGGGCCCAAACCACCAGCTGATTCCATATCAGGGCAGAATTCCGTACCCACGACCTGGCACTGTAAGTACAAAGATGTTTATGCAGGCTTGCCAATTGCTTGCATTTGTTTAATACATAAATAAATATTATTTATTCCAGGAGAAAGGAATCTATGTTACTATGACAGTTCAGAAGTATTTTATTTTCTTCTCAATTGTCATACAAATCACGTAGTATCTGGAAATCTTCTAGAAAGAATTAAAAGTCATGTAAAATGTTAATCACTCTTTCTCTTTCCGCTGAAAATGTGGTAAGAATTATTTTGTTAGGTGACAATCATCTTGTTTACATGTGCATTTCCATTTTGTGTGTATATTTGAACAAAATGTAGCTAAATAAATAAGCATAAAACAGCAGCATTGTGAGTGTGTTCTGCAGTCTGGATCCAAATGTCTGCAAGTCTGTCTTCAGTCTCTATGAATTTTCCATAGTTTTGTAAAGTTTTGCAGCTCTACTCAGATGCTTAGGAGATGTAGTAAGAGATTTAGAGGAGCACAAGTTGTCATTTGGCTGGAACTTCTGGAAGTTGTCATTTGACTAGGTACCAATACTCCATCAGGTACTGAATCTTAGAAGGGAGTCCTAGAAATAGATGTGTTTTCATGCCAATCCGTTCACAGTAGCCTTCCTTGTTAAGAATGCTTTTTGTATGCCTGGAAATTTTTTCAGGATTTTCTTTCATATGTATTCAGGGGTGGTAAGAATCTTCCAATAAATTCTGTACGCAACTAGAGCTATCTCCCTTTCCAAGTTGTGAAAAAATATCTCATGAAATATTTTAAACAAAACTATTCTTTCTTCTTACTTTTCAAGTTTATGGTGTATAAAAATTGCTGTTAATGCACTTTTTTATTTATTTGTTTACTTACTTTCACTATTCTTAATTTAGATTTAGCAGAAATGTCTAATATTTCCAGCTTTAATGAAGAATGTATGAACTTTCTCTAGAATCTTCCCTAAATCCATATTTGCTAGATGAATTATGGTAGTGTGTATGCATGTCGACTCTAGGAAGTCTTAAAACTTCTTAAGTATCAGAAGGAAATAAGTATGCAGAGAATCATAAATTGTCTCTCAACAATGTAGTTATATTTTTCTTAGATTAAAGTTTTGTTGCATTTCCATTTATCACAGGAAATTAAATTTTATTTTAATTTTGCCAGTCCTTGCAATAACCTTTAATCATATCACTGTTTTATTCTGATTTTTCTTTGTGCTGCAAGATCTTGTTCTCTTTCTCTCTTTCTCTCTTGTACATGGAATAGCTCAGATATATGGAAGAGCATTCCCTGTTCGCACAATTCTTCATGACATTTTAGTGTGGTTATTACTGGCTATAAGAGTTAGGACTGTATGTTCCCAGATCTCTAGAATTACCTAATCAATACCTGACATTCCACTAAGGTCTAATGCTAGCATTAGTCTTTCCTTGCAATTAATTCATGCAGCTCTAATCTCATGAGTTCACTCAGGCTTTAAACTTTAAAAAAAAAAAAAAAATCACTCATTTAAACAGGAAGTTTAATGCTCTTGTCATTAGTCACATTTCAAGATTTCTTGCTGCTTCAGAGTATTGTGTTTGTACATTTTTCCTCAACCACTGCCATGTTATTCTTGGTTCACCTCATGGAGGCTTATGAGGTATTCCAGATGGGCAGCAGCACAATGCAAAGGGGAAGAAATGGTTTCCGAAATTATCTACATTTTCAGATGTGCTGATGACCTCTGAATTTGAACACAAATTCTTGGATCATAGCTCACACAAAAAAATAAAGGCAAAATATGATCATTGCTGGTTTCTGATTATGGGCTTTTCTGTGCTACCTCTCAATTCAGCCCCAACACGTATCTTAAAGTCATAATTTATGAGCTGGAATTTGTTTGGCTTTGATTTTATTTCACTACTCAAAAGTTCCACTTTTAAATGCATGCCACAAACTCTTTTTTTTCACTTATGTCAAAGCATCTTCAAAAATCAGGACATGGGGATTTTTTGCTGCCCAGAATTTCTGCTCAAAGAGTTAACTTTGATTAGCAGACATGACTAGGGCATTTTTAGATTTTAGATTTTTTTAGCGGATTTGATTAGGGCACGATCCTCTTTCCTCTAGAATGTGCTTTTCTTGCAACTTCTGGGATGCTGGACTAGACAGGGATGCCTTTTGATATAACATGGAAAATCCTACTATACAGTTGCGTAAAGAGATATTCTTACTAAACCTCTGGACAGAAATGAACATTCATCATGTCTCAGTACAATGTATCAACAGTGGAAAGGTTTTGGTATAGCTTCAGTAGGATTAAATAAAGCAATAAGTTCTTTTGGCCATGATCAGCTCTGCAGTGTTTGGCTGGCCTTCACTAAATACCGATGGTTTCTTGTTCCTCCACAAGCAAAACTTACTTATGGGAAAAAAACCAAACACATAATTGACAGCTTGCTACTTGCTACAGTTTGAGGATAGTTTCCATTTTTCAGAGTTTACAGAAATAGTTTTTGTACCTACAGCAATTTGAGGGAATATGCTGTAAATTGAAGAATTCTGGTTCCCTATGCAATCTAACTGCATGGTGATCAACTGTGAACCTAAGGTTGTGTAGCCAAGTCCTTGAATGAGGTGTGAAGGATACACATTCAATCCCTCCAGGAAAGGGAGAGCTTATAGGGTTCTTCAGTAACATCTTTTGTTTGTCATTGGTTTATACAAAGGATAGCAAAAAGAATTAATTGATTAAAGATGTTTGTTAAGGCTTTGCTCAGAATACCAATATAATGTAAGTTTTTAGGGTCATACTGGGGTGAACCATAGACATTTTTGCAGGAAGTCACAGACAAAGGTCTTATGATCTCCAAATCAACAATGGAAGGATTGAACCTATCAGAGAGTCTTTTAACTGAGCTATGTGAGACGGGAAGGTTTAATTTGAACTGCTTGTGAAACAGAATCCTTTTGAGAGGAACTGGGGTCTGGCAGAGCACGACCAAATAGAATAATGTTGCTAATGATGGACACAGTTCTTCTTTCAGCATTTGTTGCTAATCTTAACAGAAAGTTTCCTACGTTTTCTGGAAGACTGTGAATGGATATGCGTAAAGGGAAGGAGTAGAGCAAGCAAGATAATAAGAATTCAATTTTGTGAGCAATCTTAGAGGGCTAGCATGTAGTATCAGTTCTAATTAAAGCCAAACCAAAACCTTTAGGATAAACAAGGGCCCAGAAAAATCAACTGTCAAGGATCTCAAATGAAAAAAGTGACCCATATCTGAGCTGGATTCTGGTTTTTCTTCCTGGAGGTAGCTGGTGCCAGAGCAATTTCCTTTAAAGAATTCCTACCAGAGCTATTCTACTTTGTATAAATAATTAAATCCTAATTGAGTCAGAAGATGATTCTGAAGCCTGGGATTAGGCTGAAGTCTTCTCTCTACTTGGTTTCTGGTATGCCCAATGAATAGTTTATTAGGCGCATAATATGGAACAGCTTTTAGCAGTGAGAGTAGAACAGGCACTTCTGTCTGGTGGTTAGAGGAATCCCCTGGGAGGTGAAGACCCAAATTCCACGTTGCATCTCATCAGGTAGGTTGGAGACATGATTCATATATCTCCAGAGAGTTTCCAAGTCTCCCAGAATATGATTCATTTTATGTAATTTTAGCCATCTAAAAGCTGGGCATTTAGTCTGAATTACTGACTACAGAGGAAACCTGTACTTTATGTAATGTAAAAAGTCAGGAAATGCATGACTTTAAGGCAGTATAAGTCAGGTGAGGTAAATCGCTCCTTAAGCTACTGTTTTGTGTCTGTGGTTTTGACCAGAAATTCCATCCTAGATGTAAGAGTGGCCCTCATCAAAATAAACAAGTTTCCATCAAGTTCTTGTTATTGAACAGATCAACATTTTCCATTCAGAAACATACTGCATTGAAACACTTCTGAATAGCTCCAGTACTCCAAGGAGAGTCTCACAGCTCAGAAATAGGGTAAGGAGGAACATGAAAGCTTGGGCAGCAAGGAGGAGTGAGGTAATAGTAGCCGAAAAAAGTTAATGTAAATTAACATAGGTACATCCAGGACATTGTACCAGTTACCCACATATCTCTGATTTCTTCCAAGTCTTCTTCTAGGTTCACTCTCAGTAAACAGTTGAGCTTTCTAAGATGTTTTTTTTTTTTTTCTTGTGAGGTCCAAAATGCCTCAGAGCTAATTATTTGAATGGTTCTTCATTATACTTAAAGAAGCATCCAGAGTATTCATGGACCTCAGTTATTTCTCAGGCAGAGGGGAAAATATAGACAATCTTCTCAGATATAGATGTGTTGTTACAGGACCCCCTCATCAACCCCATATTACTGCTTTTCCAAATGAAGATGAGTCACAAGCCCTTTCATCATCTGCAAATTACAATTAAGTATCAGATTTTGTCTTTTGCCTTTGTACTAATTCTGTAACAAACCAGATACAAAAGTTTGTTATCTTCCCATACCAATCTCTTGGATTTTTTTTTTTTTTTTTTTACCAAGCAGTTTGGAAGCAGAAAGTATGTAGAAATATGTTCAGAAGTAAAGATCTTTGTCATCAAGCTGGTCCTGAAAGTGCACAAATACATTTGTGTTTGTTTTATCAGTGTTGGTGGGAGTTCAAAGTGTAGCTTTTCAACACTTCACTCCCATTACTGGAACATAATAAGTTTTGGTCAGAATCTGCAGTACTCTTTTAGGAACTTCCTTTGGCAACTCTATGTCAATATTAGTATTTTTAAGCATTACTGTGCATGTTTCTTACAGTGTCCAGGAGGAGCCTTCACACCTAATATGCGAACAACCAAAGAGTTTCCAGATGATGTTGTAACCTTCATCAGGAACCACCCTTTGATGTTTAATCCCATTTACCCAATACATAAGAGGCCATTAATCATCCGGATAGGAGCTGACTACAAGTATACAAAGATCGCTGTGGATCGAGTGAATGCTGCTGATGGAAGATACCATGTCTTGTTTCTTGGAACAGGTAAGACAAACTCAGCAGCATTCATTTTCCTCTACTGCAATATAATTGCAATCCACACTGATTTGTACAACTTGAACATTTGCTATCTACAAAAAATGTCTATAGAAATCCATAAATTGTTATTTCTTTATTTTCTGTGCATTTTTGTATTTACTATATTCAGCAATTATGTGCAAGAGATACAATGTATTGATACTAATTTTATTTGAGACAGAAATCAACACTAGTATGTATTTTATTGCTTCTAACTTTTAAGACCTCTCTTGAATATGGTTTGCCTGCAACATGATTCCACATTAAAATTTGATGCTCTCTAAAATGAGAAAAAATACCAAAATCTAGCTTTTTAATTTTTGTATGCTCTTATCATCATTATTTAATATATGCTGTTTAAGCTACTTCTGACGAAAAGCATGATCTGATCAGGACGTTGCAAAGACAGAAACAGCAATTCCACCAAAAAAAGGGTACTAATATGGAAGTACTTAGCAGAGAAAAAGAAACAAATGGTCAGAGTCCTAACTGAAGTGTACACAGAGAATTTAGTCCAAGTATTCTAAAATAATTTCTGTCTACTATGACCTACATTTTGTTTTTAGTTACATCAAATTTGAGTCTGGTGTTATGCTTCTGAAGTCTCTGTAGGGAACAGGTCAAGTGATTCTCATACTGATCAATTTTGATTTTTTTTTAAAATATTCAGATATGAATCACACCCTTTTGATTGAAGCATTAGTGGATGAGGGGAAGTCTGTGGTCTATCTGGACTTTAGTAAAGCCTTTGACACCATTTCCCACAATATTCTCCAGGAGAAACTGACTTCCTATGGCATAGACACGTTCACTGGGTATAAAACTGGGTGGATAGCCAGACTCAGAGAGTAGTGGTAATAAAGGTACATATCGCTGGCAGATGGTCACAATTGGTGTTCCTTCATGTCTTTCCAACCTAAATGATTCTATGATTCTATTCTTGCATCAAACCTTTACCAGGTCATCGTCTGCTGTAGTGTGAATGCTTAGTATATGATAAGGCATAGTGAGGGTAAAAGATCTGGGTAATTAATTATACAAGGAATTTAGGTTTTGATCTAGGTATTTTGGTTTTCTTTGTTGGGAGTTGATAGGTGAGTTTTAATGTATTCTTGAATATCTCTTTGATCCTACTTGCAGAATTACAGGAAACTACTAAATGAATCTAATTAGTACATGTCTTTCTACAAGGTGGATTCTTTCCCACTCCTCTCTTCATCAATATATAACGGCATTTTCTGTATAGTTTAATTAATCTTAGAATGTAGCTACAGTTCTTGACCTTGCAACCCATTATGTCATTTTCCTCCTTTGCTGCAGAAATAAAGAAAAGAGACTTTGTACACTACTATAGAAATATCAGAAGTATTAACAAATATTGTCCCTACTCTTGTTATACAACTCCACAAGAAAGCTTGGTAAAAGAGGAGCTTTAGTTTTCTATTAGTTTTAGTCCTTGAGAAATCACTATGTTTAGCCAGAGTACTAGCTTTGTAGACTAGTACAGATTTTTCAAATGAACATGTTATTAATTTTTTAAATATATAGTGGTGCCATTGTTTTAAAATGCTCTATAAACATCTACTGTTATTTGGAGTATATTCTACTTAAAATTAGTGGAAAAGATCCAGACCTAAGTTTTCAACCAATATAGGATTGTAATGGAAATGTATTGAAAAGCATTGAATGTGCTGAAATGTGCATGAAATCACAATATTGATAGTTATCATTTTAATAATTCTGAAAGAGATAAATATAGGTAATTGCATTTGATGACCATCTGATTGTTTGGGGATATCAGGGTGTCTTCATACAGACGTTTGTGAGCCATGAAAAAAGGAAATCCAAGAACATACCTCAGCTTGTTCTTACATTATGTAAATCCTCCTCTGTGTATCAGCACAGATCCCATTATGGATCAGATACGAAAACTGCAGCTCTTGATACTTTATATTCATTGCTTTATCTTCTGCTTTACACTGGAGACAAGGATCATTTTCTGCTTTGTAGTTAGTTGGAGGGGAGGCATTATTCTTCCTGAGAAGGGCACAGGACATTAATAGCTTCCAAGGTCTTCCTCAGAAGAAATTAATGCAATGTAAGTTACTGCATTTCTCAGCCCATTCAAATAAAAATGATCAAGTTTCAGCCACTGAGAAGAGAAACTTGTTTTCTTTATTCTCCCTGTGAGACTCAGGAGGATTTGATAGAGATATTAAGTGTCAAAAGGAATGCAGAGAGGATTTGCTTTGGTGTCGGTTCATCCCAGCAAATGCAAAAACCACATTGTATAGGAGAATTTCATGTGATAATTTCCTTGGGAGCCTGGAGCCCCACAGCCAGAGACAATGGGACTTGACACCTGGTGACAATTACACTCAGCTCAGATGATGAGTTACTGCTGCTGAACGGAGATGTTGCCAGCCATGTCTGTCACTGTCAGTGACCTGTCTCATGGTTGAAATCGGAGTGTTTTATGTCTTGCCAGATGCAGAGCACACAAAATGTTTAGCTTTTCCTCTCTTCCTCCTTGATAGCCTTAGTAATAAATCAGTTCCTGAATGCAAGTGACGAATAACAGAAGTATAAAGCTCCGAGAACCCCAGTGGTTTTCATCAGGTAGCCATGGCATGGGAGGGCATAGGCAGCTCTGTAATTTTTTCACATTAATGTGGACTAAATGTCATGCTTCCTTTGCCCTCCCAGACTGAAGTGCTGAGCTCACAGGGGCTGGTCAATGCCCAGAGTTAATATGCTGCTTTTCTCCCTTGCTTGCCTACATAACAAACAAAACAAATGCCAGTGACAGACATTGCTCTTGTGACATTCCACATGCTTTTCAAATGATAACTGTCTCCTGTTTTGCCTATGCTTTCCAAATGAAGACTCACGAAGCACTTAAGAAAACATACTGATTTTGTTAGGTCCACCCTAAGGGATCTCTTCACTTCCCTCTGACACAAGCTGGCTTGAAGTAAAAAGCAAGTCTTGACTGGTAGAAAGCAATGCTACAAGAGAAGAGTGCTGTCTACCTCATATTCCCAAACAGAAACCCAAGAGATAGTTTCCTTGGAAAGAATGTAGTCACTTATTTGCATATTTGACAAGGGCAACGCTGATTATATTTTTTCCCTGTGCAAGAAATAATAACATAGTTCAGGAATTTGAGATTAGAGTTCTGTTTCTATTAACACATTTCCATGATAGCTCAGGACTCAGTCCTGAAGTTTTTGGGTTCACCCTAGCATTGTACTGTAATTTCTTTACTCATTTCAATTATATCTAAAGAACCTGAGCTTTCAATATTGTCTGTTTATCCTTTGGTAGATTGTTTTCCATCTGAATGTTGAAACAGCAGTAAAACACCATGGGAACATTTTCATGAGATTAATATTTATTTATTAAGCATGCCACCTACTGCTTTCAGTACAAACGCCTTTGGTCAAAGTACACACAGATTGTACAACTAAGACTATGCATGGGGGGTTTTATTGCTCTTGTATTATGAAAATATTTAAATGTCTGGGTCAAACTTGTATAGATTAAACAGCTATGGGCACCAATGGGATTTTTTTCAGCTTCTTGCTGTCAAGATAGGATATGTTTTTGTGGAAAGAGATCTAAGTTAATGTAAAAAGCCACTTCAATGTGACTTATTCAGATGATTAATGTTGGCCACATGCATCTGATGTGGCATGAAGTCCATCAGTGTTTCTTATTATCTTTTCTTCTCTGATGCAACACTTGTTTTCAAAGTCTCAATGCAATAAGTGCCTCCAGAGTATAAGGTTGTAATACTCATTTTCATGGTGTCATATGATGGCTGTCTTTTTGGAAAACTAACCCTTGTTGACAGTGGTAGCCTGCAGTAACGCAATAGGCAAAATCATGTAATGATCTACAGATTCTAATGGAAAGAGATAATCTGGTCAGAAGAGCAAGCTTGCCTCCCATGGTTTTCCTGGCTGCAGCTTTGTGACTCTGAGCTTGGGAAGATGATGTTGCACAACAGGCATCAGATACAGTTTCCTTCTTCCGCTTGGTCACAATGCCTGAGTCATTCAAAACCTTTAGTTGACCTACTCATCCAGAGCTTTTTCACAGACTTATAAGATGATATGTAAGTTAAGAGGGTGTACCTCCACCTGCTTCATTTCCCCAGTTCAGTTTTTATTCAAACAAGCTCACACTATGTCCCATAAGTTTAACCAAGCTGGGGCTATATGAAAATTTTGCCCTCAAGTGTGGGCATTTGTATCTGTCTATTTGTTCTTTGGTGCAGCCTGAATTTTATGAAGCTTCACAGTGGTACTATGAGCTGGAAAAAAAATTACACCCATTTGACAGATGAGTGAACTAAGCACAGAGAGATCAGGGGCAGCAGTGAGAGCTCTGAGTTACAGCAGACACCTAAGGACAGCTGAGGGCGTGGGAATGTGGCTGTCAGCCCCGACTGCTAACCTGCCACCACCTCAGGTGCTCTGCTGAGCCTCAACGTTTTCTCAAACAGACAGATTTTAAACAGTTTGTAAACTTTTTGCTTTCTTTTTTCTTTGTAGTGTTATTTGTATGCGTTAGGTTCAACTCAGATTAGGGACCAAAAATAATTAAGCTGTCATTAGGCTGACAGGTACAACATGGAGAAAAGCTTTTAGAGGGTCTTCCACAGTGTCAGACATATCAGGGGTTGGGATTACTGCAACAAGCATCTTGAAGTTCATGTCAAATTAGACACTGCGACCCACTGAAGTAAATTTTTTTATGATGTGGAAAATTCATGTTTTTTATTTGTTGATCAATTTGTGTATGTGATGGGGCTCAGGGATAGATGGGTCCTGACTCTCTTTGAGGCTCACATTACTGACAGCTGCATGTTCACTTAGGACTGGGGAAACAAAAGCTAGTCAAAATTCAGAGGATGAATTTTAAGCTCAGACCTTCAGATTCAGCCAAACACCTCTGTATTTTTCATTTCTGTTCGTCAAGCTTTGCTTTTTCCATTATCAGTCAGATTTGGGTTAGTGTAATCAGGCACAGTCTAACTGGTATCAGTGAAGCTTAGCTGATTAATATCAGCCCAGAATAATGCCTTGCATTTCAAGGAATATTATTATAATGATGATGATTATTGTTATTTGTCTCTTCTGCTTCTTTCCTTAGATGATTTATTCAACTGCCTTCCTTCTCCATTGATTTTCCACTCTGCATACTTTCTACACCATTTTTTAGTCTGCACTTTCCTCCCTTGCTATTCCCAATTTCTTACTCCTCAGTGGGAATGTGATCTAAGTATCATCGTCCTTCATGTCAAGCTGGGCCACCTGCAGTCATTAAACGGGTTTCAAATGGAAAAACATTTTGAGTTGCCCTTGTCCTCTTGCTGTCAACTTGAGGGAGATTCCTTTTTGTTTGTCTGTCTGCCCTTGACTCACAGACTGCTGAGCTGATGTGAGGCTGCAAAAAGCTCCTGGTGAAAAGTCAGGGAAGGGGTAAACATAAATCTGCCTCTTCAATTCTAGTGGTGGGTTGATATTCTGGAAACACAGTAGCTTTTTCATGACATTGTGAAATCATAGCAATGTAGAACTGTTTTCAAGTGTATTTCTGGAAGTAAAATTAAGTGGCAACGGAAACTAACCTGTTATTTTTTATGATTTTTTACAGAATTAGCTTATAATTTCATAATTTGATCCAAACTTGAAAAAAAATGACTAGTACTTATTTGATGATCTCTTCTGCCTGATTTACAGTGCAAAAGATTATGTATTGTGAAATATAGAGGGAAACAGCTCAGGCACTACTACTTTGCATAAATCTTCTGCAGTGCACAGCGCTGCATCCTTTCCAACCTTCCCTCTAACCAAGGGAATTAAGCTCACTGCCTTGCCATTAGAGGAAATAAGCAAATAATATTTTCAACAAAAATCAAATATACCATAAGTTTTTTGACATGAGCACATGCAAGTGACTTGATTTGTTAGCTATAAATTTATCTTCATATTGGAGACAGCAGTACTACTGAGAAAGAAATAAGAAGGGGGAATTGGGCACAAATATTTGCTTTTCATTTATTAAAGAAGAGGCTGAGCAACAGAAGAAAAACTATTTTTAGACGCAATTGGAGGACTATAGCCTATAAGCCATGTATTATTGGAAGTATTTTTATTTTTATATATGTACAGACTATTGAAATCCCTTGCTTTAAATACTTTAATTAATAGCTTTCTACTGCTGACTTGAATATTTATTTTAACTGTTGTCTTAAGTCTCCTTTAAAACAATGGAACATTCCTTTCTGCAAGGATCTGTCCCTCATGGTACAATACTGAGTCAAAGCAAATGGTAAAATATTGAGTCAAAGGGAACGAATACCAAGGTAAACAGTCCTTCACTCTGGGTGAAGGGGTGTGACAAAAAGGTAGATAGGAACCTCCTTTACAAATAGGAAAGGTTATTAGGACACAAGGACTTGGGGTAAGGCATTATCAGTATTTTCTGTGCCAATGCCCAGGATAAAATCTCCCCTCAGGTTCTAGTTTCAGTTCAGGGCAATGTTTGAGGACTCAAGACAATTTAGGAATTTTAACTGTGTGCCATGTGCTAATGGATCATTGACATAAACCGGTTCTTCAGGGGCTCAACAGCCTTACATTCCTTTGCAGGTGAGGTCACTGCCAACATCCTTAGTGCCCTGTATGTCAGGGTTACAGGTAGTTGACACTTTGCAGGCAGTTGCAAAAACCCACAAAAGGCTGCAACTCCTTCCTTTACTTCTGATTAAGTGTGTTGTAAGGTAGAATCTAACGTTAGAGAGAGGGAATTGATTAAAGGATGCAAAGAGGCAGAGGTAGACAGGACTGGAGCTGTGTATATTTGCCAGTGGATTACTCCCTTTAGTAGGAGCAGAAATACGCTGCTTTCTCCTTAACCTCAACAAGGGATGCCTCTGCAGCAGTTTAAAGCTTCAGTGGGTCCTGGCAGTTAGTAAATCTCTCTCAGGTTCTCACAGCTTTGCTAGTACTGGCACCCAGGCAAGACCACAGCTGTGCTGTCACAAGATTTAGTTTCAGTAAAGTTTCTTCAGAAGGAACTGGTTTATCATGCTACTGTATAATGAGAATAAATGTCTCCATAGAAAATTCTTATGAAAAATTCACACCTAACATGCCCTGAGCATGTACAATTGATAGCTACATATTTTTAAGCCTTGTTAGCTTTCAGTTTCCTTTCCTTCGTTTTTATAAAGACAAAATACTGCAATGTGCTTTCTGTATGTGGTCAAGTCAGTAAATATCAATATTCTGGATTTAAACCATTTTTAAAATAAAAATAATAGATGTTGATTATGACATCATCATCATCATCATCATGTGATTTACTCAAGGGGACAAGAATATGTACATTATTTACAGTAACCAACCTGGCCTGCAGTGCTATATATGGAAATTAATCACTGACCTTAAAGCGAAAACAAAATTGCACTTTTTCAGCTTATGTTGTCTACCTTATGAATTGCCAAACTGGAAGCTGAAATTTCCTTTTCTTGGTATCAAATTCATACAAATACATGTAGATACTTGCCTATACTGTGCTATACTAATGTTTTACTAACCACACAACTCTACATTGCTCATAAAACTTTTGGTGGTCAAACAGAATCTATGCCATGTGTTCTCATTCCTCAGAATCAATATTGAACAAATAGATTTATTTTACTTAGGCTAATTTCTAGGCCTTTCAGGCAAGAGGAATTTTATGTGCTACTTTTTTTCAAAGTAAAAATGCTTGCCCTTGTGATTATCCCACAGTCTGCCTTTTCTGCCACATCAAAAATACTTCAGTGGCTGTCTCAGCCTTTAAGAGCCTTCACAGATGGATCCATTCATCTCATATATTCTTTCCACATAACAAATTTGGAAAATTGATCACAAATTTCCCTTTGGACTCACTCATCACATCTACCGTGCAAAAACACTGTCAGTGCCACATCCTTTCCACTTCTTACTCCTTTGATCTGAGTAGATTTGGGCGGCTTGGATCTGTATTTTGAGAGGGCCACTGTTATACAATAGCTACTATATCTTCCCCTTGCTTTTCCTTTTCACCTTATGGAGCAAAATATTAACTCCTACCAATATGAAAAGGTCTTGATTATTGTTTGAATTTCCTAAGAAAAAGCTTTCATCTTGCTGTATTTAGGTGTAGATAGAGTTGTTCTTTGAAAGGTTTGCCTTTTAGGTCATCAGTTGTCATAGGGTTTTATTACTGAATATGAATATATATTAAATACTCTAGTAGCTCCATTTTACCTGTTTATATTGCTGTGCTTTAAGATAATTAGGATAGATTCTACCTCTGTGTTTCTACAGCAACTACTAGAAAATCTACTGATTTTGATTGATCTTTTTGTGTAGAATGGCAACATTAATGGTACTACTGTAACGCAAATCTTACCATGACTTCTTTATGTTCATATGTGGCAATAATACTGTATAAAGTATTCTACGTAAGGAATCATCTCATCTTTCTTTATGACCCCAAATGCTAGAAATTACTGAACATTTCTGTGGACATTTCTTATCTCTTTTTATGCCATAGTGCTGGCTTTGATGGTTTCTTTTTATAATTAAGGTTAATCTGCTTTTTAATTTTTCTTACTCCATAGTCTCTCTTCACATGGTCTCACTTTTCCTCACCTTTTCCAGATCAAGGAACAGTACAAAAAGTTGTTGTCCTACCCACCAACTTCTCTGCAAGTGGAGAGCTCATTTTAGAAGAGCTGGAAGTTTTTCAGGTTTGGCTTGCTGCTACTTTTACTCTTCCAATGTGTATGTTCACACAAACACTTTGTTCTAACAGACTTTGGCAAGGGCAGCTGTGACTTGATAAAAGATCACGTAAATGTGCATACTGTCAGCTTGATAAACACAAAGAGGAATACAAAATGTCCACTGTTATGAAGGCTGTAGCTAGATGAACTCCTTTTCTTCTCCTATATTTAAGTTGCTTATTTTATGTTATTATACTGGATAGAAGGATTTTGATAATCACATTTTCGCAAGGTCATGTTATAGTGGCTGCCAGAAGGCAACTTTTATCACTGACATCACGTGTGGAGACTGTCACTATTTACAGATGGAATCTAAGATTTCTGTACTTTGATTATCTGATAATCTTCCTGGTTTTGAGCTGTGGAATGGAATCAAATTAGTGTTGTTTTTGCTTAACTCTGGTTCTTCAAAGCCACATGCCTCTGGAATCAAGAAAGCTATGAGTTTAACACAACATAAGCTGAAAAGAAACGCAATAACTACAAGGAGAAATAAGGGAATAGTCTCTGTCAATCACTCTGGCATGTAATAGCTTGTAATAACCTAAAGAAAATGTACACCCTGATGCTGAAAAAACCTTTTCAACTATTTGAATGGGCTATTCATTAAACAGTAGTCTCGGGGCAAATGGTATCATGCATCTGTAAACTTAGTTAAGGGTTTTGTCATGGGCTACTACATTGAGGGAATACAAAAAGGAAAATTTAAGCTTTTTTATATAGACAGCATGAAATTTCTTTGCAAAAAAGAATACACTTTGTGTTAACTCTCATAAAGGCACAATTAGTCTTTCTAGGCTTTTGTTGAAGATTTTCCTTTAAAAAAGATATGTGTGAGTAATATTACCTAAAACATACCCTTCACCAAAGTATTGCTAATTCCACTTACTGAAATTAATACAGCAAGAAGATAGGTGGACTGAGAGGAATTAATTTCTGTGCCTCTATCCACAGACCTTTCTATCCTGAACCCTGAAAATCACAATATAGCCCCTGGCATTGCAATCTGTGTGGCAGTGCAGTGGTATTTAGATGAGTCTCGCCAAGAGAGCAGGGATGAGATCACTGGCTGTGTGCTAGTAAATATCAAGAGTAGCAAAGCAGTGATTCTCTTCCAGAGTATAAGCAAGGAAAGGAGAATGTGACATTGGATCCAATGTTGCATCTGACCTCGAGTCTCCAGACGGTTCATGAAGTACTACCGCAGCTCTAAACTCCTTCAAACCTTTGCCAATTCACATGATTCACAGCCAGATTTTCTAGTCCTGACCTCCCTGCTGTGTTGTAGTCCACTGAAATTAATCCTAGCTCACTGTTATGGCTTTCCTTTGTGACTGAGCAAATGCTAAATATTAAAAAAATGCTGAACATTTTTTTTTTTACCATCAGTTTTATCACTTGTTTGGATGAGCATAATGAGTTGTATCACTTGCTTAAGGCAAGGAATGTAATAATTCCTTTTCCAGCTTTTTAACATTTGATTTGGACACAGACACTGACTGCTGTGATGACACACAGTAGTATACAGTACTGTCTGTGGGAAAAAAACATTCAAGAACACACATACCACTTTAAATAGTCTAGTCATTGATAATCTGAATTTATATGTTGGATGGTAACCAAAGTGTATACATCAAAGATAATTTGTAGGAAAAATATGTCATATTCTTATCTGTATCTTGAGCTATTGTATGATTTTTCTTTATCATCATCATAAAGAAAAATATTGTTTCTTATTACAGAGTTAAAGTAATGGCTTCAGAACACATTGCTCGTATACTGATGAGGTAGCACAGTCACACATTAGTGATGTGTACAAAAACCTTGTTGATACACATAAGTGATAATAATGTGGTTGATCTTAGGCAATATATTTTGTGGGACATTAATTATATATATGTCATTTAGTTTAATACTGAAAATTGCAAAAAAAATTAGTAGGAGTGCATGATGTCTTTCCAGGATATGAAAATGTATAGTTTTCATAGATATGACTTAGGTTTTAGTGATTTTTAAATTTTAATGTTGGGACGGTGTGAAAATGAGAGTTCTTGACAATCTGGTTTGTAACTTTGTCTTGCAGAGTAACTCTCCTATAACAACAATGAAGATTTCATCTAAAAAGGTAAAGAAACGTTGAATGCCTACTTAGTACTTATTATCTGAGAAACAAATTGACTTAAAGACATTAGAAAACCAATTCTTGTGGGGCATACTAAATATAGGCAAGTTTTCCATAATGAATATGGAAAACTTGACTGAATTTTGCAGGAGCTGCTTATATGCCTCAGAGCCACTAAGATAAAATAATTTCGTTATGTATCATTTCTAATTCACTGAAAGTGTCAATTTTTTTGTTGTTTTGTTTGACAATTGAGGAACAAAAAAAAGGTGCTAAAGGAGGACATTTTCTCTCCCCTTTTTTCCATAAGTCCTAAATAGAATTTTTCCCTTGAAGAGTGTCTGATCAATGTGAAAACACAGCATTGGAGCTGTTAGGTTCATGGTGCAATTGTGCATGTTTGTTAAAAATAAACAATGACAGTAAGGATGATGAAAACAGCTGAGGATTTCTGCTGAAAGTTAAACATGCAAACGAAAAAGATGTATTCTATGATTTTGCAAGCAAGATGTTGCTCGATATTTCTACTACTAAGTAAATATTATTCATTAAATTGAATTCAGTGTAATTTTCTACTTTTATGATAAAAAGATCAAAGGAGTTTCAAGGGGTTTTGTTCAATATTAATTTATATTTTAGAGAATAATTGATTAATTGGTTTTGAGTAAAACAGTCATTTGGCCCAGATTTTGGTAATGACCTATTCACTTTGAATTTCTTTTCCAAAATCTCTCGTTTATTATGAAAGTTCTTTTGGCTTATTTTTCCAGGTATATGAGGCTAGCAGAATCTGGCCCTAAGCCTCAACATAATCTCTAGGTTTTACATCTTGGAAATCTGTACACTGGAGAATCCAACTAGGAACTCTGCATAATATTTATTAAAGTGACTATGTGTAGAGAAAACACTTAGTTCAAGAGCTTGAGCCAATAATCTTCACTGAATAAGAACCAAGTTCTCAAATCTGAGCAATATTGACTCAGCCTGTCTGCCCAAGAATGGAACAATGACATTCAATGTCCAAAAAACCATTAACATTCCCCAGTGTTTTGAGGTGTTTTCTAGCAGGAAAGTAGAAATATTATAGGCCTGTTCAGCTGGGAGACTTCTATTGATCTTGACTTTATATATCTTAGTGGCTCCCCTCTTGGTTCTTGAATTAATTCCAAAATTAATGGAAAGGTTTTTTGGTGTATTAGCCAAGTCTTGGGTGAAACTTCTCCACATCTGAAAGAAATCTTTCCATTTCCTCCTTCAGCAACAGTTGTATGTGAGCTCAGATGAAGGGGTCACCCAGGTGTCCCTGCATCGCTGCCATATCTACGGGACCGCCTGTGCTGACTGCTGCCTGGCCCGAGATCCGTACTGTGCCTGGGATGGCAATTCCTGCTCCAGGTTTTATCCCACAGGGAAAAGGTGAGCAGTATTAGGCAGCCCAGTAAAGGCTGCAAGGAAACCTTTTGTTCTGCTATGTAGCCTGGAGTGTTGTGATGGAGAAGTGGGATGTCGTTCTATTCATGAGCATGTACAAACAATACCTTCATTCTGATTGCATTTGGAATTATTCATCACCTAGGACTGCAAGAGTGCTGCAAGAGTGTATGATAAAGTGCACAGCCTTTCGTATTTAAAGTAATGGATGAAACAAAAAAAAAAAAAAAAGGAAAAGAAAAAGCAGCTCCTAATCATAAATATTAATCCTTCTGTCTCCTGCACACAGAAATCAGTGAAACATTTGTTCCCCTTGTTTAAATTCAGTTGCTAACTGTGGATGTAGTTATGATTGCCCTAAGTACAGTTAAGTATCTCTTGGGCTGTCTGAGGAATAAATTCATTTATGTTTTTTTTGTTCCTCATTTGCTCCTAAGTGAGAAGAAATATTTCCAGGGAAATTTTAGGAAAATGTGATTTCCATGTAATGCCTACAGATTTTGGGTTTTTGACATGAGATTTATTGAAGCAGACAGGGAAAGTGATTTCTCTTTAATTTACAACAAAGCTAATAGTCCATCTCATAATTCTTTTGCAAAACAGGAGCCACTTTCCTCCTCCCAAGGGAAGTATTTGAGAGCAGAAGGCTCTAGTAAGGTTTGTCTTACTAAGTTTTCAATTCACATACAAAGTTACAGAACACTTAATGAAGTATTACTGCAAAAGAGACAAACTCTTCCGATGTAGCTCTCTACAACTACCTGAAAAGAGGGTGTAGCCACGTGGGGGTTGGACTCTTCTCACAGGTAACAAGTGAGAGGATAAGAGGAAACAGCCTCGGGTTGTGCCAAAGGAGGTTTGAGTTGGATAAACTTCCTTCACTGAAAGGGTGACGCATTGGAACAGGCTGCCCAGAGAAGTGGTGGATTCACCATCCTTGGAAGCATTCAAAAAACACACAGATGTGGTGCTTAGGGACATGGTTTAGTGGTGGACTTGGCAGTGCTGGGTTAATGGTTGGACTCCATGATCTTAGAGGTTTTTTCCAACACAAATGGTTCTATGATTCTATTTGATGATTTTATGCCAGAGCTTTACCTACTCTGTGTCACTGTGCCTACTGCCTGCACCTGAGCTGCAGAAGCAGAAGCCCACATATAGTTACGGGGTTTTATTCCTGTATCCTCACGGAGGGAGAGAGTAGACAGAAACAGGCAAAGCTTGGATCTGCTTCAGTGATTCAAACAGCTGATAACAATGTCATCTCCTGGGATTAAAGACAATTGGGCTTTTATTGCAAAGTTTTCTTGATTCATTTGAGATTGCAAGGAAAACCCAAACTGGTCATGTAGCAATTGGTAAAGTGTATGAAGGTTTTACTGCTTTCATTCAGAGTATTCAGCCAGCCACCAGTCTGAAAACTGGGGGAAGAAAGAAAAGAAGAATCCCTAGGTCTCAGCCCACCTTACTCCTACACTAACGTAGCTGCCAAAAGGTACAAGCACCCAGTCTGTGCAGTTTCCAGTGGATGCCTTGCCATCCCCATTATATACACCCACCCAGGGTTATTTCCACTGGGGCTTGCTTTCCTGATGACATTTTATTTGCAATTTGCTCTTTACAGGAAACCAAAATAAACACCTAAAACTGTATGGAAAAAAGTCTGGTTTTCATATGTGAAGGAAATGAGTTGTCCGTTTATCTAACAAGAGTATGAAGGAGAAAACATTGGTAATTAGAGCCAAATCCCATAGTCTAGACAGTACTTTCTGTTGCATGCATTTGGTTATTTCCTTCTTTTGACACTTCTGTCTCCCATGACTTACTGTAGTTCCTCATCCAACATTGATCTACCCAAAACACGTGACAGTATTGTCTTTATTTTCCAACCATGGTGCTTTTTTTTAATTTTTATTTTATAAGTAACAAACTGTAAGTTTACATTCTCAGAAGTTTTTAATGCAAACAACATGTCATTTCTGACAGTGTGGAGCAGCTCACAGTAGCACAGGAATCCTGACATTCACTCAAAAATTCTCCATTGCCTTCTTTGACTCACATAAATACTTCACAAGGGTTAAAAACTCAAGGCATAACATGAAATATTTTTTATGGTAAACATCAAAACTATACTTGGAATGTCAGAAATTGCTCCTTTGAAACATTACTTTTCAAATGTTTCCTTTTAAAACAATGCAGTGAAGGATCAGGTAACAGGGAATTATAAGCACTATCTCTGGGTGTTTGTGCACTACCTGGAATATTGTGGCCATAGAGGCATCACCTCAGTGGCACTGGAGCTCCTGAGGCTTTTTATGGTTTCTGATCCTGCAAGTTCTTAGTGCAATACAGCTGTTATATATCCCAACAGCATCCATTTGCAACAATCTATCATCAATATATTTTACTTGTTGAACTTTATAAATACTGAACTACCTTTCTTTGCTATTTAGCAAAGAAAATAATATATCTTAAGAATAAAAGATTTGTGTACCAGCTTTTCATGCACTGAATTCTGTGAGCTGTGACCTCTTAGCTGAGGAGGACTGAAATGCCAGTATTCCCAGTCCCAATAAGCTCTCTAGAGATTTTGGTACAGCATCGTGATTTTGCATCAGTCATCCAGATAGTATAACAAAGTCCCCATTTAGAAGTATTCTGATACTTAGTGAGTTTTATTATGTTTTAGAAATAGTCGCTGCCCCTCAAGTAGGCGACAGAATAGAATCTTAGCTGTTCTGAAAGTATTCTGGATGAATACTTCTGTCACTCTGCTACCAAGGGGGCTACAGGCACAAAAAATAAGGTGCCTGCTAAAATTGAGGAGGGAGCATGTCTTGTGTCATAATTTTCTGCTTGTGCATTAGATATGAGCACTGTAACTCTCATTCATCTCATTCTTTGATGCTTGCCTTTATGAAGAGCTCCAGCTGGGGGTTCTGTCTTTGAATGTTTGGTCTTGCAAGAATGAACAGATGTCTCTTTCATGTATCACTTGTAATCCTTCCATCTCTATACCTCCACTGTAAAATTGCTTTACTTACCAAAACTACAACCACTTTATAGACTTCAACAAACTGATTCTTCCCTTAAACAGTATCTTTGCTCCAGCAAGCCTGCCAAGAGTGAAGCACAGTCACAGTAGGTCATGAACTATCCCTAACAGTTGATCTAGTGAAAAAACCCACAGAAACAAAACAAAACAAATCCATAAATAAAAATGTGTTTATTTGCAGTGTATCTATCTTGGAATAATGTTTTGTTTTTACAAAATATTGCAGGAGGAGTCGTAGGCAAGACGTGAGACATGGAAACCCTCTGACTCAGTGCCGAGGTTTCAACCTGAAAGGTACTATAATTTAGAGATCCTCATGCTATATAAAGAACCTTTGTGTGATTCATCATAACTCACATTGTCTGTATGGGTAAAGTGTAACTATTTTCCAAGTCTGAGTTTTGTTTTGATTTGGTTTTAACATCTTTTCCTTGCCATTACGTGAAACTTGGATATATATGATAAAATGATTAACCATGAAATATATAGTTCAGCATACTTGAAATGAGAAGCTGGCAATATATGCCATCATACCAAGGGCACACATCAGAGAATTATGCTCCTTTTATCTCTATTTATGATCCTGAATCTTGAAGTACATTCTCATGTGTACCAGCTGGAGACCAAATAATAGACCCGATTGTAAATTATTTATTTATTTATTTATTTTAAATAAAAGAACAATGTTTTAAGAGTTGCTTGTGAAAGATTGCATTAATAATAATTTTACTGAAATGGTCTCCACGGGGTCTCAGAAGAATCTCTGAGATCTAAAAAGACCACAGTAGCCATTTGGGTGTAGATTCCTCAGCTCAAATGGGTCTTTCCCAATGACTTGGTATTAGGTCATTTATAAGAAGCTGAATAGCTTGAACAGGTAATTAGAAAAGATGACTGACTCCAGCATTAGAGTATGCACCTGAGCTCTGAGAAATCTATATGGCAGCAACTTGAGCTGTGTGTCCTCCCTTGCAGGCATGTGCCATGACCTCCCACCCATTGTCTGTCCCAAGGGTGGATTGTCTCCTCATTCCATGTGGAAAATGTAAAAATGTCAACCTTCTGCTTTCTGGGCTGAGGGGAAACAAATGTTTCAACCTTGACATTCTTGTGAAACAGGTTTCTTGTTTTCCAGCCACTTTTTTAATGTGGATGTATTTATAGGTTTAAATGTTTTAGCAACTTTATAAAGGATGTTTCAGTGATAGCATAGGTAGATGGCAGTTGTTTCCCTGGTGGAAAACAAGATGAAAAGAAAACAGCAATTTAGACTTTTTCCAAATATAATTACGGCTATTTATAGCAAAACTACTATATGGGGGGAGGGGCGGGGAGGGGAATGAAATCTACCTAAAGGACAAAAGAGAGCCAGAAATCTTCCAAATTCACAAAGAACCATAATGTTGTATCAGATGCTTTAAACATGGTCAGTTGTGTGCTTTAGACCCGTCAGCATGTATAAACTCAACATTTTTGGCATATTGCAAATTTTAAATAGATCAAGAGTTAAGAGTCTTGTATGATTACTTTTCAAATGCCTGTTTAATATTGTTATGCTTGTGTTAGCCTTTATGGCCATTAGAGAAATGTGTGTTCTCTAAATCTTTTTCTTAGCATGTAGTAACATTATAGAGTAGGTAGGACATTAGATATATACTGATCAATTAAACATGTCTGTGTTACACCTAGTTCCAGTGCACATAAAAATAATATTATGGTACACATCTGATTCTTAGTTCCACAGCTAGAGATAGGTCAGCCCACAGAAAAGTTTTCTAGCTTATGGTCTTTAAATGCAAAGTATTTCCATATTATTCTCCTAAGAGTTAGAATTGCTTTTGGTACAACATCATAAATGTGTTAAAAAGTTTGAAGGACTAGAATAAGGCAAAGTTTCCTTCCTTTTGTAGAACAGATTCCAATTTCACATATCAGTTGATGAAAGTAGCTGAAACAAATGGCATATAGAGTCTGAGGAAAACCAGTCTTAAGACTGTGCAAAAACAGAGTTGGATTTTAGACATGTAACCTCTGGGTATTTACATTTCTCATATTATTCAGTGTCTATTACTCCATTCTCGGGGAAAAAAAAAAGTGTATTTTATGTATGAAGCAAGCTTTTAAATCTGGAGGTGTTTTGTTTTCAGGACAAATACTATGGTTTGGGCCAAGCAATAAGCACCCATAAGTTCCTATCAGCGACTGCCAATTGTTCATCTATCCAGACTGTAGAGGGATACAAGTCTAAGCGATGACATATGCTCAGCACTTGCCCAGGTGTTGCTGGAGTGCTATAAATCTGTCTCTCTGTTGCTGGCCTGTCTACATATTCATCACAAAATTAGATTGAGGGCCAAAACCCTTCCTTGTGTTGGAAGAGAAGCAGAGGAGTGGGAGCCCAGCCTGCTCCCTCACTCTTCCCTGTGATGCTGCACACAGCTGGAGTAGCTGGAGCTTTCTTTAGGGCATGCTGCTGTATTTTGGTCATACAATCATATTCCCTCAACTCATAAATGGTGAAGTGTGAAAAAGTATATTAAGTCCTTCATTCTCCTTTGGAATAGTAGAGAATGAGATAATTTCAGAGAAAAATATCACTGAGCTCTCCTGTCCCATCAGCAAGGCTTACTAGCCTACAGGTATCCCAATTTCTCAGAACAGTCCCTGTCGCTCTGAAAACATTGGTATTTGGAACCAAATATACTTCTTCACATTTAATTTAATTTATTTGATTTTTTCCCCAAAATTACTTGAGTTTGGCCAATATCACAGTGAGGCATATTTAATTTTGTCTGTATTGCAAAAAGTTACCTGTTTTCTATATCAAATCACCATTCACAGTATCCTGAGCTGTTTTCTTTTCTTTCTAGCATACAGAAACGCTGCAGAAATAGTTCAGTATGGAGTGAAAAACAACACCACCTTTCTGGAATGCACACCTAAATCTCCTCAGGCTTCTATTAAATGGCTACTACAGAAAGACAACGACAGGAGGAAAGAGGTGAGTAATGTGAGCAGTAGCTCTGGAAGGATCCTCAGTCAGCATCGCATCCCCTCCCCAGACAAAAGCAGGGGACAGTTTGTGTTTTCACCAGGCATTCTGGCTACAGCAAAACTGGAGAACTTGTGTGGATGCAGGACAGTGACCAATATTTTCTCCTATGAATAACAACAGTATATATATATAACTTCAGTATGGCTGGAACTTCATCCCCAGCCCCAGTGATTTTTGTCAGACTAGAACAGCCATCAAAAAATTAAAGTATTTTTCCTTCACACCTTCCTAATTGCAAACTGAATGTTTGCAGCACTCAGAACTTCTTGATCTGAGGAAATAGGCACAAAAGCAATAACCCACATAAAGTTCAGGAAGAAGTCAGCATGCAGTAGCCCCTCTGTGCTATTGAAGAGATAAAAGGCAAAAGTGGGAGAAATGTGAAAGATTTCTTTAGCAAGAAACTAGTCCAGGCTAAGAACATATATTGACAAAAGCATTTCCTCACCATGGTGCAATCACATTTTCCATTACTGCACTCTCTAAGGCTCTCGAGTTTCAGCACCATAATATACAGTATGATTGTTTATGGGGACTGTACCTTCCTCAAGTAATTTAAAAGGGGAAAAAAATCCATTTCATATCCAAGGCAGTTACTATATGAATAACAAGAAACATCTTTCAAAAGGAACTATTAAGTAATGTGGTGTCTCTTGATAGGTTATAAATAATGAAAATATTTATTTTCCTATTAGGACATTTTCCAAAAACAGAGGGGACTTAGAAGCCTCTCACTGAGTTTTCTCACTTGCTCTTCAAAGATTCAAGCCATCTCCTGGCAATAGGTGCAATTATTTAACCATTTACTTCAGCAGAACATCTCCCTTTCTTGTTCTTACGTTCAATATCTGTATTAGAATCAACACAGTTTCAAATAACAAATAAAGGAAAACTAAAGCTATCTAAGGGTTAATTACATTTCAAGCTCTCAGATTTCTGGAAGTCCTCCACAGTGTCTACAAAAGTTTACAATAGCAGAATACTATAATAAGTAAATTAATTCCCAAGAGAATTAGGTATAATTCAAAGTGCAGTAGCAAAATAGAAAAATCATTCATAAAAATACCAGCACAGGTTTTCTTTCATAATGAGTTGAACTAGACATTTTTACTTCACAGCTAATATGCAAAGGGACATCTGCACAGTCATTTATACTGGATGATAGCTCAACAGGCTGTGGTAACTTGCTTCTTTCAGATGATGTGACTATCTCCTGGGACTGTCCAGAGTCTGAAGACAGAGAGGAAACAGGAGAGTAGAATTGCTTTTGGTTTCCAATGAGCCAAGTCCCAGCTGAGGCCACTGTGATGATAATTTTTATACCAGGCTACAGACTCTGAAGAGCAGATAAGAGCTCTTCAGATGTTAGTCCCAGGAACCTGCTCAAAGTCCAATATTTAATGAGAAGCTACCTTATGTTCAGTGCCAAATGAACCTCTCCAGTCCTGCACCTTTCTTCCACTGAGTCTCAGCAACAATCTCTGATGCTGGAAGAGACATTCTCAGGGGTATAACTCTGGCAAATAAAAATTCATTTTTTCAGCTCTGCTATTTGAACATTATGAACTCTTATTTCATGTAGTTGCCAGATTTTTATCTTTGTCTTTGTCCTGATCAAATTTAGCGTAACATAAGTATTTTTAAGTCGTTTTCTTTAGCAACACTTGCCTGCCTTGAGGTAAGTGCTCTCCCAACAGTAGCAATAACGGTGGTCTCTGGGAGAAAAATATATAAAAATATGGTAACTTTAGGAAAAGAAGTCATGTTTGAAGTGAAACTTACCAAGAGGTCCAATACTGTGTTGTTCCATAACATTCCTAAAAAATTCCTTCCATCTTTTTGCTGTTTAGGTCAAGCTGAATGAGAGGATCATAGCTACGGAGCAAGGACTCCTCATTCGCTCTGTGCAGGACAGTGACAGGGGCCTTTACCACTGCATCGCTACGGAGAACAGCTTCAAGCAGACCTTAGCAAAGATCAACTTCAAAGTGTTGGATTCAGAGATGGTGGCTGTCATGACTGACAAGTGGTCCCCCTGGACCTGGGCCAGCTCAGTACGAGCGCTGCAGTTCCACCCAAAGGACTTTGTGGGAGCTTTCAGCCACTCTGAGATGCAGATGATTAACCAGTACTGCAAAGACAGCAGACAGCCAGGTCAGCAGAGGGAAGAATCCCAGAAGATGAGAGGGGACTACAGCAAACTAAAGGCCCTTATCAATAGCAGGAAAAGTAGAAATAGAAGGAATCAATTACCTGGATCTTAATTTTATTTTGTAGTAGTGGATATCTTTTCCCTCACTGTAGGGGGCTTACATTTGTCTATTGAGAACAAATTTGAGCAAATCTGATAAAAAAATTAAAAGCCAATAAGCCTCAGAAAAGATCTGTCTCCCAATGAAATGCAGTGTAACTTTACTAATGAAAATAACTCAGCATTTTTTTTCTCCTAGATGTTTATTGACACTAGGCTGGGCTCTGTCCTAGAGGCAGGACTGGGTATTCATCTTAAACCAGATTCACCTTTAACATCTCAGTATTTAATTACAACTGAGTAGAAATTTTTACAAAATCAATGCATTAACTTGCAACTCTGAAACTGCACCAACTAGACTGGTGGTGAAAGAATCTGGGTTAAGATGCATGCTCAAAGTAGGATGGTACTAAGATTTCCTTGCACTGCATTTAAGAATATGAGTTTCTTCTTGTTTACTGTTCAGTATTGGGTTTACAGCTTTCACTCATTGTCCAAATCATGTGAATGCATGCTGACAGGAAGCAAGTAAAGTATAGTAGAAATGTTTCATTCATTCAGAGGTCAAATGAAGGAACAAAGAGAAGAAAAACAAAGAATTTATGCTTTATCAGAGGAAGCACTGATTATTGTGCATAGTATGAGTTGTAATAAATTAATGAGTTCTGGAATGTAACTTAAAATATCTCTGCTCATCTTGATTTTTATTAAAATAGAGTGTCCTATAACACTACATAGCTTTATAAGCAGCACAAAGGTAACATGAGAATGTTCGTTATACATAGAATTTTGAAAAACACCTAAGTGACTTAGGTTTTTTAGCTATTTTTCAAAAGGATTACACTCCATTTTTTTTTCCCAAGGACAGAATGTAGGTATACTGTATAGTATTTACACAGAAATAAAAAATCATAAATTATCTTTATTCTGTTCCATGATTAAATTGGAGCTGGTTCTGCAATGTAGAAAAAGTCGTAAGTGTCTTTGAAAATTTTAAAACATTTTTTCAACTATTTTCTCAAAGTTGCAAATATTTTAACTAGATTTTTTTAATTAAACCATCCCCATTTTCCAGTCTTGTTACCCTTTTTCTTTTCCATGTTATTTTCCCAATTTTTTCCTATTTTCAGTTCTCTACTGGAGAGCAGATCAGGAAAAGAAAAGGAAAAAAAAAAGGAATGAGGGAAAAATAAAACTGAAAAATGGGTTTGGGTCAAAAACCAAAAAATATAACTTGAAAGGCATGTTCAAACAGAAATCTTTTCTTTAAGAAGCAGCTGTCAGGTCTAATGAAGTAAGTTTTGTTAAAAATTGGGTGAATGCACATCAAGCCATCCTAGGAAAAACAATCACTTTTTTTTTTTTTTGGAGCAACATTAATGCCAAAAAACAGGGGCAAATCAACAATCATTTTATGATGTAATAGTGTTCTGGAAGCCACTGGGTCTGTTCGAAACATTAAAAATGTATGAATACTTTAGAAAAATAATGATTATTTATGATACTATACAAAAATATAAACTGATGTTTGGCTCCAAACTGAGCTGTGTTAAGTTAAAATTCTGCTTCTGTTAGAATACTCTGGGAGTAACTCTACAAGGCGTGGGGGAACAGCTCTGGGTTTATGTCCAAAGACCTGGTGCAATGGAGGTAACACTGGTATTTCCCCGATACCAGTTCGATGCATCACTTCATCAGCACCTGATGCAAGATAGCTGAGAAACGGGCCCTGATCAAACCACATACCATCATCTCTAAATCCCTTTCATGCTGGTGGGAGCTCTTTGAATTTAATTTGTGGGCTTACAGCTTGCATCAAAAAGCATGGCACTGCCAGCCTGCTCATATATTGCCATCTAGTTAAGTGCTTTCCTTAATCAAGGCCTCAATGCATATTTTTGCAATATTTAGTCACTAGTAACTAAGGACCTTCTTATGGAAATCATCAGGAGAGTTTTTCTTTGACCTCAGTGAGCTTGGATTTGGCCCTACAACCTGCAAAGCAGACTCTGGATGACCAAAAAAAAAAAAAAAATAAGGGAATAAGGGTTTGGTTAAGTTTGGGGTTTTTTTGCCAGCTGACTTTCAATGCNTGTAAGAAACTCCGGTGATATGCTTTATGGAACATTTCCCAACAATTTTCCCCTTTTTTTTTTTTTTTTTTTTTTTTTTTTTCCTGGGGATGATTGACTTCTGAAATGTGTAAGTGACAGACCAAAAACCATGTGCCATGAAATAGAACTACCTCCTGGAATGACACTAGTGCATATTCTCTGTATGCTGCCATGCTCTTCCTAATTCCCCAGCAGATACACCGCAGAGTTAGTGCGATGCTAATGTCTATTGTGAGGATCATAATTACTTCCAGATGGAATACAGTGATTAATAGGTATTTAAGGGTACAATTTGCCCTTTAAGTGGTGAGGTACAGTGATATTTTAATAGGCCCCCATTAGGCCTCAGAAATTACAGTTACACTGTTTTCTAATAGAATATTGGCAATAAGGGATTCTGTAAAACAATCAGCATAGCTCAGAGTTTCATATGATTATAAAATAATATTTTTAAAGCTGCTTCATATACCATTATTATGGTATGACTGTTTAAGGGATTATACTTAAACTAACATTTTTCCTGCTGCATGAGAACGTCAGTATATATAAAATAAGCTTCTGTCAGTGCGTAACTGGTCCAAACTTCCATGCTTTAGGAGCCTTCCCCCATGTATAGAGTAGTCAGGAGCCAGATGCTCAGCTGGTATAAACTGATGTAACTTCCTTGCTTGAGCTACTGTGGTTGGTACCAGATGAGGGTTTGCCCCTAAATGTACAGAATAGACAAACTTCAACTTTTATTTGTTTAAAGTAGCCCCTCTACTGTAGGTAACACCAAAACTTAAGACTGTAATATTATTTGTGCTATTTAATACTTCCTATTTTGAGGATTACTAAATAATGTATATAATTTTATTCCCTAAAAACATAAGAAAAGCAAAAATTACTTCTAGGCATAACTTCACCAAATGTAAAGATATGTTCTCTGCTAAGAACTTCACTGTGTATTGATATTTTTTTGCTATTTTCATTTTGTGTAGTTTGTAAAGTTTGCTGAAATCTTGACCTAACATTGTGTTCTTTGCAATTGTTGCTATTGTAGATATGTGTGTTTCATTAAGGAGATCCGGTTTTTTAAAGTGTAGGTATGTGTATAAGTTCCTAGCATGATGAAACTGTCATTACAGTGAATATGCATCATATAGTGTGTAAGAAAGAACAAAATGTAGTTTAACATAGTGCTATTTAATTATCTTAAATGCTATTTGCCTGATAAAATAAACTGTGTTGCAACACCTTAAGAATTTGTTATCTTCCCGCTTATGGATATGTGTTAAAAATAAGGAACTTTAAAAAAGACATCTGAAAAGCAATCCCATAGACTTTTTAAACAAGTCCAAGAAAATGCTTGGAGCATCAGGTATTGCACCTGGTCAGTTCTGAGCCCTGTTCTGGGCTAAACAGTCAGTCATAGAGATATCAAGAAACTCATAAGGAGTCAGAGATTAATTATTTCAGAAATTATCCTTTATAAACACCTTGCATATAAGCAGGTTAACTTTTATTCATTGTCAAAAAAAAAATTATATAAAGTCAATCAGAAATGTCTGACAAAAAAGGGAGCGAAGAGTAAATGCTTTCTGCTTTTATTCCGCTAAGAAAAGAAAAAGAATAAAAAAAAGGGCACACAAAAAACCCAAAAAACCAAAATCAAACAAACAAAAAAAATCCCAACCAACACACCAAAAAAAAAACACAACAGGAAAACCTCCAAATAACCACATTCTGTGAAATCCTCCTTCTTTCATCTGAGACTCCTGGCCTTCTCCAGGCAGCTCTGCAGGGCATAAGGGCTGCTGGGGCTGCTCCACAGGGAGTCACAGCTCTCCCGTTTCCTGACTTGGACGTGGAGTGAAGTAACCTGCCTGACACCTACAGTATGCTCCTTTTCTCTGCATCTATCATCCAAGCAGTGTTATTGCTGCTCTTCTTACTGTCTGTTTTTCCAGATGGGTTTTAACAGGAGCATAGGGCCTTCTCCGTTCCTTGGGATAATAATTAAAAATTAAATGTCATAAATACTGACCTTCACAATAAGGTTCTGGATCGTTAGACCCGGATTTGGATTTCCCAGATAGATAGATTGCTGCAATGCTTTATGAGGTGTGAGAGGATACGATTACCTCACTCCAGGATTTCCGTACTGGCTGGTTCCTAGATTTGCTGATATTGGATAGACCAGTTTGGGTCAGAAGCTGAGGTTTCAAGCACTCCCTCATGCTGTAGGAAATGTGTGGATTAGGGTCCAAAAAAGATGGACATGTGCAGAGTTTTATTCTCTGAGAAACCTTTCCCAGGTCTGATCCTCTGTCCATCCTGCTCAGCTGCCTTTAACTGATCTTGATCTCTCATAACTCTTTTTGCCCCCTTCTGCAGGGTTCAACAGTTGATTTTGATTCGGTAGCTCTGAGTAGAGTCAGAACAAGACTTGGGACTTCCTTGGGCATGAAATAGGAGATCTTCAAGGGTCTGACCCTTCTCCTTTGTCTTTCAAATGTCTAGCAGATTACTTTTTTTTTTTTTCCATTGGGACCTACTATTTTTTCTAAGGTCTTCCTTCTGGCAGCAAGACCTTTGTAAGGTTTCCCTTCAAGTAAAAGCAGGATGCAAAACTTACACACTTCTCATGGGACAGAGCAAGATCAAGCACAGCCACCTCTAGATAGCCACAAAAGCCTAGAGGGCATCAGTGAAAAATGTTGCCTGCACAGGAAGCACCACTAGCACTGGGGTAGCTCCCAATGCTACCAGATAATTGTTCCCTCTGGAATGAATTGTTGCCTACAGAATTAAGTCAGCAGGTGTCATTCTGTGGGGCAGACCATAAAAAACAGGTTGTGACACTGTGGTTTTTGCCTGAAGCAATGGACTAGATTTCAGGAGATCAATGATTCTTTATCCTTTGCACTGCAATTGGCTTGCTAAGCCCTTCTCATGTACCCCAAGGTGGTCTGGGGAGAAGTGATGTCATGTGCTATGAGCCCAAGTAAAACTACACACAAATACTCAGCAGCAGGTCCCAGATACACACACATACATACAGCTACCTGCATACAGAGAAACTTTTCTTTCCATACAGTATTTACCTTTCTTTAGCATTAATATATGTCCTTTTTCTGTTTTCACATGGGCAGAATCAGACCTCACAGTTCCCTTTCTTTATTCAGACTTCCTTCTGTACTATCTCAACAGAAATTTGCTATTAGCATCAGGATACTAGCACAGTGTAAGAAATAAAAAAAATGTGCTGTCATTTAACATGTCTATTCTAAACTAAAGACTGAGATTTAAAGGTACTTTGGCATTCTGAACACTCCAAGAAGCAAAATCAACCCAGCTGGCTCAGCAGTCAACAAATAATTACTTTACAGTGATAGACTGTCCTGTATCCCAGGACTCATTATTGGATTCCATATACAGATCTACAAAGCAAACAGCATTTGTGTATTCTTAGCACTCTATCAACTTCATTATTGCTGATTTGAATGCCTTATAAACGAATGGCCTTATATGCTGGCCTTATAAACAGACACAAATGTTTGCTGAACTCCACATTCAAGACAGTTTAGGCCAAGGGATTTCCACATACCCAACATTTTACAGCGCCTAATTCTGAAGGATTTTAGATAAAACGTTAAAAAATGGCCACTATTGTTTTCTGTGGGAAATGAGAGCTAAGAAAAGAGACTATTTTCTAGCTGAGCAACTTGTACAGCAACATGCAGCATGGGGAAGGAGTAAGAAAAATGCTTTTGCTTAACCTTAGGTTCACAACTCTTTGGGATAGTTGTTGTTCCTTGGCTCTTTGCAGTAGTTCTTTTACCAGTATCTGCTCTCTTTCAAAGGCCTCGCAGAGTCACAGGGTTTATACTTGTTTTCAAATTGATAACTTAGGACATGATGTCCAGGGCATCATTTCAGGCTTTTTGTCCAATAAGACCTCAGCAAAAATAGTATTACATACAGTTTTGCCTATGATATGTGCCCAAATAATTTCTTCAGTTGTTACAATATTTGGAAAAAACAGCATATTTGTAAGACTTTCCTCAAAATTATAGAGAGAGAACAAGATCTCAATAAAAAAACAGAGCAATGGAACATGGTCCTTATATGAACACTGTGAACATTTACTCACTACTGTATATTTTCATATGATAGAAAAACATTATTCTGTCAGCCTTGAAAGTCCAATTTTCCTATTGGTCAAAGCTCACCAAGACTAATGGCCTTTCACTGCTCACAATGAGGATTGTGTTGAGCCGTTTCAAGACCTTTTAAACTCCCCTTAATTTTTGTTAAAAATTCAACCATTTATTTCTTAAAAAACCCTTCTTCCTCCAGGGTTCTACTCTTCCTTCTCTGTATGGACTCTTCACCATCCCTGGAGGTTTTTAAGACTGGATGTGGTACCTAGTGCCATGATCTAGTAACCACAGTGGTGTTGGATCAAGGGTTGGACTTCATGATCTCGGAGGTCTCTTCCAACCCAGCTGATTCTATGATTCTAAGATTGTTTATTCCTTTTCCTTTCCTCAGCTGAACTCAGGTTAGTAGTCCCATAAGGCTTACTTTCATTTAGCTTTTTGTTACAACCCCTTTTCACATCAATGCTTTGAAATATATTACCTATTATAATCTTCAAAAGATGCTCCCCTTTATTTGCTTCATCAAACTTCTCTCCTTTGTGGTGTTAGCTAGCAAACAAAATATAAAAAGCACCTTCAAGGTGTTTGTAGCCTTTGAGCTTAAGAACAAGGATCAGTACCAAGACTACTAAGTTGTATGCATATGTTCACCCTCGAAAAACAATTGTGTAATATTATTTTCTGTTTTTTCAGCTCTACAGTCATGTTGCAGACTATTCTTTATTTTAAGCCTGACACTACAAGTACCCCAGCTAAAACATTTTATTTTAGGGAACTTGATATACAGCAAAGGATAGAGACAAAAAATATCAGTAGATTGTGTTATACAGATCTATTTGTCAGACTGCCAGTGAAAAATACATTCAGTTAAATTACCTGTAGGAGAAATTATTTCATAACTCAGGCCAATAATGAAAACAATTTTTTCAAGCTATCCAAAACAATGAGCACAGAATTGTTTGTAAGACTCTTTTCTTTGGAAGGAAAGATTAAAGGGCTTTGCAACAGAAGAGAAAGATCATCTTTATTATCATAGCAACAAATCCAGAAGCCTCCTTCACATATATGTGACAAAAAGAAGCTCACAAAAAGGAACTCAAGAAGTTCTGTTCCCTTTGCAAGTTTTCTAAGAGTTAGAACGTGTTATCATATTTACCTATATATGGATTTTTCCTGTGTAGGGATAGAATCTGTCCTGTTCTCTGCCCTCCACCTAGCAATATCTGAGCTATCAGGAAATGCTTAAAGCAGAGAATAGCATGTCTGGTGAGCTAACCAGGGCTCCAGAAGTAAGCAATAATGTTTGGTACCATTTGGTAAGCACCTGGCCATCTGGAGGATGCTAGTCCATCTCCCTGCAGAGGGGCTGTTGTGGTGCAGTACACACTTGCCAAGGAGCCTTAGATGGACTTAGAGACAGTTCATTTTCTAATGTTGCTGGAGACCAGTTAGAGATTAACAAAGAAAGAATTGTCTTGCCAGTTTATTCGTTCCTGTCAAGAAGGCAAGCTGTTATTTTGAAAGGAGCTAACGACACAATGGCGAAAACCATATAAGCTCAACAGAAACTTCCCCTGTATCCTCCAGCCAACTGTAAAGTCAGCCAGCAGAAATCTTGGAAATGGTACAAGCCTTTCTGTGTTGAGAGCACTCAGGTTTGGGTGCCAAGAATAAATCTCACTCTGAGGAAAACCTCAGAAGTAACTGCTGTTGACTGAGCTGTTCCTGGCTGTGAAGGCAGAGTTGAGTGTGGCAGACAGTGTCATGCCATACCAGATGCTGCATCCTCCCCAGCCCCATTTGCATCAGATTTTGCCTTACTTGTCATTGTGGCAAGAGAAGGAGATGATGCAGTCCTCCTTCCTTTACCTCACACTGGCAACTGTGGGCCTCTCCTTTGCTTTACTCCAATTATTCTGTGATGTCCCAGAAAGCTGAGACAGTCATAAACACCAGTTAACTGGTTAAGTCAGTTCACAGCTGCTTTTCATCACCAGAATTTTGCAAAGCAACCATTGGGTCTAGGCCATTATTTTAAGTCCCTCTACCAGGACAAAGCACTAAGTTGCACAGACAGCTTTGGGCCATACCAGCACCCAAAGAAGGGCACAGCACTGGGAGGTGGGTGCATGGACCAGAAGCTCTCTGATTTCCAAACAATGCTTGATAGGGACCTTTCTCAGCTGTAAGATTGGAGAATAGTTTCTGTAATGCTTTCTGCATGCTGCACACCTGTATTTCATTTAACAACATGCAACATACTTTCAACATGAAATTTAGCTACTGGAGAAAAGAAAGAACTATATACTTCATGAAGGAACCAGAATTCAAGTCAAGGCACTTCATGCTAAAATACCCTGTCTTGTGCAATGTCATAAACTCCTTGGCTAATGGACATATAATCTAGCAATCCCTATCCACAGATCCTAGGAAAGATCCAGCAAGTATTTCCTTGAAGACATATTAAATTGCAGCCTAGTCCAGTGTACTCCCTTTCTCAGTTCCTTAAGCCAGATTCCTAGGGAAAACTCCTACTGACGTTACTCAGCTTGGATGAGTGAGAACTGAAAAAGGCCTGTGGGATTTAGCTTTCTGAGAATCATGCTCAGTGTCGTTTCTCCTGTGTCCAGAGTCTTCTGAATTTGAAATCTTTCTCACCACCTGGTCAAGGGTGATCTATAACCTTTCTTCATAAATTCATTCCAAGTCACTGAGACGACCACTTGTTTTCTGCGTTATTTATTTTAGGTTACTATGGCCTTAGTAACCTTATACAAATTTAGGATATTGCAAGCACAGTAACAAGAAATTATTCAGAAGGTATATTTAACACACAACCCCCCCCGCCAAAAAAAAAAACTAAAAAAACCATCAAACCAACCAACCAACAAAAAAACCAAACAAAAAGACACAAACAAAAAAAACCCCAAAACATCAAACCAAACCAAAACGAACAAACCAAACCAACCAACCAACTAAACAAAAAACCCCACAAAAATAACTAGAGAAAAATGGTCTCAGTAATATTAAGAAAAAATCAAAACCAAAATTAGAATTAAGTGATCTCCTACAGATTCTGGCATTATATGCTAAAGGAGAAAATAAAATGTACTCTGCTGTAGATTTTATTTGACAAATCTCAGTCATAACTGTCACAATTTCATTCCTCTTCATCATCTCCATATTCCAAATCACTGGATTATTTCATCCACACTGAGTGATATGTGAGATTGCTAAACAGTTTCTTCACTGGAGGTTCTCCCTTGTAGGAAGAACCACATTTTTTCAGGAGTGAATGCAATTCTGAACCAAACTGGAGGACAGGCATGAATTTGCAACCCTGTCTGTCCTGTGACTATGCTGTTTAGTCCATCAACTACACCAACATCATTATTTCCAGTTTGATGAATTGTGACAATAGGGACCTGTGTGCTGCGTTGAAGTTGCCTTTAAAGTTGGCTAGATGGTGCTAGAACATGCTGCTGTATTACATTAATGAGCAAATGGCTCATATTCTGCTTAGTGTTGATCAGAGAATACTTAAAGCTTGGTTTTACAGTGCGCCTTCACATTTAAAAATTGTAAAATGAGTCAGTTCTATAGTTCAGCCCTGGCCTAGAAATTATTAACAGTGCACCATTAACCAAATATTGAGTTAAGGATAAACATTTTTAAAAATGTAAATTTTAAAAATCCCTTCCACTGCCATAGTGAACAGCTACTTGGCAATGTATTGGTGCTTTGTATCTCTGAAGGTTATTTTGTCTTCCTTAATGTAGGAATTTGTACCAGTTGTACAGTTTAATTTTCCTAGCTGCCACAAATCTTGACCTTTGATCTCCCAAACTGTCTTTGCAGGGTGGTTCTGTGTTTTCCTTTGTTTGTTTATTTGGAACTCGCTTGGGTCCACTGACTCAAAGAAACAAGTGATTTAATTAATATGGGAGAGCTGCAGAGACAGTTGAGCACAGCCTGAATTTATATTTTCATTTGGCTGGTCAGAAAATTGGTTGCAATTCAAAATGAATATGTCATTCCACATCTCACACACTGTTCTGTGGACAGCTACACACGCATAGCAACAGCTGAAATGAAAATGTTAAGTCTCAGAGGATATTTAACTTCCAATATTTTCAGCCTCTCTTATCACCACTGACCCCAAATTGCATACTGGCCTTTTCATAAGAATAAAAAAAGTGTTTGAACTGCAGAAAAATGAGTTATAACAAATAAACACAATGTACACCTACACAGTCATCATATTCTGCTTGTAAGCAAACAATTGCTGGTATTTTACAACTAGCTTTGGGAAGATGATTTGGACCTTTGATGGTGTGTGCTGACTGCTGTAAAGCCTGCAGGAGCATCCTACCACTGCACAGTGACTTCCAGCAACAGGAGAAAGCCGACCACAGCTCACCCATCGCCATGGATGTAGCCGCATGTTTGTACAATTAGCGGGAGGTGACGTTCTCCCTCCAGTTTAAAATCTGAAGGTACAAACATTTTATTTTTTTTGCAGCCCATATGCAGGAGAAAACACACACACACAAAAAAGAAGATATCTGATACAGAGAAAACACTTTTCTGTTAAGGTAAATATTGTTGCAGCTGTTTATTGCCCAATATACTGAGAAAAACAATACCTCTCTGAGGTCAAAGGGCTTTCAAATAACATTAACACACTTTCTGCAGGAGTAAGTTTGAAAGTATTGCAGGAGGATCTGTCACATGAATGCAGAATTCATTGATTCATTCATTTAGGACTTGCTGCTGTCAGTCTTCCCTCTTGAGCAAGAGGTATTGGGCAAGTCTCAAGCTGCAACATTGGGCTGTTCTATGTAGTATAAACTAGATGGAGGCTCTGGCCTGGATTTTAAGTGCAATCTGTATAACAGGAAGGTTTCAATGCTCAAAGACAGCAAAGTGTTGGTTTGTCTGCTAGGTGATGGTCCTAATTACTGTGCTATTGAGGCTTGTGAGATTTCTTTTCCCCTTCTCTTTTCTATGCAAAATCAATCAACCTGAGAAAGAGATACTTAGATATCCCTGCTCAAGATTCAGTGAGAAACCTAGTCTCTAGTTGATTGAAACAAACAAAATATTTTCTGGTTGGGGAGAGATTGGCATTGGAGTTAGGCCATGACCTGTGACTAAAAAGGGAGGAAGGGAGAACTGTTCCTCTTCATTTGTTTAACTGGGGTAGTACATAATCTGAAAGCAACTATAGATTCATACTTTTTAATCAGAATGATCCCTGCTGTGGAATATCTAAAAACTCCTAAGAGCTTAGGTAACTAGTGTGCTCACATGTGGGCAGATGATGTTTAGCTGATTGTGGCCAGGAAGTGTAACTTAGATCAGGTGGGACTTTTGATACAGACATCCAGAAACAGATGCAACATCTTGAAGAGACAGCCTCTTGAAGGTAGATCTCATGACACACAAAGCAGTGTGAAAGATTAATTCCAAAATAAAACCCCAAATCTCTCTAGTGATCGACACACCAAATATGAGTGAAGGCATTAATATGAGATACTTCTTTCAATACCTTGGTCAAAGGGTTAGGAATAAACCTTTGTCATTTGTGGTGTATCTCATCACAAGTCTTAAGCTTACAGGAATCATGACTGATAAGTGCCTCTTTTGGTTCATTAACTATAAAGAGGGTGTAATGTGATGGCATAATACCTATGGTAAGGACACAACACTAGGTGAGATAAACCTCAGCCCAGCTGCCTCCTGGGATGACTGGAAGGGAGGAAGAGCAGTAACACCAACACTATGGAGCAGCTGAAAGACTTTAAAAATGCCAGCTCACTCAGAGGCATGCACTGGGACATACATACATTGACTGCCCTGAGTTCCTTCCCTTCATCCCTTGGCTTTGAGTGAAAGGCAGTGTGCTCTAACTCATTATCAACTTCCTCCATGTTAAACTGTAACTGCACTTAGAGAGACCCCAGAGCAGCAGTCCTCGGCTCTTGGCTCTACTCAAATACATAAATGATGGCCTCCCTCTGGGCCAGTAAGGCAGGTAAGAGGCAGGAGTCACAGGGCATGGCAATGGAAGGCAGCAGTTGCTTGACTCTGGCAGATACACCTAAACAATCATTGACCTCTCTGCGCTGATGAGGATCTGCTCCCAGGAGGTACCTCCTTTCCAGCTTCCAGACCACTACAACAGAAGAGATGCACAACCTTAATGTTCTTTCTAACAAGTAACTCAGACTACCTCTATGATCACAGCACCTGTTCCAACTTGATTTTAAATTACCTGATTTAATTGTAGGAAATGGCCTTTGGCCTTATGTCTCTGCTTTTAAAAGAATTGCTTCAGCTCCAGTCATTATATTTATGTATGAGCCACCCACTTTGATATGGAAATTGTTGCAGCCAAAGGGGATTTCATTAAGTAATTAGGGAGGAGAGCATATAATGTCATTTTCTGTAACTAGATCTACAGAGTCAATCAGTAAGTGACCATATGTGCATGAACCTTGGGCATTTCAATACCCTCAGTATCCTTGTGGAAAAGAAAAACAATGCAAGAAGGATCTCCTTTATCTGTGACACAATCTTGTGGTTTAGGGCATATTTTCATTGCTTAAAAGAACTGCACGAGCCGTGCTGTCATATCAAACTGCACAAAGCAGGCAGATTTATCATCTGCCTGGAAACGCACGGCAAGCAAAGAGCTTTGTGGTTCCAAGTCCAGGGCTTGACAAGCACTGTAAGAATAAAACCTGCTTTCTATCAGAGCTTTCATAATCAGGCCATGTTTTGCATTTATATTCCAAGTTCGCTACTCTTAAAGGTCAGTTTTGTTCTTGAGTCTGAAAGAAATTCACGTTGTTAAGTGTTAATGCAGCTGTAAATACAGCTTTCTAGCTTTTTTTTTTTTTAAATTTGATTTTTTTCCCTCCTGTTCTGTTGGCTAAAGCCCTAGACAGCTGGTGTTTGCTAGATTGCATTCTTAGGGTGAAGAGTTTGTCCTACACACACAGAATGTGTTCATTCCTCAGGAATCAAGTGACCACACCAGAGATAAACAGTATGTAAAGCATACAACTTGTTTTGGACTATGATTTCTGCAGATGCTGAAAGCTGGTACATTTATTAACTTCTGACTACAAACCAGTGATTTTTTTTCAGTAGAAAAATGCATACAAGAAAATGCAAAACATTTTACTGGGAGGCATTATTTAGCTTCACTAAATGCTTGCCGCTTTCATACCTTCTTGTTTGCAACACCCAATCTCTGAACACAGAAACAAGATAAAGCAGATGAGTTTTCATTTGCAAGAAACCTGTACTTAAGGTCAAATGTCTCGAACCAACACTGACTGCACTAATGGAAAAATTTCCAGTGGATTTCTATGAGCTGAGGTGGGCCATCTGCTTGAAGGCAGACCAAGTCACTGTGTGCAGTAGCTCACACGTGGTTTGCCATCCAAGCCTGTGTTATTTAATTTGCATCCATTGTACTTAGCTTTGGGTTATACTTATCAGCTGCTCCTTAGGTTAGGCGAGTATTGGTAGGTATTACGATCCATTGCCCTGGGCTCATATTTTCAGGGCTCCTTACAAGCAAAGCAACCGGAGCCTTGAGCCCTAGGTCCTGGTCTATCTGACTAACTTATTTAAGATCCACTGAAATTATTAGGAGTCCTAGGTGCAAGCAGTGCTGCAGAGATCATTTGTGAGCATGCAGTGATCTGTGAACACTTAGGTTTAAACACCCTGCATGTGCAGGTTTAAGCTGTGGAAGACAGGATTGCTGTCTGAGGGAAGCTCCTTTCTGAGTCCAATCTGTGACCAAGAGCTGGGACCGTGGCCTGAAAAAGGTGTTTTTATCCTTTGGTAGTGCAGTTATAAAACACCTCAGTCCTGCCAAGAAACTTTT
Organism: Sclerurus mexicanus; assembly: GCA_013396755.1. Classification (NCBI taxonomy): domain Eukaryota; kingdom Metazoa; phylum Chordata; class Aves; order Passeriformes; family Furnariidae; genus Sclerurus; species Sclerurus mexicanus. Next base: position 1,439,822 of record VWZF01005535.1, on the reverse strand, counting down.
TACTCTTTTCCAATCTATTTCCTAATCCTGTTATGATCAAAAATCGACAGGACCTGGAAATGCCTGTGCCCTTCCCTGTCAGGCTGCTGGCACATGACTGCCCAGCTCAGGCTCGGCAGAGCTCTGCACCAAAGTGTTGTCCCGTGCTCTGATCAAACTGCCAGCACACACTGAATAAATCATTAACACCCTTGAACACAATTTTTTTGCACTGATATATTTCTTCCAGCAAAAGGGCTGGTGGGAACTTAAAGACCTTATCAATCCTGTGTACAGGGCTGCATTGCCCAAAACATGTTTGTGCATATTTTCCCCTATTGCATTCACTTTTATTTTGTTTATTTATGACGGTAAAGTTGCTCAGGAGTGTGGGGCCACACCCAACTAAAGCGCCATGGTACATGTTGTCACTGCAAATGTGTTTTTGTTGCCTCACTGACAGTTATCTGACTTTACCCCTTGAGTAGCTGGGTTTTTCGGGTTATGCAGGAAGATGGAAAACAGGTATTATCAAAACAATGGGTCATTACCAAGGCAAAAGCAATGAGTGAGGAGAGTGTGATGTAGCCCACAATGTCATGGGTGTATTTGCAGATGGCATAATGGACAGTTCCAGCTGTATATAAGATGATGCATTTTTGCTTTTTGTTCCTGTTTTTGTGGGTATGAGGTAATGATGTCATGTGGGCAGCAACATCTGCTTCACAATATGGCTTTTTGCATGTTTGCTAGTTGTCAATGCCTGGCTGGAAGAACTGTCAGCAGCCACTGCTGAGGACTAGAGGAAGCAGACCAAGGGGACAGAAGTAGTGAAAGACAGTATTTTGTATAACAGCAACTGTGTGTGCTCCCTGAGGAGCCAGCAGCTGGAGATGAATTCACATGATGGCAGCTGCCTATGGAATCTTCTTTGGCAAAGCCAGTAATGGAGAAAGTTTAATACACGCTGTATATCTGTCATTTTAACATGCCTCCACCACCCTCTCAGACCTGGAAACACTCTCCCTGCTCTCCAGGCACTCAGCTTGAAGGCTTAGTCTTCATCAAGGAGACAAACTACCATATGCTGAGCTTCAATCAGGGAAGACTTGCTGCAAAGCTCATTTGTGGAGCTAATTTGGGTAATGGATACAAATCACTTCTTTCTAAATCACTTGAAAAGCAAGAACACAAAAGCCTTCACTATGGTACCAGCTCCCCAGAGGATTATCTCTGTGCCAGGTTCAGTTTGTATGGGAAAAACTATTTAAAATTAATTTTTTTCCGGTGAAAGGCAAGTGTGCCAAAAACTAATTTCAGTGAATAGTCAAAGGTAGAGGTTTCTTGTTTAAAATATATGAAAAGACCAATATGGTAATTATATATATGAAAAGGCCATAAGAGAAATTTAATACTAAATTACTATAAAATTTAGGATTAAATTCTCATCCTATAATTTTTACCTGACACTTCCATATTATAGGGTGACCACTGGTCACACATTCAATATCCTCCTCATACCAGTTGTAGGCCAGGCAACAGAAACCATATCTTCAGAACAACCACATGTGAATATTGCAAATAGAAACAGAGAGGGAAACCTGAATAAGCCCAGCATTTGACACCTTGTCTCTTTAGCAGCACAGAGAACTTCTGATGCAACATCTTGGTCCTTATTTCTCTGAGGAAAATCTTAGATTTTGGTTCCGACTCTACATACAAAACAAGCTGTTTGATTTTGAAAAAGAAACGGATCTTCTATAATTTTATATTTCGAGTGTTACAGAAAGTGCTTTCACCTAGGTATTAGGATGTCATCTTACTGGGATGAGACATGAAAGCATGTGAGTCCTCAGGCACAGGTTCTAATATTCCTCTTTGGGTCAGTAATTATATATAAAACCACATACAGCTATACATATCATCACTCCCACGCATTCACAAATAATTGGTCCTGGACATCCAGGTGGTGAAACCCCAACAAAACTTATTTTTCCTTCTTAGATAATATTTTCAACTTTAATGTGATTGAATTTCAGGAAGGACTCAAAATTTCTCATCTTTTCCCTTAATTATAGCAATACAAAAATATTTGAAATAATTATATTAAAATTGTTATTTTGAGGGAAACATACTTTTGAGAAACTGCTTCAATATTCTCCTCAAAGACCTTTTATATTTTAAATATTTTTAGTTTAAAATGTGATTTGGTTGCAAAAAAGTAATATTTTTAATACGTTTAGTTTTCTAAATAAAAGAGATAAAAAATATCTTGTCTTCATAATTCCATAAAGTATATAAAGATTATGTTTAAAAATACATGCAGATTTCCATGAATAATGGTCACAGGTGAATAGTGGCCTAACCATAATTTCAACTAGACCTCACCAGGTTGCTGATGTGCTGGCTCTCACTAGAGCTTGAACTATTGGTTTGACAATGCGGATCAGAAATGGCTCATATCCTGCTCACTCTAAAAACCCTGTAGATACATTTTGGAAGGTGGGCTACATAGTCAGGTTTGCAGTTCATATGAGGGGTTTTTTTGCTTCAGTCATTCAGGACTGCTATCACGGGCATCCTATTAATTGGATACAGTTATCATTGATGCAAATATGTTTCCCCAAACTTTAAATATATAGCCACTTGTTTGCAATATGTGTATTCTTCCCATACACAAAAAATAGAAACTAAAGCATGTCCTGCAGTAAAGTCAGTATATCATTTAACAGTTAGAGCCTTGATTTCAACAGGAAATCTGGGAGGGATGCTGTAAGCATATATAAGCAAATCTTTTAAATACAAAATTACACAAATATGTACAGAGCCATTTCTAGATATGACAACATTGTAAGTAAAACTGAGCTGAAATGCTCAAGCGGGACATAGTCAGGTGACCTTACAGCCACAGGAAGCAGAGAGAATCAGAGCAGCTGAGTTTTCTGAGAAAAGAAGGAAAAGTGGGATCTGTTGTTCTGATGGTATAGTAAAGGGCAGCTGTTGGGTTTGCTGAGCATGAAGGTCTCGCATACTTTCTCATGTCCTTCCTCAGAGGTGTTCGGCCTGGCTACCAAAGCAGGTGGCAGGGGCTGCAGCAGCTGGCAAACAGCAAGGGCAGCATCTTTACATCATTTGCAGCTTGAGAGTATATGACCTCTCCTAGTTAAAATATTGAAATGTAGCTTTGTAAAAGAAACATTCTCTATAATATCTATTTCTGTGGAAGCCATACCATAACTATTGCAACATTCCACACTGTGTGAGGTGGTGAAGTGATGCATATTTTTTATGCTCTGGATTAATGTGAAAAAAGGGGCCTCAGCTGAAGGCTCTTCTCATCCAAGTGTATCCACCCAAAACCTGGTGCAGGGCGAGCTGTTCTGGATAGAATATTTGGAGAGTTTGGGGCTGTCAGCCTAGATATTCCATTGCCATCTAGTGAACATCGCTGAGACTGCATGGAGAGGCCAGGAAATTGAGGTGCCCAGCATTAAACACCTGGAAAAGGAAGCAGAGGTTTCAGAAATTATTGGTTGCAGGGTTGTTATGCAATGGCAGAACAAAAGCCTTAATAGTACTCCCTCCTGCTCATTCCTTCTCTTTCTAAAGGTGCAGGAATCAATGCTGTGAGGGAACAACAAGAGAAATTTGAAACTCTCAGCATTTCTATTTTCCTTTCCTGGATGTAGGAGAACTCAGGGAAGAGCCCTCAGTACCCCCTCCCTGTAAATACAGAAAGAACAAGCTGCAGATGACCCTTGTACAGTGTTTCCTCTTTCAGCTCAGTATTTGAAAATAGAATGCAAATACAGAACTCTCATTTCTCATTCAAAATTATTCACTGTTTGCCTTTGGGATTGCTCCATAGTTTGCACATTACTCCTACACTGTGAACAGTGACTCAGAGAGTCGTACATAACTGATTTTTGCCACTTCTGGTGGGTGTGTGACATCCCCAAGCTTTGCTGCATGGGTGCATGTGGAGCATTCTGGCTGGATGTTAGATGCCCAACAAAGCCACTCTCACTCTTCCTCCTCAACTGGACAGGGGAGGGGAAATACAATGAAAGGCTCACGGATCAAGGTAAGGACAGGGAGAGATCAGTCACCAGCTTCTGTTGTGGGAAATTAGTTTAATATATTACCAATCAAATCAGAGTAGGGTAATGAAAAATAAACCCAAATCTTAAACACACCTGTCCCCCACCCCTCCCTTCATCCTGACCTTAACATTATTCCCAACCCTCTACCTTCATCCTGCAAGTCTCACAGGGGGACAGGGAATGGAGATTATGGTCTTCATCACACCTTGCCTCTGTCACCCCTGCCTCTTTGTGGGGAGGACTCCTCACAGTCTCCCCTGCTCCAGGGTGGGCACCCTCCCGCGGGAGACAGTCCTCCATGAACTTCTCCAATGTGAGTCCTTCCCATAGGCTGCAGTTCTTCATGAACTGCTCCAGTGTGGATCCCCTCCATGGGCTGAAGTCCTTTAGGAACAGACTGCTACTGCATTGGTCCCCCACAGGGCCACAAGTTCTGCCTGCAAACCTGTTTGAGCATGACCTTCGCACACGGTCACAGCCTGCTTTGGACACCCACTTGCTCCAGCATGGTGTCTTCCAATGGCTGCAGGTGGATCTCTGCTCCACTGCGGACCTCCACAGGCTGCAGGGGCACAGCTGCCTTACCATGGTCTGCACCACAGGCTGCAGGGAAATCTCTGCTCTGGTGCCTGGAGCACCTCCTCCCCCTCTTTCTGCACTGAACTGAATGCCTGCAGGGCTATTTCTCTCATGTATTCTCTCTCCTCTCTCCAGCCGCAATTTCTCCTGTACAGCAATTTTCCCCCCTTCTTAACTCTGTTATCCCAGAGACACTACCACCGTCACTGTTGGGTTCAGCCTTGGCTAGCAGTGGGCCCACTGTGGAGCCAACTGGCATTGGCTCTCTTGGACATGGGGGAAGCTTCTGGCAGCACCTCACATAATCCAACCCTATAGCCCTCCACTACAAAAACCTTGCCACACAAACCCAATACGACATAAATGTTCATTATTGTCAAAATATGCTTTTTTGTACCTAAACACAGCATTTGGGCTTTCAGGCTACAAGAGAGCATTTCTTTCTAAGCACTGTTTTGGAACATTGTTTCACAACTGTGAAAGAAACTTAGAAGAGATTAGCAAGCTAAATTAATAGAGAACTGTTCTTGAGTTATTTAGCTGGGTATTCTTTTAATTCATTTTTTCTGCCTACGAAGAGGTTTAGGGAAGGTTTCATAAAAGGGCTCAGGTGTGAAGGAAAAACAGCAAAGGATCTAAATTTTAAAGACCTGGTCCCATAACTATGAATAAGATAACCTGCCTACTCAGTAAGGGAGGACTGGGGATCTGAGATGGGCATAGGCAAGGCCAGCTGTCTCACAAGGACTCTGCCAAAGCTACACAAATAGTCTTCAGTGACTTACCTCCTACATGACTTTTGTGGTCTTCTGTACTCATGATCTCTCTTTCTGCCTGGTTTTCGGCCCAGTAACTCTGTTAAAGAGCCCAGTCCTGAAAAATGCAGCCATGGAAAGAGATTGTAAAATTATCTAACAAAACTTCTCACATGACATCCTCTGGGATAGTTAAGATATCCATGAGGGGTATCCATGGGAGACCATGCCTTCCTAAACTATATGCTAATAAAAAATGAGGTGTACTTAGATATATTGCATTCATACATATAGGAAACTGAGGCTGTTCTGAGCATTCCTGCTTTCCCTGGTTTACTTGCACATGTGTAGGCACATACCACTTGGTAGGGTTTCAGCAGAGAGCATTTTGAGGCTAGTGGGCAACAAATTCACTAGTGACATGATGTTTCTGGTGTCCCAACCTGTTCAGTGCCCAGGGTCTGCTGTGTTCAGCTTTGTAGTTCTTGTGAAACACTTCAGCCTGCCTTTCACTTTATAGTCATCTTCCTCCACACCCCTATTTGCATCTGCAGCTGTTTTCCCTATCCCAGCCTTCCAGAATGCTGTTATCCTCATTACTTTGCAAGGGGGCACTCAGAAATAGCTGTTATGGCTATTCAGTTGGGTTTTGTCAAAAGTCATTCCCATCACCATGTGAGTTGTGCTTCATTGCTCCCTGCCCTACATTTCATTCCCCACTTCACAATTTTTACTTTAATTAAAGCCATATATTAGGGAGAAAGTAGAGCATTGTAAATGAGTTGTTGAGATAGACAATTAGCATTTCTCAGCAATGTACACACACAAGGCTCAGCAGCCAATTAGAGATGCAAAATGTACTTCAGACTGAAGCAAGCCTCAGCCAACTCTTTTAGCACAATGAGGGAGGTAAAGAAATGTCACAATGGCAAGATCAAGATGTAATTGCAGTTACTTTGAAAATGGTATTTACAGGCAATAATTTACTCCCCAGATCCTGGGGAGGATAGTCATCTGGAGGGAGCTCTATCATTTCTTATCCCAGCTAGCCACCTAGGAGCATATTCCCTTTTTACCCATTCTCTCTTTTCCTCTTCTTTTCCTCTTATATTTGTTTGGGTTTTGTTTTGGAAGAGTTACTGTCACAGTTGCTGTATACCACGAGCTATGGACCCCACAAATATATTTTCGTTTCTGTAAACGTATTTCATCGTCATTTGTGCAATAGTGAGAACTTCTGGTCTCTTTGAAATGAAGACCAAATAGGTAAATTTAACCCTAGTCAAAGATTTAAACATTCTTAAAACCATTTAACAGGTCTCAGCTCAGACTAGATTGATAAGAGATAGTTGCCTAAACTCTCTCCACTGTGTGCTGCATTAGAGAGGTTGAAATCCAAAGTCGAATGTATTAATTTAAGGTAGAACCATAATGAATGGTTCAAACTCAGATATCTGTTTGACTTGGGCTGTCTCAGACCACTGTGAGATTGTCAATAATATTCAATTTTCAGCTATTTTTGAATAGGGAGATAATAGACATTATAATAGCTATCATCTGCTATTTTGGAGGCTTTGATGTGGTGTGATCTGACCTCCATCATTGCAGCCAGAGCCACTGACTACTCATGTTCATGAAGATGTGAAGTAAGGATTGCAGGACTTGCTTAGCAAAAGACTTTGAGTCAAATGCAGTCTTGAAAGTTTTCCACGGGGGTATGAGACATTGCCATGCTAAACCATCTGTGCAGACTTGTCTTTCTTTATTTTTGTGTAAAACTTCAGGGACTGCCAGCCTCTTCACTGTGGTATTTCAGGTAGGACAGCCCCTTTGGAGTCAAAGCAGCCTCAAGCAGAAGTACTTAAATGTTTTGATAGTCAGTGCTCCAATGACTAAGGGGTGCTTCCATTTAGCACTTGTATTAGTTTCTGCACCTTTCTTGAAAGGGAGATAAGAGTTTGTGGCCCTAGATTTTTTGACTACTCATTTTAACCCAATAAAAATTAAAACCAGCATAAAGAGTCCTCTATCTCTCAACCAAAGTACTCGAGACAGAGCCAAAATCATCTTCATCTTTGTGGAATAGCAATCATCTTCCTCTAGGACTTTGGCTTCATTTGAAGAAATAATCTGAACCATAGAATACTCTTCATCTGAATTAGTATAATCCAGATGATTCCCATCAAAATTGGAGCTTTTGGAACCTATTTCACATTCTGACTGATACATCTGGCCATTAACTTATTTTTACCGATAGAAAAATGGTGTAAGTCTATTAGACATGGTTTCTTCAGGGTTATACCAAGTGTCGAATGGTCTTACACAGAAGACATGTATGTGCATGCATTCAGCAAATAGGTGATGCTCCTGGGGGCTCAGGGAATTCTGTCTGCTACCTGGAAAATTAGATGTTGACTGGAACAGATTTCCTGAATTAACCTATTAACTGCACTGAGTTGTTATTGAAATAAAGTATATGCTTTGCCAGAACTTCTTTCTTAATGTGTTCCCCACTACTCATAGGAAAAATAGAAATATCTAGAGAGTCCTGGTTAGCCTTTCCTCCTTGTTTTCTGTCAGTGTGAGGCTGTGAATGTCAACAGCATTCTTCATTTTACTCTGCTGAAAACAACTAATCAAGACTGCAGGATAAAATGTGGCTGCTGCCACGTCAGAGTGCATGTGTGTGTGTCTGTGTGTGCGTGTGTGCGCTAATTGTGGTGATAACCTGATTTTCCAAAACACACCCAGTGCTTTATCAGTGCAAAGATAGTTACACCTGTAGAGTGAGTGCACAGAAAAGGATATGCTTCCACATTTGAGATAAAAACACAAGATATGTCTGGATTTATATGTCAGTACACAAAAGTACCTGCACCTCCAGGAGGCTTTTATCTTGTGCTGCTGGTTTTAGTTCCTATCATGAAAGAGGGTATCAATCAAGAAATTTCACTTTAGAAGTGTTCACATGGAGGTTTTCCAATTGGAAAATTTATGAGGACAAAGCAAGGGCAAAAATGTGACCTTCCCAGTCCTACACCCAAATATTCTAGTAGAGTTAAAACTGCAAATGTGTTTAAAGTGTATCCAAAACCTAAGTGGCATCAAAGAGCATACACAGGGTTGTGTGTAAGTCCTGATTGGTCGACTCATCCCTGGTGTTACACAGGGGATGCTGGGGAAGAAATAGAGTCCTGGAAATTATGCGTGTGCCTATTTATATCAAGCATGTATTTTGTAGAATACCAGTTCACAGAACTTAAGGGAAACCCTGGTTTTAGCATAACACTCCAGAATATTAAGGACCATTATAATTCCGTATAATTCTGCATTTGATAATCTGTTATCTAGCAGACACAAGGGATTTTTTCTTGTACTGCTTTAAAAATGTTGTAATTATATCTGGTGATGTCAACTGGCAGAGGAAGCAAAACTTAATTTTAGCCAGTGTAATTTTTGACTACCTATGCTGAAATGTAGGAGAACTTGTAAAAACCTGGATGTCCTGTGGGTGGCGCCTACCGCAAAGCATCGCGTTTCTTTTTTTTTTACAAAATAGAGCTGAGAAATGTCCCAGCCTGGTGTTGGCTAGGTGGGCTGTAAGTCCTTGGCTCTTTTGGGTACAGCTGGCAGAGGGTGCAACCACGGAACATCAGCGCTATCTGATATGCGAAGAGGGAACAGAGAATGAACAGCATCTATTTATAAATGCAGAGTGAATTTGGCAAGTGTAAGTCCCTTATCTCTCTGGTTTCTGTTTTTATATGGCTACTGAAAAAAAAAATCTGCAAGCATTTTAAATTAGTTATTACATTTATTTTTTAATATGTTATGTACACCTGTGAATAAAACAAGTGCTTGCCTATTCTCACAGTTAAAAGAACAGAGAAAACATCAATTTTCTTTTTCAGAGTATAGTACTATGTTTACATTACCTTAACAGACAGTAGTAGGCTAGGTGGGAAGAACAAGTTTTAAGAAAGTCTTTGAAAGCATAATTACAGATAGAGATCAAGAGCTGGCACACCTGCTTTGGGGTGTAAGTATGTGGGCTGTTAGATCTTGGGTCAGATCTGACTTTCACCAGTAATTTTCACACATAAGGACCTGAAGTGGGTGGGGGACGTGAGGCATAAGCATAGCCAGGCTTGCCTTCCACCCAACCTGCTGGGCCAGCAGAGCCGGGAAAGGATATTGTAATGTGCTATGGATGTGCTAACACCACGCTTCCAACACTTCCAGCTCAAGAGATTTGAAAACAGGTCTGTCCCTGAGCTTGGCTTCCTGGGTTTGTTTTAGAATTGCTTCAGATTAGACATGCTCACCTCATCTTCTCCTATTTGTACTCTAGAATATATATAACTGTTCCATGTCACTGGTATTTGTAATGCATCATGCAGCAACATGAATGGTAATATGCACTTCTAAGAAGCTGCAATGTGCCAGAGTACAATGATTTAACAAGGTTTACTGTAGGCTCATTTATTCATCAATTTATAAAATCAGTTTCTAGAAAAAGAAAACATATTCCAAAAAAACAAGGAAAGAGACACAAGGACTTCTTTATTCAACACAGAAGGCTTTATTTACAACCAGACATAAGGATGTCAGAAAAACAGTTTTGAGCTTTATTTTATTTGTATTTTCATTGACATTTCCAATAAATGTTTATCCTTCACTATTTGAACAAATGTAAATACTTAACATTAGCCTCATTATTATGAATTAACAATAACTGTAACTGATGCTTTGGATAAAATAACTACAAATAATTCAAGTGCAGTCGAGGTGCTGAATAGTTTAAAAGTCCAAACCTGCCTTGAGATCAATGAGATTATACATATGGACAAACGTATTTCTGTGCATGTAATATTTGGCACTGAGACATTTAAAATCATGGCCTGACTTGCTGGATCACTGCTACTGGAGCACCACATAGCACTTAACAACACTAGTAAAGCAAACACTAACTTACGGACAATGTACTGGAACTCAAATAAAATGAAACTGAAATGTTAGTGCATCAAAAACGACAGGAGAATTGCTGTTGTTCCTTTCATATTAGATTCTGGCACAAAAGACATTTTATTATATAAACTTGGTGTCAGGTTTTGAAACACAGCAGAGCTGTGTTTGACTCAGAGGAGATGGTGACTTAATAACTTCAGCTGTCCTCATACTTTTTTGACCAGTCCATAGGACTCTAGTGTTGCCTTCAGTTGTGTCAATTTTTTCCCAGACTAGTGTGGGAACAGAGCATTGTATAAGACACCACCAATAATGTAGATATGAGAGAAAGGTCTTGTTTTTCATTGACTAGCAACCACCTTAGGTAATCAACTGCATGGGCTTAGAGTAGCATTTCCCTTAAGTGTCGTGCCACCTTCACATCTCCTGCCCTGTTACCTTATATTTCCAGATCACTGCTGGAAAAAGAGTGTAGCCATGTACCACACAGATCTCACCTTCAAGAATAAACTTTTGGGATTTCTGTGACTCGTCAACACTATTGATACACAACTTTGTCCACAAGGAACATGGGAATAAAACAGTGCTTTAGTCTGTTAGGTTTCCCCTTTATTTCCAAAGGGTAAGAATGCCTTACCAAAGATACTCAGCCAAAGATATTGTCCTTTACTAGCAAATATTTATGGTTGAAAGTAGCATTGCTTCCAAACACCTGGCTATGAAAGGCTGGCCATGTTCGACTTTTCTTTTTCTTTGCAGCTCTCAACTAAGAGGATGAAATCCAAGAAGAAATCTAGAAAGTGCTGAGCTTATGCTCTTGTTCTGAATTCAATAAGTCCACGGGAAAAGAAGACACCCCACAATGCTCAATATCTACCCCAGTGACTCTCAGAATGAAATGTGGCACTCAGATCAAATGAAAAAGTGAATCATTTACGCAGATGGCAGTGTTTGCTACCTGTCTACAAGCTGATGCACCCCATTAAACTAATGGGGTGCACAAATTTCCTTGTGGCAGATGGTTTATCAGTAAATAATTGGGGCTGCCTGTTTTCATTTATGTGCTTCTATAGCAAAGAAGTGGAACCCTCTATGTTTGATCAAAATCATTATCTCAGTCTTTCTTGTATCTGGAGCATTCTGGAATATTTTCTCTTGACCTGTCAGGCAAGATCATTTTCTAAGGGAGGCTTTGAGCAGAGCACAGAGCAACAGAGCACAGTGTTCAAGGTAGAGCCAGACAGAAAAGCACAGAGGAGGCAACAGGAACAGCAGTGGAGAAGGCTGGGAGTTAGAGAGTGCTTCAGGTGAATAAACAACTGTGGAGCAAAATGTCGAGCTCCATCAACATATGAATGACTGTGATGTTTCTATGAGCCATCTCCATATAAAATGTATAAACCACATATTTTAGTAAGTCTTCTATAAAATTCATGTATTACGGTTAGCAACTTTACAAAATAAACTTCACATTCAATGCAATTCACATCCCTGAATAGAGGACAGAGCACAGTTCTATTGCAGCAACTTCCATTCCTTGAAGGAACAGAGAGAAATATTACAATGAGAGCATCTAGAGCACAGCATGAGCTCAAAAGTATTGTCATTCCCAGCCTGTGCTCAGAGACAGAGCATCAGCAAACAGCTTGCATTTGTCTTGCAGATCCCAGAAGAAAATAAGTAGCAAGTTGAATTAATGGCAGAAGGTGGACTAAAATCCAGCTGCATCTCAACTTCAGTCTGCTTAAATGCAATTTAAAATTTGTAACAAGTTACAAAGATATTTGACAGCATAGTTTCCATGGTGGCCTCTTTAGTGATGTCAGAAGCGTGGACCTTTGGAAACATCACCTTATTTGGATGAGTTGGTCTTCTCAAAATGGAAAAGCTTATTGAATTCCATACCATGTGGACTGACTGTGCCTTGAATCATACCTTTTGACTCTGAATTTTAGCACACTGCTTGGCTGAAATTTCAGCTAAACATCGACTAACTCTGAAGTCTTTTGTTACCTGTAATGAAATAAAATCAGAATTCATCATGTCATGAGGCAAGTCTTCATCCTAAAGATATCGCTTTAATATAGCACACATTTCACCATCATGCCTCTGCACTTTTAAATAATTCCAAGAATGTGTTTGTTTCCTTAGATGTCAGTCTACCCCTGATGTGAGTATAATTTGTCTTTGTGGGCTAGGTATGTTCAAGAGATGTTTAGACTACCATGACAGAGATGCACAACTGAGAGAAAGAAGTGAGAAACCCTATTCAGTACTCAATAGAAAGTGTCATTCACAGTGGATTCTCTGGATCTCAGATAGGGGGATGTCCTGGAAGAGCACAGGAATCTGCAGCTGTGAGGCCTCTCTCAGAGAGGTACTAGAGGAAACTTCTGAGCAGTTTAGCAGTCTTGACAAAATGTCAGGTTAAAAAAAAATCACAACAATCATGTTGTGGTTTTTGAAATTAACACAAACAAAAAAATTGTTGTTCTGATGTAGCTCCCAATGCCCTCTCCCGAGTTAAAAGCATCCTGAAAGATTAAGGCTGGCAAAAGAATTTGAAATCACTAGGGAAATTATCTAGATGATTTCCCACAGAATTACTGAACTACTGAATTTTCTAGTACATAAAAATGAGAACAGCTAAATAGGTAATGATTCTTAACTCTTGAAATCCTGAGGGGAAACTACTGCAGAGGACTGAGCCATTAGTGATTACTTACTTATTTTAACTTCTTTGAACTGCATATGAAGTAGGAACTCACGAATGCCAGGAACAGCACAGAACCCATGATTATTAGACCCATCTGAAGTATGTTCAGCAGCTGGACTGGACCGGTGACTTTATTTCTGAACATTTCTGCTTTCTCATCCCCAATAACAGCAGACTAAAACAGTACAAGAAAAATATCAGTGAAGTGTAGATATGCAACCCCTCACTTGCAGAATATATTCTTGGTGTGTGCAAATCACAGCATGAGTTTAATTGCCTGATTTCAGGGCACCAAGACTGAAAAAGCTAGGTAGATTTTTGTTTGCTTGTTTGTTTTTAAACAGTGAAGAGTAATAGACATATACTCACCTCATTTAGCCAAAGAATAGGAAAAATATAAGGGTTTTTAACTTTTGATAAAGCGCTGAAATGAGAAAATAAGTACAGCATGTTACTTTCAGTTTGCTACATAAGTCTCTACTTAAACATTTTTCTTCTCCTCTAACTCTATTTCTAACTTCCACGTGTACTTTTTTGGCATAGTTTTGGAATGAAAAAAAAAATTCTTCAATTAACAACAACCATTTTACATATTGGGCAACCATCACTTTCTGTCTGATCTTCCATATGTGGGCAGTCAGACAGAAGAAAGGCTGGACACAGTGAGGTGTGGTGGGAGGATCTGAAGATGTGTGGTGTTTACCCACCAGATGTATCAGATCTCAAAAGCATGTCTATCCATGTACATTTGGGCCAAGAAGGAGAAAAGGAACAGCTAGAGACCCATTGACCCTTGCGATAAAATCCATCTAGTAACAGGGAATACACAAACTCTCTCTCATTGCATTTATTACAGAAAACACATTTTGTTTTCTATGTCATCCTCATGGCCCTCATTTGGCTCGTACAAGAACATGTTATTTGTAATAACATGCTTCTGTAGGAGAATCAAATGTGTATTAAAATACTTGGGCAGTGCCTTTCTCGGGAAGATTTGCTCTTTTTCTGAAGTTTATGTTCTCTGAAAAGTGATGACTAATTTTTTTGGAAAAAAGATGATCAGGCTTTGGGAAAGTATTTTTATTCCTTCATCTCCAAACCATTTCTACTGACACTCTCATAACCAATCAGCATTCTTTAAAAATAAAATAATGAAGCAGTACTTACTCAATTTTTGCTGCAGGCTTCACAAGGAGGTTTACTTGCAGCCTTTTTGCAAATTGTAGTGTAAAACCAGTGGTCTAAAATCAGAAAAAAAAAACCCAAACAGTAACTGAAATTTTTTGTTTGGATGCCAAAACATATAGTATGGACTGTGTCAAAAAGCACTTTGGGATTATTTTATTCTTATGTTTGGAAGGTTTAATTTTTTATGAAATGTTAATGTTCCTAAGAGTCTCTCAGTTCTCAAAGAAGTTCTAATTTTATGGCTTTACCATAGTTACTTTTGTAATTTACTTTTAAAACTTAAGGGGGAAAAAAATAAGTAATGAAACATTTCATATAAAAACATGCCTTAGGCTTTTTTCCAACAGAGATCAGCTGAATTTTCTTTTTTAAAATGAAGGATGTTTAACTTGCATAGGGCAAAACCCAAACTTCTCATATCAGAACAAACATATCTAGACCATACAAACATATCTAGGCCAAATCTTTGTCTCCTTCTTCTACCCTCTGTTCTCCACAAAAAGAAGATAGGCTGTGATTCTTGTAAATTTCATACCTGATTTAGGAAAATCTGGTTTATGTCTCTATTCCCCAAATAGGGTGAAACAAAGATTTAACTTCACATGTCTTCATTGAAGTTGCCTAGCTTAACTGTCAAATTATATGACTAAAAATATTTTAGTGAAAAGTCCTCAATTTTACTTTTTCATTCAAATTGAGAGCAAACTAAAATTTTGGAACCTTAGAATTCATGATACAATTCAGAAAACTTTGACAAATAGTCTTAAAGGATCTGAATCACTGGAACAGAAATACAGGTAAATTTGGAAGCAATTAAAATCAGAGCTGCCATAAATTCCTTCTTTTTGGGAGCTCTGTTGGACAATCCAAAGACTATATTAGGCCTTTACTAGATCAGTCTGTTCAGAGTTCTAGCAATTGGAAAGAAATTGATCTATGTTCATTTAGTTTCAATTGAGATAGTAATTATCTAAAAATGGTTAGTTATAGAAAATTTAAAAAAAAAAGTGTAGAGGAAGCAGAACTTTCACAGAATATAATTTTCTCAAAGTACTTGAAGGTCATAGATAGCTACAGAATACTTCACAGTTTGCAGAATCTATTTAATCCCATGTTCCCAATGAGTAAAAATCAAAATTAGTTTTCTAAATTTTGAGGGTCAGAGCGAGATACAGGTCTGCTCTAAAATTTTCCCTCTTGAAACCATACCACTTTGTGAGCAGGTGTTACAAAAGCAAGCATGAAAATATTGCATCTTCTGCTAGTCCCTCTGGTTAAAGGTCAACTCCACTACTATTCAATTTACACATTGCAAGATTACCGAGGTACAATTATTAAATACTTGGACTTACAGGCTCTATGTCTAGAAAAGTGTCATGCTCCTGTTCATTTGGGCTCAGGCCTTCCACGTCATGCAATACAGACTCACTTGCATGAAGAAAATGAGGAAGAGAGATGAATACTGGTCTCTCTATTTGAAAAAAAAAAACAAACACAAACAGTCTTGAAGCATTAAGCCTTGTTATGGTGCTCATCTTCTGAGGTAGTTTTCCAAGAATAGTTTTGTTATATATATGTAAAATCCTGATAAAAATGTTAATAATCGAACTCCCCACTCTCTCCAAAAAAAAAAAAAAAAAGAGCATTTCTGTAATTCTTTTGTCTTGAGAAGAATTTGCATGATGAAATAAACTGCAGTTACAAATCCTGCTTGTCTGTGTCTACACAGTGGAGCTGGCAGTGCTACCAGTTTCATGCTGAATTGAGGACATGGCTGTCACTGTTTCCCCCCACCTTCCTGATCTTGTTTTAGCTTGGGTGGACCCCACATCATCCGCTCTGCACCAAATGCAGACTCTGTATATATTTATATTATTATGCCAACACTAAACTAAGCCCATAGTGTCTCTCAGTCTCTGAATTGATATGTAATTGTGCACATATCGACCCCCTGCTGTGTGTGTGAATTGCCACAAATACAAGGTGACTGTGACTATCTCTGGCTTTTACACAGTGCCCCTTTCCTTCTTTTCTCTATCCAGATTCCTGCAGTTTCAGTATACAATCTGTAGTATCATAATTTTGCATAGCGCTATGCAAAATAGAGAAATATGGTCCTCATTTTTGGAAATGAGGATGCAGAAGTGTCTAGGGTCTCACAGGAAATCTGTGGAAGAATTCACAAACACAAACACCCTGGAGCTCAGACTAGCACCTCAGCTACAGGGCACATGCTTTCTCCCCAGTCAAATGGATTGTTTAGCAGTACTGTGTCACCACCATACTTGCTTTGCAGGCACTGATGTCTAGGACTCCAGCTATCGTGCAGTTCTTTGATAAGACTTGATCTGTACAGAAGCAATAATTATCTCCGACTTCAGTCGGCGATGCAAATGCCTCACGGGGAACTGTGAAATGATAGAGTGTGATTCCCTTCACAGTCTTCTTGCCCCGGAAAACTCCATAGATGGATCTGAGTACAAAATAGGAGAAGTATATTTCAGTCATTTGGATTAAAAATCTGAATTCCTGGCAATATTTCTGGGGACTCCTCCAGCTGTCCCTCTCTTAAAAGATACAAGTACCCCAGGGAGCCAATATCCTGGCTCCCACCGCTCCCACCACCTTGTTCAGCAGTTTTTTAGGGGTGTTCCTCTCCAGTGGAGAATATTCTCCTCCTTCACAGAAGGTTGTACAAGCTCAGAGCAGAGCATGACAGTACAGAAAAAGATAGATAAAAGTTCTAATACTAACAGCAAATAATATAGACAAAACTAACAAATTGATTAAGATCTCTTTTCCCTACAGTCTTCTACACGTGCTGTCATTATGAGGTTTTTGAATGTTTTTGGACAACAGTAGAGCAGTAAATCAGCTCTGCTATAGCTTTTTGCAGACCTAATGATAATCTAAACTTTATGATGCAGGTAACATCCTGCCTAAAACCTTATTCCATTGCATATGAATCAGCTTCTTTTTGCTCATTCATTATCAGCTGATACAGAGATATAGTTGTTACACAGTAATGTAACCAGGACAGCAACACTTTGTATTCCAGCCAAACAAAAGAAGGGTTCTGGGGTTTGCACCACGCACAGAATCATTTTCTCCCACCATGTTTCTGCAAGACCTTTGGGTAATTGTTACTCTCCTTAATTGTTCATGAACTGTGAGAATTAATTGACCAGAGGGATCTCTCAAACTGTGTGCAATTGATCCAAAGAATTTTATCTTTTCTCCTTTGCATAGAGTTTCTGTTTCCATGACTTGTGAAATGTTTTCCAGTTTGGGGGTGCAACTGCTACACACAAAAAAAGAGCTTTAACTTCATGAAGAAACACTGATCTTTGAAAGAAAACATTCTGCAAAGCAAATGGTCCACTTTAAACCTAGCAAAAAGGATGTAGCTGTTTCCAGGCAGCAAAATAAATAAAGGGGTTGAACCTCCCAAAGTAAATACACTGTGATGCACTTTAAATCTTCTAACATTTCTTTCAGCAATCCCACTGGAGAACTCAGGGACACTGGATAGCCACAGCAGAAGCAGCAAGTTTAAAAGTCATCAGTATTCAATGTATTAAGCAGGCTTGTTTGTTTGTAAATACATAAAAAATAAAATATGTAAAAATATCCTGTGAGAAAACAATTTTAAGTATCTGATGAATGACAGCAAATCCTTTTCTGCATAGATGATTTTCTGCAGAAATGCCAAAGACAAACTTAACTGGACCCTGCTGTGCCTGTTGCCTTCTCAGACCAAACAAGGCAGGTTATGATCCAGGCAGCTACAGATTTCTGACAGCTCACAACAATGTCCAATTTTCCTGAATTATAACTGGCTGAAATAAATATATTGTAAATATCTTGCTACTTGGCCTATGTAAAAATGGTAGAATCAAGCTCTGAATCATGAACACATGACTCATGACTTTACTTGTATTTTGATAAAATGTTTATGTTGCACTACCTCAGTGAACTGAGCCCAAGCACAATCACTGCAGCCACCCTCTGAAATCAGAGCATTCAGTGGCATATGCATGTGTGTACACATTCCAGGAAGGAACCAGCCTACCTGCAAATATCAGAGGAGAAGAAGCGTAGTACCTGATCCTTCTTAACAAATGGTGGGAATGATGCTCCATCTGTTGAATAAAATAAAAAAAAAAGAGCTTGAAAGCAATTCCACTAGAAGACGTGATTTAATTTCTAGCTCAATACTCAGCTGTTACTTTCCTATAAAACTGTGAAAAAGGTAAACAAAATGAGTCATTTATGGGGAAAATGTTTATGTAAGTTATTGCACAGTGACAGGCACTTCACAGATAAGATTGAATTGTTTTGAAAGTGAGCCAAGTTATGGCAGCTTTATTCTTTTCTTCCCCCAGATGTGAAGCTGTATGATCAAGCCTATTAAAAATGGAGGATATTAAAAAAAAAAAAATCCTTCTTAATATGAAGCCCAGTACCTGTTGCCATTGGTTCAAGATTTATGCAGCCTATAGTGCTAAACCTTCCTGGAGATTCTCAGTTTACCTGCAATTATGGCACAATGCTTACAAGAAACACAGCTTTACACTTCAACACTGTCTATTTACTAATCAATGTTAAACCTTGTTTCACCAAAGACTGCTCAAGTGGACCTATTCTTTGTAAGCTGAGGTCCTCTCTAGAGGTGATGGAGAGAAGGAAGTGCTTCTAGAGCACATCTCATAGCATAGTAGATATGCAAATAGGCCAGAGGAGTAGCATGTTGGCATTGTGTTTCTCTCCACTCACTATAAACAAGAGCGCAGACAGTTCAGATGTGCATGTCTGCATTGCAAGCACCCAGAATTATGTAAGAGGAGCCTCTGCCATTTTCCCAACTAAGGTGTTGTAACAAACCTTTAACCAGCACATTTGTTAACTCTTGCTACAGTCTCTGTTTAGTTTCTTAGGCAGCAATCATAACAAAGGGATTGAAAACCTTTGTGATACCTTTGAATCTAGTTGGCAAGAGCGAAAAAGCTAAATTACATACTGCCACTTGCTGACAGAAGCACTTAGAGAAAATTGAAGATCATCCTAAACACACACTCTACTTCTAAATCTTGGCAGTCTTGTAAGGTTGGCAAACAGGGATTCATTTCAAGCCCCATACCAGTATACTTTTTATTTTGTTTGTGTATTTTCTTATACTGTACATGCTAAGATTTTGTGTCCTAAGCTCACAGGATAGGCTGAAATTCTCACACTTAAATGACCTTTTTAACCTGCTGCATCTCTAAACACATGGTCTCTTCCAAGTAGTCACACTGAATGCTCTTGTAACTGTACAATAATCTTTGCTAACAAGAAAAAGCTACACATTTTCACTATACTGAAGCACTTGATGTAGTTAGTTGACTATGTTTATTGTTAGCCATGGAAGAAGTTAAAAACAAAAAGCTGACCCTGGGTAAAAGAAAAAATAACAAATATTCCAGGCCTCATAAGAAGGAAGGAAAGTCCTATAACCTAAGGAAATACTCTTATAATACTGAGTGGTTTAAAAAGGAAGTCATCCTTTGTTACACAGACTTTTGGAAAATCCAGTTCTTGTGTTGTATTTTAAATACTTCAAAATAACTTGCTGTATGCTCTAGATTATAGGGAAATTTATCTTTGCCAGGTAAAGCAGAATGGAAAACAGAAAAAACCCCAAACCAAACAAACAGCCCAAACCAAAAGCCTGATTGGCCTGATACTCTTACTGAAGGCCTAGATCTCTCTGCAAAAGCCTCCGTCAAGACATCTGCCAGACTCAGCTCCACAGATTTTGTACTCACAGTGACGCTTTCACTTACCAGAAAGAAAGATATCACCTTGAACAAATGTATCTTAAACAACTCAACTGTTCTCATATGCATACCAAAAGCAAATTTAAAAATATTCCTCTATAGCTTATTCATTCAAAACCAAACTACTTTTCTTCTTCATCTCTTTTCACTTTCTAGTGGCCTACAAACCATGCATCTGACAGCCTTCTCCCTTGTTACTTCAATTGCTTTACATAATTCAAGATGCCCATTCTGGTGCATTTAATTAAATTTTCAACAGTGTAAATGAATGTGCATTATTAAAATCCAAAGATAATTTTCAACTGCTATAGCAAAGAAAAAGAATCTTAGTTATATTGTACTATGAAGATAATTAGTAGTAACAAGAGAACTGGATTATTTTCTTGAATCTCCTCCACATCCACTCTAGATGTGCACATGTGTATGTAAAATAATATACAGTAACATAATATATATTTTAATAGACACACATATGCATATATCATTGCAGTAGTATGTATACATATATATAGATATTTAATATCAGGATTATAGAATTGCCAAAGCCCAGAAGAATTAATTCAAATATTGTATCTCATTATTCCCTTGCAATATCAAGAAAAGTGTTGAAGTTTTAAAAAACTTTAATAGACTCACCTGTGCCATTAACCATATCACAGTGACCTTTCCAGTATGAAAGAGTACTTTAAGACAGAGAAAAAAAATGTAGTATATTATATAATGTAAGCAATTGAATTACCTTTATTGCTAAATATAACTTTTCCATTATAAGCCTGACTCATTACCAAAGGCAAAGGATAGTGATATTAATTTATTCAGATAAATTATAAACTGCATTAGAGTAGGATAAAAGGAATCTAGTTACTAAAGCATGTAAAACAGAAACAACTACTTATATCAAAGGATCAATAACAGTCTTAAATCCAACTCCTAACAGAGCTGTTAAGAGCTGAAAGAAAGAGAGAGTTTTTCTAAGCCCAGGGCTTGATCCTTTTCTCTTTAAATTGTTGAAAATTTTCCATTTATCTATAGCTCTTAGTGAATCATGCCTTAAAAGTCATACCTTGAATATATATAGGAGTTTTTAACTCTATAATGCTATGATACCTTTTGTTTTTATAGCTTTCAATTATTGCTGTTTTTGTAATATCTTCTGTCCCAGTGTAGACTCTGTAAAGCCCATCAGTTGTCCCATTATACTGTAATAGACACAACAAAAAGCAATAACAATTAAAAATATTGAACAAAATGGTAACATTGTCAGATTTTTCTTCCTCAGAGCAGCTGCCTCAAGTTTTATTCACAGAATGGTAATTGAAGGCATTGCCTCCTCACTGGTTTCACTTACCGGGTAGAAGACTCCCAGAACTGGGTTCACAGAGATAGGGATACTGTTTAAGAAGGGATCTGTGTACCCCCACAGTATTTCTTTTACTGTTCTGTTCTGCAGCATGGTTGACTTAGAAGATTTAATCCAAGTGTTTAATAATATTTGCATGAAAGTGCTTGGGTACAAAGCAGGTGCCGCCTACAATAGCAATACAATCAATGTTTAGCATAAAATTCTGCATGTGCTTTGGATCAAAAACACAGAGACTGACTTGAAGAAATCTCTGGCAAAGCCAGTTTTCAGATTTGCAGTTCACTTGAAGTTAAGTTCCTACATAAAACTGACACTCCTTAACAAAATAACTACTGGGCATAAGTTACATAAACAGAACATTTTTCTTGACTGATTTCATGAGTTCACTAGATCACCCCTAATCACAGAATCACAAAACAGCTGAGGTTGGCAGGGACCTCTGGAGATCATCTGGTCCAACCCTCTGATCAGGCAGGGCCACCCAGAGCTAGTTGCCCAGGACCATGGACAGGTGGCTTCTGAACATCTCCAAGTAACAATTTCAGAAAAGGTTGAATCAGATGATCTCCAGAGGTCTCTTCCAACAAGGGCCTCTCTATGATTCCGTGATTGCTGCTATGGTTCTGTTTTGTATTTACACCCTGAATCTCTATACTCTGACCCTCACAGCAATCCTGAGTACTCACAGGCAGAGACCACAGAGTTAGTGAAAGACAGTCAGGCAATACAACCAGGGCTGAACATGAAAACTGCAAATATTGGTCAAAGGCAAATATTCTCATCCTGTGATAACACAAAAACATCAGGACTGAAAAGGGTCTAGCACTACTCTAGGTGAAGATCCCTGTGCTCTTCTTGGAATAACTGATGTCTCAGTACGACAGGAGAGCTCTGGGGATGAACCCGCTGCAGGGACACCACAGGGACCAAGCAGCTGTGGTGGTGAGGCCATGCAGACACCGACCCCCTGAGTCAATCCAGCCTCCCCTGCAAAGCAGGACAGAGGGTGTTATGGAAAAAGCATGGCAAATCCACCTTGTACTGTTCATGCTGTACCTCACACACAAAGGGAACCCATCCACAAACTCTTGATTCATTCCCTCACTACCAGAGGAATGTAAGAGAACCTTAATATAGTTACAATATGTCATAAAGATTTTATATTTATCTGTTAATACAGTTATAAAGCTCTCCTCAGTGCATCAGACAACTCATGTCATTTGAGTTCATAGAGAGTAAATTTATCCTGTGACAGTTTCACTATTCCTAATGCTAATCCCATTCCTGGAAGCATTCAAGGCCAGAGTGGATGGAGCTCTGAACATCCTGGTCCAGTGAAAGGTGTCCCTGCTCATGGCAGCAGCTTTGGAACTAGACAGTCTTTAAGGTCCCTTCAATCCAAACCTTTCTAAGATTCTGTAAACTTCTCCCCTGTTTCCTCCAGTACCTCAACAATTCAATGTGGACATTATGACTGTTTCTTTACTTACGACAACAGCAAGGTTGAGGCAGGTGACGGTATCATTTTCTGTTCCAACAGACTTATCAGGTTCAAAACTAGCAACGTTAGGCAACATGTAGGATATTGTGCCATCACCATTTTCCGTGACATTTTCTTTGGGTAAATATCGCACCCTTAAAATACAAAACATAAACACAGAATATTTTTAACTTTTGAGAAAACACATAACCACCCCTGACTAAAGGTTTTGAAAAGTTTCATTTTGAAAATGAAAATTTTTGTAAGATGAATGTTGAATGTTTTATAAACAGTGAAAGGGCTCTAAACTTTTCATGTGAATATATGCAGAAGTTCCATTTTCTGAGAAATAGTTTTCTTTTGAAAATATTTCCTTAGGGTCAAATATAATATTTTTCTTGTTACCAAAATTAAAACTTTTTTTTTATTTTTATGTCATAAATGGACCTTGTATATTTTAATATTTTGTTTAAATGGATTATGTTGTGTCATGTTTTTTCGTAAGCTAATTCATGTTTGCATGTAATCAGAAGGGAGTGACACAGGCTGGTTGATAAATACTCTTAAATTTTGATCTGATAGGCAGGTGTTGCAACAAAACAGATTAAAAGTTAAACCCATAATATCACTTCAACAGCATGTCATATGTGCGTAGAGATTTATAAGCAGTCTTTCAGCCCCACTGAGATTCTCTCTGCCCTGTCAGCAGATCTCTAAGGTACCAATCTCTGCTACAGTTCCAGCTTTAGCTCAACTCTTCCAGTCCCCATCCTCTTGCTGACCCCTCTGTGGGGATGGCAGCCAGCAGGGATCAAACAACTTAGTCTGTGCTGTGGATCCAGAAAGCTTATCCCACTCAGTCCCAGAAGGGATCTTCAGGATACTCCATCAGATCTTCCAGCCTGAGTGTCAGGGATACAAAAGATACAGAGAACATTTTCCCTTGATACAGATTTAGCCAGTTCAAGTGAGTCTTCTCTGAAGAGCAGCTGGATTTGGCTTCTCAGAATTGGTTTGTGTGCATGTTATTTTAATTAATGGCTTAATCACCTACATGAAAGTTGGGAGATTTTTCTTTCTAATCAGTACTACTTCCAACTGGAAACAGAAGATCTAAAACAAGATTTCCAAACAGAATCATGGGGACAGTTGTGTTTTCAAGTTGTTCTACACTATAATAAATTGTTAAGTATTTAAAGGGAGATTGAGAGAGAGACCCAGTGTCAGAGTTATTCAGGCAGACCCAATATCCCAGGTGACACAACTGCAACAGTGAGAAGAGGCATAGTCATAATTTCTTACTTAGTCTC
Source organism: Sclerurus mexicanus (assembly GCA_013396755.1). Lineage (NCBI taxonomy): Eukaryota > Metazoa > Chordata > Aves > Passeriformes > Furnariidae > Sclerurus > Sclerurus mexicanus. The sequence continues at coordinate 1,415,562 of VWZF01005535.1, read as the reverse complement.
ATCTAGGTTTCTGACTGAGATTTGTCCCTGAGAAAACAGGCACCATCATCAGCACCAGAGTAAAACATTTCTGTTTGGTGGGAATTCACCTTCTGCTGTAGTTCATAACTAGTCGTTTTTCTAATTCCTCTCTAACCATTTCCTCTGTCTTCCCAGATACTCTATGAACCAAGAGTTCTCTATTTCCAATGAGATATAAAGAGGCTTTTAGGCATCAAAGCACCTCAGCTGTATATGCTGCAATGGAAAACTCTCTTGCAAATATAATACATATCCTCAAAGATATTAAAAAAGAAATATCCTGTCATCATAGGAAAGCAATTTCCTAACAAGAGTGCCAGTGATAGCTGAATATTAGGCTTAATAACTCAGGAAGCATCAACTAGTCTTGTGTCAACATTATATTTGAAATGAAACAAATAACTAAAACCATCCATGAATGTGGGAGGACTGCTGCATATAGGCCCTAGCCAGTATATTCAGAAAGAGGAATGCTTTTCTGAGGAAAATTTGAAAAAGGAAAAGCTATAGATTAAAAATAAGTCATAAAGGAGTAAAAAAACCCCACATTATTAAAATGAGTAATGCATGGATGATAAGATAATCTCTTGGTTTTAGGCATCTGGCATATTTTCTTCTATGTATAAAGCTGGTGAAAATGGAACAGGAATAAATGCTACTGCCTCTGTGATATTGTGGCTAATGAGCGACTGTTTTTCACAGGAGCAAGAAGCTTCACATCCAATTACCTATTTCTATTTGTGATTTCCTAATGGGACAGAAAATGTCTGGTGTTGCAATTTCAGCATTTTTGTCAAGCCTGACAGAAGTATGATGCTGAAATTTTGAAAAAAAAAAACCAAAATTTTAACTCAGCAGAACTTTCTCTGACTTTAGCAAAACTTCTGATATGATGTCACATATTCAAGGGTCTTTTCTTACCTGTATGTGTAAGGTCCTCTTTGTTCAAGTTTTGGACGAGCTCCTTCATCTAAAACCTCCTGAGGATTTAAAACGTGGAAAATCCAAAATTCTCTGTAAACTGAGCTTCCTGGCACAAGCCAATTTTTATAAGCAATGGTACCATTTACAATGACAGCTTCCTGAAAGGACAGCAATCAAAGCTAAAATTATCCACAAACCCTCCTCCAAGTGACAAGTTGCATTTACTTTATAGATGATCATAGAAGATTCCCAAGGAAACAGGAAAAAAATAGCACCATTTTATCATCAATATGAGGCATACAGCATAGCTGGCCAATATCTGAAGGCCACTTGACATTCCTGCTCAGTGAGAGTAGAAGTCAGTTCCCCTAAAACAAATGACCACAAAGCTGATATAATTGCTGATGTACCCACTGGCAGAACTTTCCTGTTGCTGTGGTGGGGCACTGCTTTAGTTCTCAAACACTTGCTAAAACCACTGATTATTTATAAAGAGAAAATCTTTGAGTTGACTGAATAATATCCATCAGGTTATAGTTTCCATAAACTGTTTTTCATACATTTTCAAATAGCCCAAGGGAGGAAATGAGAGCATTATACAGGCAGTAGACAATTATGCACACAGAGAAATCAAATAGTGCTCTTGAAGGACTGCTTTCTGTCAGAAAAAAATTTGCCACCAAAAGTGAGATTTTATAATAAATCTCTCTAGTTTTGATAACATTTTGTTAGGAAAGTTTCCCAGGTCTAGGGAATAGGGTAAAATATAGCTATAAGGATAAGACAATACATCAGGAACCACACTAAAGAAATCAATATCTTTAAGTCTGTGGCACTCAGCCCTATGGTAAATGTCAGTTCAGTTCTCAGGACTGTACAGTGAGGACAACTTGAAAGTATGCCACCTGTGTAGTCAGGGAATGCCTGCTTTGTCTGATCTGCATCAGGCCTCTTCTAAGGAATTTCCCAAAGATTTGGGATAATGTTGTTTTTCCCATGGGTGGTAAAAATTCAGAAAAGTTTTTTTCAATGAGAAGAAAGATCTAGGTGGCCTGTCTCCAACATAAAACATAGGAGTTTTTTTATTAGAGCAATTCAATGTGAGTTAGTTAATTTACACAACTTGTAGAGTCCCAGGAATTACAAAGCTCTAATTCCCCTAGATAGCAAGGAAAGACATTTTAAATCCAAAATTGCTAGATTTTCTTTCTAGTTTGAATTTATGCCTTTGAAGTTTGCTTAGCAACCACCATCAAAATAAAGTGGATACTGCCAAATAACAACTCCAGTAAGAAACAAATGTCACATCTTGGAGAACTTGTAACACAGTCAAGGTTCTGTCTGGGAAAGTATATGCTGGAACTGCAAAAGCCTTCCTGGTGGTGTAATGCACTGGCCTTGCTGTCTGAATATCTGCTGTATTTTATGTGCATTTGTGTGAGACGGGAAGAAAGCCTTGCCACAGTAAGATGTGTTATCATCTTGAGGCCTTGCACTAAGACTTGACAGCTAAAATTCTCTTCAGCCTTGTTTTGAAAACCCCAGAAGCTCTGTCACAACTGTGATCCAGCATGAGGCAGACCATGTCCTTAATGAAGAGGGAAAAGCTTACGTGATCCAGAAATCACCTTTCCAGTTTTCACAGAGAATTGATCAAAAAATTTGGAAGAAGCAGGCTGATATAAAGGCTCGACTCAGTCTGCCCACAGTCTGCCTGTGATCTGTACTCAGCAGGGTCCTGAGATGGGACACAGGTAGGATTTGACCTCCCACCTCTTTATAACTGGGGTAGGGAAATGGTTAAGCATTTCTTGCAGCTGTATAGTCAAGAGGACAAACTGATCTCTCTAGAAGACAACATTCAGGAACAGAGGTGAATAAATTTTCTACTGTGTAAAAATAGGTCTTTTTAATAGGTCTTAAAGTAGTGTTATTTAGTTTTTATAAGCTTTCCTCTCCATTCATTCCCATTCCCCTTATAACGCTTTGCCAGCAGTTAGAGCATCTCCAAATGATATACTAATTCTGCCACTGCACTTTGCCAGGTCCCAATGAGTTACTGTGTGGATTTGCAATCCACCACTCACTCTGTGCTAATGCACTGTGAACTCTCTTGGAGGATGTTTCAAGAGCACAGATCATCCAACCCGACAGTGTTGCAGCCAAAGGGGAAGGTGGCTCCTGCAGTCCCTGGTACCTGATCTATGTGCCTCCCTCTTCCTTCATGTTAGTTCTCATTCCTCAAGGAGCTGTTTCTGCCTGCTGGACAGGAAGAAGATTATTTCCCTTTTTTTTTTTTAATTTTTTTTTCTCTGTTACCTTTCTACCAGCTAGGTATTTGGCTCAGAGGTCTGTGTAGGGAGAACCATAGTTAAAACAAGGGAAGCTGAAGGACAAAAGAGGGAGGGGGAGGAAGGAAGCAAGACCATTATTTTCAGTGGCATTCAGCCATTATTGTTAATAAAATTTCTCCCAAAAGGAGGTGGGTTTGATTCTTTGTCACATACTTTGAGAATGTCAGTGGTGGGTTAAATTGGAAGAAAATCTATAGCTCTGTCCTTCATTTAATAAAACTAATATCCTCACACCAGCAAGTTCTTGGTTTTCACTGTTTGTTCCCAGGTGATCCATCTCTAGATATCACCCCTCTCTGTAGCTGGCCACTTCTGTATTTTCCTATTAACACTGCTGTGCTTTGGGATGGTATGAAATGGGGACTAATTTTGAAAAGTTTGATTTGCAACTGGTAGCACAGAACATTTCTCAACTCCCTTTCCAATCTGCATCAGCTCAAACATGCAAAACTTAATTACTGTTAGCAAAAGTAGCTACACAATATCTAATTGCTACACAGTCAAGTTCTTATCATGACCTAACTGCGCAGGATTTGAGTGAACCCGGTGGGAATTTTAACCCTTTTTGTTTCTGACACAATTTTCTTCCCACTTCAGGTGGGTCAATTAGCAATATATAAATTCAAGAAATGCTGAGCAGTCAGCAATAGAAGCTTACTGTACTTTCAATTTACACTAAATTCAGCCATCAGGTTTTCTGACAAAGGAATGCAAAATTTAAGATGAAATTTCAGTCTTAACAAAGTATCTGGCCAGATGGACAAAAGGTGCCATTTTGTGGGAACTGAGAGATGCCATGAATAGTTTTGGCTGTAACAAAATTATTATTAGCTTGTGTTGCATCTGTTGGTCCACCTATGTAAACTCGAGGATAAAAAACAATACAATTCTGTAAAACTGAATAAGTTAGGCTACAGGAGATCATTTTGCAACTGGAAGTATGAATAGCCATTTATTACTTCTTAAGTGATGATTATTAGCTTAGTATTAGTCTTTCTATTCAGGCTTTGTTGGATCAAAACTTTTAGTCCTTTTTCAGTCCTTGATAGTAAAAAAATAAGGGAGCCAATGAAGTTTATAATTGATAATGCAGGAGTATGTGTGGATAGATCACTTATGTTCTGCTGAGAGCCAGAAGTTGCTCTAGTTTCATTAGTCTGTATAAAGAAGTGGCATATGAACGTCACAAACACAGTTTTAAATTACAAGTGTTTCTGATGCCTCTGGTAGCTGGTAAGATATAATCAGGCCAATCATGGATAATAGATATGTAGAGAGACAGATGACTAAACATAATAAGAGCTAAAACTGATAGCCTTATTTCTAAAGATAACTGAGACTAACCCATGCAGCACTGAGACATTGTGGCAAATCATATACCATTCTGTATCATCAATTCATTGAGAATTCCACATATTAAGTATTGTTATGTGACATCTGTGAAACTCCTGAGCTCATGCAGTTAGGTAGAAAGCAGAAGATCTTAGAAGAGTGGTGATAAAGACTTTTCTGGAAAGTGAATCTGCTACCAATACCGTTAAGTAGTTAAACCTAGCTGCAAAAAAGTTGATAAGCTGAAAAAAGAAAAATAAAAATCATAATTGAAGTGATGGGAACTTTGCCAAAATAGATAATATTGTTTTAAGGAGGGAAAGGCAAAAAAGCCGTAATTGAACAATTTCAAAATATCTTCTTTCAACAATATCAGGTGCAGTCTTACTGGTTTGTTGTTTTGAATTCACTTTTTCTTTTGGTTTTTTTTTTAATTTTAGACACAATAATATCTAGCAATAATGACAACAAACATGATAATGTGCAACTAAGATGGGTGGAGTCAGCTAAAAAAGTACAATTTGATAATCTCAAACAAAATAGTTTTTGTAAAGAACTCTGAAACTTTTATGTTTCAGTCATAACTGTATCAATGTCAGTTTTACAGACCTCTAGGATGTTCAGAGAAAGGTCCCTCCCTTCTGGATAGATCCATTTTTTTGTGAAACTAGGACTTTTGCCCTTTGGTCCTGAAATCAAAGACACCTTTTAAGGGGGAAGTCTCCTTTCCATGAATAGTATCAGAGCTGAAATAGCTTAGCACTAATCTCCTTCAGTGGATCCCTGCCAAGATGCTGCTGCTGGTCGTGTCATTTTGAGTGTGCTCTTCAAGTAACAGCTTCTTTAAAGAGCCTTGAAAAAGACTCAGAAAATATATATTTCATATTGATTAAAAAAGCAAACAAAAAACAAACAAACAAAAAAACCAAACCAAAACAACAACAGCAACAAAAACCCAACAAAAACAAACAAACAAGAAACCCCAAACACAAAAACCTGTCCCCTGGTGGAGGTAGGAGTTGAAACAATTTATCCAAAAAACACAGCCACATGTTCTGTGTTGAAGCACGAATGTCTGATAATAAACTGAACCACACCAAGAGGTGACATCTGGGTGTTCCATGTTACATGGACTTTATTTGTGTTGTCCACTCATGGACTGTTCGTGGGTGGAGCACAGCACCTGTCTGACAGGAGATAAGAGCCTATAGCCTCAAAGTCTCTGTACAATTTCCAAGGGCATCTGAGATTGTCTGTATACCCCCAAGATGCATTCTCTTTGCTTCAACAACAGTATGCAGCCTTCCAGCAAAATATATCCTGCAGTTTTTTACTGAGACTAATCCCACAATGAGAGCAATAAAGAAGAAATGAGGCCAGTAGGATTTGGTGAAGTGTAAAGATGTGCACTTAAGGGAAGCTTAAGCATGCTTAGGTTTCCGCTGCTAGCATGAAAGAACAAAACTATTGATTGCATTGATTTTTGAAATTAAAGTTCTCTCTATTTATTGGGATGTGCTAAGAGGTTTAGCTTCACTTGCGAGAGAGCAAATTGATGGTAATGTTATTTGACCAAATCTCGATAACAAGCTACTTTATGACAATTTGACTTGTTATAGTGTGAAGTGTCCTAAAACCAGTCAACATTCGTTTTCCTAATACAGCAATAACATTTTATAGCAACTTCTATTTCCCCTAGAAAAATAGATTTGGTCTTACTATACTGATGGCAACTTGTGCAAGGAACTGGGATGTAGTCTGAGATAGGACAGGCAGAGGGAAAACTAGGGGTCTTTTTTCAAGCTTTGACTATGCAGAATTTAAGAAAAGATTTTGCATTTAGTGGTTGTATCTGAAACAGTTTTTCCCTTTCATAAAAATTATGGCATTTTGAGTTTTGCTTTCATCCTGTGGTTGAGGACCTAAGTTCAAATTTTGCCACATATGAGTCCAAATGAAAATATCATAGAATCATAATCAAAAAGGTTGGAAAAGACTTCCAAGATCATCAAGTCCAACCTTTGACCAAATATCACCATGCCTACTAAACCATATCATCTTGAAGTGTCACATCTACTGATTTCTTTGAACACTTCCAGGGCTGGTGACAACATCACTTCCCTAGGTAGCCTGTTCCATATAAATGCTTCAGGCTATACCTGAGAGAACAACTCACTCCTTGGGTTTTCCCTGTTCTAGAGCCACTATTCTTGAGAAATTCCAAATAAATTTGTCATTGAAACTATCTTTTTCTACCAAAGATTTTCTGTAAAAATTACATTTCCAGAAGTTAAATATTTCAGAGAAAAAAATGCATTTTCAGTATGGTCTGCTCAACAGACTTGTTTCATTTGCAGTCAGCCCTATATTTATCTTAAATATAACTACAATAAATAACAAATTTGTATCCTCTTAATAGACCTTCCATCGAGACAGTTAAATCAGAATTAGTTAAAGTCAAGTCCCTCTTGAGCATCAGATGAATTTATCTGAAAAGGAGCTGTCTTAAGAGTCTTTTGTTGTCACTGAACAGTCATCACACTAAATAAAAAGACAATAGTCTAGTACAACTTGTACTTAGGCAAAAAGTACCCATTTACAGAAATAAATAAAGCCTCTACAAATTTACTCTTTTACGTTTTATATGATAACCAGAACAATTTTTCCTTCTTATACACATCAAAGTAGCTACCTTGAAATAGGTACAAGCATCTAAAACATGATCATAATGCAGAAAATTATAAAGAGGTTGAGGGAAAATTGCTCCTTCTAATACTTTACCACTAAGGACTCATGCAGGTATAATTGGATACTACGTTTGCAAACCATGCTGTATAACTGGTTCATTATTGTGGGTAAACAGATGAACACATAATACTGCTAATATTTGTAATTTGCTTTCAAAATACTTAATGGCATAAGGCAACACCCCAGATGAACCTAAAGTAAATATTCAATATAAGGAGATACACAGTTTCAAAATAATGTGTTTTCTAGAAAACTTGCCATTTCCTCAGTGTGGCAATCAAAATTATTTGCAAATATAGAGAGCGTGACTTTTTTGTTGCAAGGTGGATGAGACATTATCCAGTGATTTCTTGGGTTTTTTATTCTGTATAAACTTGAAAAATTCCTGAAAAATACAATAACAATTGGAAAATTCCTCTACAGGTTGGTTTTTCACTGAGTTAGTGGATGAAATCAAGATGTTATATAGAAGCCAATTTTTCTTCTTTTTTTTTTCTTTCTTTTTTTTTCTTTCTCTTTTTTTTTT